>JAVDPK010001923.1:108641-129702 GCA_034780415.1 Cichlasoma orientale
TAGTTAGGGCTGGATCAGGTGACCCTGAACCCTCCCTTAGTTATGCTGCTATAGGCCTAGGCTGCTGGGGGGTTCCTATGATGCACTATTTCTTTTTCATTCACCTCTTTTACTCTGTTTATACTCTACTCTGCATTTAATCATTAGTTATTATTAATCTCTGGCTCTCTTCCACAGTGTGTCTTTGTCCTGGGGTCTTTACTTTATGCTATTTAAATAAATAAAACTGAATTCGACAAATCACTGGGTGACTTCATGGCGGCTATGTCTATTTTTTTATACAGCCTGTAGTCAAATGTACCATCTGATGTTTTGATTGGCTGTCCTCTCAGTCCCACAGGTAAAGGTCTCAGAAGGGGCTGAGTGTGCTGTGCTGCCCTGGAAAACCTTGTTTCCTCCCCCTGAAAAAGCCACAGTAGAGTGGAGCCGTCATGAGCCGTGGCCTATGATGGTCCACGTGTACCAGAGCGGCTCGAACTGCCTGGAGAAGCAGACCTGGTTTTACCGTGGCCGCACAAACATGGAGGAGGAGGACCCTCGCAAGACCAGAAACCTCAGCCTGGTCCTGAACCAGCCCACGCTGCTCGACAGCGGCGAGTACGTCTGCACCATCAAAGAGGACGGGCGAATTGTGAAGAGGAAGAGTCTGAGGCTCTGCGTCAGAGGTCAGAGGAAGAGTTTGTTTCCTGTTTATGTTGTCTTCTTCTCTTCCTCGTGTCTGACTGTCTGTTTCCTCTGCAGATTTCAATCACGTCTCTGATGATGAAGCAGAAGAAGAAAAGACTCCTTTAATCCAGTGCAGTGTGCTTCAGTCTGTCTGACTGATCTGTGGCTCGCCCTCAGGTTCTGTCTGTGGAGCTGAGCATCAGTGTCAGTCAGTGATGAACCGCTTTAATAGTCTAAACAGAATTAAACGTGCTTCTTATACAGCGAAAAGACTCGAAGCTGTTTACATTTCATCATTTGTTATGTTTGCTTCTGATGAGCCAGATGATAAAAAGTGTTTGACTGACTTTAACACGTTTATGACATCAGATTTTTAACATTTAATGAAGACAAAATGAAAATCACACCATCTTCCTGCCTGAGAACTGGTATCAGTCTCAGAGCTCCATCTTGAAGGAGGTTCAGAGGTCGTAATTCCTTCAAGTCATCACAGACGGTTTGAACATGCTCTTAAAGAAACACTGAGCTCTTTAAGTTCAAGGGGTTCTAAATTAAACTGTTTGTCATGTGAGCAGGTTCTCTTTTTTCTAAGGGCCTCAGGAATATGTGGACTGTGTCCTGGAGCCACGTGCCACCTGCTGTTCTTCTGATACATCATTAGTGAAATAATCTGAGAGATGAGCGCAGCAGAAACGGGTTCATCTGCTGGTTTCTGGGCACAGAGCGGTAAAATAAAGGTCTGAATTGCAGTGAATGATTCTGTGGCTCATTAGAGCTCTAAACACAATAAAGCTCCCTGAACCACAGTCTGATGAAGGAAGTCGCTTCAGTTTGTCGCAGATCAGAGTGAGATTAATGTGACTGAACAGGTATGAACAGGTACAGAGAGACCGAGCAGCAGATTAGAATCCAGTAGAACAACATTGATACATTTCTGCACATTTAGTTTGAGCTACTGTAACTTTAAAGCTTCATTCAGAGGTTTCAGTAACGAGCTGCACATAAACTATGTTGCCAAAAGTATTCCCTCACCATCCAGTTCATTGAGTTCAGGTGTTCCAGTCTCTTCCATGGCCACAGGT
Source organism: Cichlasoma orientale (assembly GCA_034780415.1). Lineage (NCBI taxonomy): Eukaryota > Metazoa > Chordata > Actinopteri > Cichliformes > Cichlidae > Cichlasoma > Cichlasoma orientale. Next base: position 110,390 of record JAVDPK010001923.1, read on the forward strand.
GTATAAACCAAGCACCTAGGCATCTTTCCTGCAGCCAGGTCCCTCTCCTATTTTCTGGAGAATTGATTGGTCAGTAGGCGGTGATTTCATACCTGTTGATGTTGGTTCGCAGCATAAATTACTGCGGTGATTTATCCTGGTAACAAGTGAACCACCTTCATAGTACAGAAAACCCTGTAGTTACCTGGATAAACCCAAATCCTGCTTCCCAGTGCAGAACTGTGGCCAGGGAGGACTGTGCTGAAATCTGGCAGGTTCACATGAACACGCACTGTGCCTGTTAAATAGGGTTTTCACCTGATGACGGCCTAAAGTCGGACCTTACCACTTTCTGTGCCTCCACTCATAAACTGAGGTGTTCATTTTTGGATTATTTGAGCTTTTATGGGAAAATTACCTCCTGTGTTTCCTCCCATCAGCATTTTATTTTCTTTAACCTCATAATCAAAGGAAACCAGTTAGAGAAAAAGATGCAAGGGCACAAATAATATCACAGATTTCAGAAAAAGATTTTTTAAAAAAACAAACATATAAGATGCTGTAAGGTAACGCTATTATCAGCTTTACAGGAGGTGGTGCCATATTGTTGCTGGTTTCTCACCTTTTTTCTTACGAATAAGGAATTTTCCAAAAATAATGATTGCGTGTAAAATGTACAGCGTGCCCGTTTCAGTTTGACTTTGAGTAAAATAAAATATCACCTGGCCTTTTTTTATCTCAACATTTCTTCTGGTGGACCGAGACTATCAGGACATGGAACGTCACCTCTCTGGTGGGGAAGGAGCCTGAGTTAGTGCGTGAGGTTGAGAGATACCAGCTAGATAAAGTCGGGCTCACCTCAACGCATAGCCTGGGATCTGGAACCAGTCTCCTGGAGAAGATCTGGACTCTGTTCCAGTCTGGAGTTGCCCTCGGTGAGAGGCGGTGGGCTGGGGTGGGTATCCTTGTATCCCCTCGGCTTGCTGTCTGTACGCTGGAGTTTTCACCAGTGGACGAGAAGGTTGTTTCCCTGCACCTTTGGGCCAGGGAGCAGATCCTGACTGTTGTTTGTGCTTATGCGCCAAATGACAGTACCCAGCCTTCTTGGAGTCGCTGGGCGGAGTGTTTGAGGGTGCTGCATCTGCTGACTCTGTCATCTTACTGAGAGACTTCAGTACTCACATGGACAATGACATGTAGACCTGGAGGGATGTTACTGGGAGGAACGGCCTGCCTGATCTGAACTCGAGTGGTGTTCTGTTATTGGACTTCTGTGCAAACCACAGCTTGTCCATAACAAACACCATGATCAAACATAAGCATGTGCACATGGCACCAGGACACCCTAGGCCACAGGTCGAGTTTGTAATTGTATCATCAGATCTGCGGCCGTGTTCTGGACACTTGAATGAATTCTATTTACACCAATTCTATTTATACTATATGCTTCCCTTAGGCAGGGAAGCATATAGTGTGAATAGAATCAGAATAGAAATGAATAGAATAGAACCCTGTGGAACTCCATAATTAACCTTAGTGTGTGAAGAAGACTCCCCATTTATATAAACAAATTGGAGTCTATTAGATAAATATGATTCAAACCACTGCAGTGCAGTACCTTTAATACCTATGGCATGCTCTAATCTCTGTAATAAAATGTTGTGGTCAACAGTATCAAAAGCACTGAGGTCCAACAGGACAAGCACAGAGATGAGTCCACTGTCAGAGGCTGTAAGAAGATCATTTGTAACCTTCACTAAAGGCCTGTGGCACGTAGCTAATTAATAAAGATAGATTCATCATATTTAAGATCAAAACATTAATTAATGGTGGGACTTATTTTGGTGGCCTCAGAATCTCATCTCTGATGCCGTCCTGTTGGCTTTATCACGTGGTGACCTCAATATTTTAATTAATTAGTTTTAGTTTATTTTAATTTATCAGCTAAACGTCGTTTTCAAGCTCCGCCCAGTGACGTCAAACCTTCTCGTCGCCAACAGGAAAGTCCGCTGTCGTCATTTCCGGCAGTATCGAACATGGAGTCGTACGGAGCGAAGCTGAGTCTGTGGGAGGATGGGCCGAAGCCGGGACAATTTTACTCATTCCCCGGGAGTAGCAGCGGCGGGCCGGGCACCGCCTGTGGACCAGTCCGACACACATTGTGAGTGAGCCGCTCCTCGGAGCCAGAGCCGGCGTGGAGGGGGGGTTTCGGTTTGAGTGCTGCATCATCATGGAGGAGGCTAGCTGATGCTAAGCTAACTATTGGTTTATATTGATGTTTTTCAGCGTAGAGTAACAGCTGCTCAGCCGGGTCACAGTTGCTCACAGCTGGATCACGGATGGGTCACGGCTTTAGTCCGTGTCCGTCTTCGGGTTAAACTGCGCTGCGGCTCCTGCTGAGTAGCGGCAGCATCAGCGGATGTTTCAGCTCCTCGGACACGGAAACATCCGCTGCTAAGAGGCCACCTGAGTCTGAGGTGGGCCAGGCGGACCGGTGAATCCTTTCACGTGTTTGATATTAAAAACATGTCAGACTCTTAAGGTGATCTGTCACTGCGCTGTGTGAGACGCAGGCGTCTGAAGGTGAGTCTGCTTAGATCACCTGGTCATGGTGATCAGCTGATTCTGTTTGGACTGTGTGAGACTAAGGCACACACACACACAGTGGAAATTTAATGCGTTCATCATCAGGGCGCGCTCATTGTCTCCACTGACTCTTCAGAAGGTCCTGAACCAACCAATCACAAACAGGCCTGTGTCCGCACCTCTGACCAGTGAGGGAGCTGCTCCCCCCCATAATGCACTGCGAATTCCAGAATGACCTCCGACCTTCTTAACTCAAGTCCTTTCTGTTCGCATTGTGTTGTCATCATGATTTGAGTATAGCGTGCCCATGTCTGGTAACATACAATCTAGCTACATTTCCATGGTAACAGTGCCATCCACCAATCCAGAGGGTTCAGTTGAGGATTGTGGGTAGTGTAGTGCTTTTCCATGACATAGTGACTAAAAGGCATTTGTCTTCAGATGATGCTGATGGTATGGTTTCTCCAAACCACTTCACCACTGTTCCCACCTGTCCTCTGCCAGGGCGGAGTCACACCTGAATTCCTTAATAAATTTACTGTGCTGCTTCATCACCCACGCCTCTGATTGGAGGAGGTATAAATGATGCGTTGGATGCCTCCTTCAGTGTGAGCGCGCCCTGAGCCTGGAGCTCACGGAGATTTGTTGAGCCGCTAGCTCAAAGGAAGCCTGGATATGTTTTGAGTTTTCACTGCACATTTGCCTTTTTTCATAAACTTCAAAATTACTTTACTAACAAAGCTTCCATCAGAGTCCATTTAAACCGCGGCTGTTTTCGCTCGGCCTGTCTCTGTGGAATGAGAGTAACTCCGCCCCTTCCTCCCTCCCTCCACAGGAACCCGATGGTCACAGGGACGTCGGTGCTCGGCGTGAAGTTCACTGGTGGCGTGGTGATTGCGGCAGACATGCTCGGCTCATATGGCTCTCTGGCTCGCTTCAGGAACATTTCCCGTCTCATGAAGGTGACGCAGCTGCCGATAGAAGTCAGGTGATGGCGTGCTTCAACGAGTTTAACAAGTTTGTTTCCTCTGCAGGTGAACAGCAGCACCATCCTGGGGGCGTCGGGTGACTACGCTGACTACCAGCACCTGAAACAGGTCATCGAGCAGATGGTGTAAGCAGCGCACACACACACACACATGCCGCCACTGCATCGTGCTGCGTCTAACCGCCTTTGTTGTCCCATTAGGATTGATGAGGAGCTGCTGGGTGACGGGCACAGCTACAGCCCGAAGGCCGTCCACTCGTGGCTCACCCGCGTCATGTACAACCGCCGCAGCCGCATGAACCCGCTGTGGAACACCGTGGTCATTGGTGGCTTCTACAACGGCGAGAGGTGAGACTTCCTGCCGCGGCTTAAAGGGGAAAAGAAACACGCATGTTATTGCTTCTCTAACAAACGGTCACAGATTTAACTCTGTCCATGAAGCCAGGCTTAAAAACTGCACGTCTGAAGTTCTTGGAGCGTGGGGAGCGCCGTCGGAAGCAATAACTCTGGAAAATAAAAGCAGCCTAAGGGGGTCACTTGGCCCTGCCTCTGGCTGCAGCAGTGAGTTCATAGGAAATGGTTGTTCATTTTTGGCTAGCTGCATTGAAATAGGAAATCCGCCTGTTAGCCGTAACGTTCGGGTTTGTAGAGCACTTTATAAATGAGGACTGTGTGGGGGAGAGCCTGCTGGAGGCACGACGACAAGCTGAAGGCAATGCTATCACCGATGTGTCTGACTTTTCCTCGTCGAGTCAGCGTACAGACCGAGTGGACCAATCAGCTGGCAGAGCAGAAGTCCACAAGATCCTATCAGCTCTGTTTATGTAACATTAAGGTGTCATTTAAGTCCCGGTTATCTCAGAGTGAAGTCTTTCTTTTCCCAAGCACATCATACCGGTTTACAACATAGCAGGTAACAACATAACTGCACACATCACAGCACCAGCACAGTCTTACCGAAGCACGCCGGGAATCCTGGCGTCCATCAGCAGGTCTGCGGGGAAGACTCCACCTCTCCGTCTCCTCTTACGTTTGTGCTGCATGTTTCACTTCTAGTCAGAAACAAGTTTCCATTTTTAGCACTTTGATGTTTTTCAGTTTTTGCAGTTTCTGTTTTCTTTTTCGATCAGTTCTGTCGTCACATTTTATTTTTCTTGTTTTTTCCACCTGTAACACATTTTATTTATTATTTCAGTCGTCCAGATATTTATTTATTCACTATTTGTTTATTGATGCCACATTCATTCTTTTAGAGTTTTGTGTGAAATTTAAAACTTACTCATTTAATTTATCACAGTACTTTTTATTAATTACACTTTCTATTAGGATCTAATACAAACATATTTGACTGTGTGTTCATTTTATATCATGTATTTGTTTGGGGGGGGGTCGTCATTTTCAGCCTCTCTGTCAAACAAGAAGAACTTGTATTCATTTCTTTATTTGTTGCACATTAATTTATTAATACTTCTTAGTGAAATTTACATTTTACTGTATTTTCCCAAAAAGTTAATGCTGGTTCTGGTGGAAAGGTCAAACATACAAAGAGCATCACAGTTTGTTGTGTGTGGGGTTGTATAGCTGCAGCTCAGTCACGGTGACCCGCTGAAAACACCAACAGTGAGAATCAGAACTGGAGCAAAGGAAGAAGGTGACCTGCTCTGATGAATCACATCCTCTTTTACATCACATGGATGGCCAGGTGTGTGTGTGTCGCTTACCTGGGGAACACCTGGTACCAAGATGCACTATGGGAAGAGGAGGCAATGTGATGCTTTGGGCAATGTTCTGCTAGGAACCCTTGGGTTCTGCCGTCCATGTGGATGTTCCTAGCTGTAAAAAATCTGAGGTGTTAAAGGTGAACCTGAAACAGGAATGAGCTCCTGTCTCACCAGGCGGCCATCTTTCTTCTCTCCAGTTTCCTAGGTTATGTTGACAAACTGGGCGTGGCTTATGAGGCTCCCACTGTGGCGACAGGCTTTGGAGCATACCTGGCTCAGGTGAGTTTGATTTTCAGGTGTAAAGCTCACCTTTGATTCCTGAATCTGTTCAGCTGACTGACGGACCGTCAGCCACAGAGTGACGTGTGAGTTTGTGTGAATAAGTTGTGTTGACTCTCTGTGTGCAGCCTCTGATGAGGGAGGTGGTGGAGAACAAGGTGGAAATCACCAAGCAGGAGGCGCGGGATCTGGTGGAGCGCTGCCTCAAGGTGCTGTACTACAGAGATGCCCGCTCCTACAACAGAGTGAGTTCAGCCACACCGACACCATACCTGCTCAGGTGTAACAGACGCCCTGCAAGGCGTCGTTCAGAGAAGAAAACGTGTTTTTTAATCCTGTCGTGTTTGCATTTCAGCACGAGATCGCCATCGTCACAGAGGAGGGCGTGGAGATCCTCGGGCCTCTGTCGTCTGAAACCAACTGGGACATAGCCCACATGGTCAGGTAGGCTCAAAGGTCACGAGGAGGAGTGGCTTTTTCCTCGATGTGATGTGGATCAAAAACCACAACGTCCTGAAAATGGAGCACAAAAAGCTCATCTCAGATCTGACTGCAGGCTGAATAGAAACATCACCTCCTTACGGAGGTTAAAATCAAAACCATGGAGGTGATAACTCGCTCTCCTTGGGATCGCCTCTCCAGGTCACCTGTTGTCTTTGATTTGCACCTGTGCAGGTGAAATGGATCCACAGTGGTTTCTGTGCCTGAAGTTTCACGATGATCGCAGGTTCCCTCATTTCAGAGCAGCATAGCCCAAGTGAAAACACATTAAACAGGGGTGGAGGTGTTGGAGGTCACAGGTCGTCCTGTAGGCTCTGACTATCAGCTGCTTTTTGAGAGTAACCGCCGCTGAGATGATGACAAAGTAACCAAGGAGAGAATCTGAATGTTTGCAATATAATGAAAACGTCTGAGCCGGTGATGAAGAGTCAGATACAAATTAAGCTTTATTTAAAGTCTGTAGATTTGACGTTTGTCTTCCTGTTTCTCTGCAGCGGGTTTGAATGAAGATGAGCTGCGTCTGCGTCAGAAACTGAACCCTGCTCATCCCGTCTGCTCACGTATCCTCGGTTTGCTTTCTCTTTTGTATGATGGAAAATAAATGTGCTAAATAAGAAGTGCTGTTTTTCTTGGTTTGTTTGTGTGGTCTGCAGATTGATTGTCTTAGACAGTTCTTCAGTGAAACCACAATCACACTGATGGAGTATTTATATCATGGTTCCACAGCTTTTAATAAACCAGGACATCACGTTCATATAATTAAGATAATTTGGGTATCTTAGCCAAATCATTCATGTGGTTAATGAGGAAACACGTTTCTATTTTTAATATCCTAATGAAAATGAAGTGAAAGGTTTTGATCAGAATAAACTGATTCAGGAACATGTACGTAGATTCAAACTGCAAATAGAACCAGTTTACCAGCTTGTTCCCTCTCATTTAGGGGTCAACCTGAAAGAAAGGCAGATGTGAACTGTAAAAGTGAGGTCAGAGGTCAAATCCCCGTATATGATTCCCTACCTACCAATATGCTGTCAACACAAACGACAGTAGTGAGAAACCATGTTAAACAGCGCTATACAGCAATATTATCACTCTGAACTTCAGATCAATCCGTTGACCTTTAAGGAGAGGTCAGAGGCCAAATGTGACATAGCTTAAATCTTTGTACTTTCTTTATGTTGAAAATACACACCACACTGGTAAGAATCATAGTTTTGTCCATTTTGGACCAATAAATGATGAAGCTGATCTTGAGGGTGGATATGAGCCAGATTTTAATGGATTGTTAACTTGACCTCTGACCTCTACCCCTACAGTGTTATCTGGATTTTCGAACTATCGCGTTTACGGACAGACGCAAACCCCGCCAAAGCATAACCTCGGCGGAGTAATAATACGTTTTGTTTGAGATGGTTTCGCTTTCACTGTTGCTATGCAGATTTCGCCAGATAAATTCATCTGTTTTGTAACTGGGGAGACCAGGAAAACACGTCCAATAAGAATAATCTCTGTCGAAAAAACAATTCTGCTCGACGAATGGAATTAAGCGCCCTTTTGGTGTCTAGGTAGATTTTTGAGAGCTAACCAATGGGAATAGACGTTGGCTTTGTAGTCAGGCAGACATAACAAAGTCGTCCAATCACAAAAAAATCTGAAAGGGGATTTTTGCTGTATCTTGGTTCAGGTATTTTCTTTTTCTTTTTTAAAATAAATAGTCAAACAGGGCTTGCTTATTGGGTCGTACATTAATGACAGAATTTATTAATGATTATCAGGAATTACTTGGAAATTAAAAACATCGCGTGGAAACGATTTTATGGGTTATTCAGTGCTTGCTAGCTAACGCTATTCTGTTAGCTACTAGCTTAGCTTGTGAGCTAGCCTATGACGATTAGCATGCAGCTAGCCCGTAAACGTCCATTATCCGGGATAACCACGGGCTCCTCACCGGGAACCGGTGCCCGCGGGCGTTTCGGTCATGACCCGGTTCTCACATCTGCTCAGAACGACACAGCTACCGTGCCGGGGCCGCCTCCGGTAGCTAACGTGGAGGGCGGCGTTAGCCTGCTAGCGCCACTGTAACATGTTGCGCTGGGCGTGTGTGTAAGTGAGTGAGTGTGTGTGTGTGTGTGTGTGTGTGTGTGTTGGGCACATGACCACCGGCGCTGTAAACACGGCGGGCACACCGGCGCCCCAGCTAACGGCAGCGGGCTGCGCACTGCTCCTCCTCCGCTCCGGCGCTCGCAGGAGCGGCTTTAATAGCCCCGCCGCAGCCGGCATGAGTCACTCTGTTACTGTGCTGCGAGTCAGCAGCTCCGGCCGCAGGTCCGGCCCGCAGCTCACACCAATGGCTGTAAACGTGTGCTGATTCCGGCTGTTTACATCCAGATGTTTTAATTTGGACAGTAAAATGAAATCGTCCCAGCCGGATTAGCCTCTTGAGGGAGGGGGTCACTGGGGGTCAGTGGGCCCTGTTTGTGGGCGTTTTCTGGCTGTTTCGGGTCTTTCTGGACCCCCATCGGCCCCGCAGACCTGTTCAGTAAAGCTGAGCAAAAATAGCTCTTTGGAGCCCCCCAGCCCCACTTTGGACCCCCAGGACAGCAGGAGGTCTGTGAGGTCCACAGGAGCACAGCTGCCTCCAGATGTTTATAAGAGTGCAGTCAGCTTTAGAGAGTCCAGAGGTGCCATAGAAACTTATTATTGATTATCAAATTATCAAACTATTTATATATATACTATTTATTATAAAAAATTTTACACTATTTCGTCAGCACAGTTTATTAAACATGTTTATTGCTGGTGTTTAACATGGGAGTCTATGGGGACTGACTCACTGCTGGCGCCTCTGCTGGTCGACAGAGGAACTGCAGCCTTGGAGCTTCAGCCAGATGTTGCCGGTTTTGTCCCCACAGCTTGTGTTTTCCTGTGTCTCCCTCAGATGGTGGTTCTCAGCACCAGTTAGTTGGTCCAGATGTCGGAGGACCAGCGCCACCAGCGGGCAGAGGCCTCCCGGCGGGGGGAGGGCAGTCTGGAGGCGGGGGAGGGCGACACCGAGCCCAGCATGTTGCTGCAGAAACTGAAGAGCAACATCTCGTAAGTCTGAGTGAAGTGCATTAAACAGGAAGATGCATTTGAGTGTGAAAATGTTGGTTTTAGTCTGTGAATGTCTGCTGGATGCTTGTGATCGGTGCGTCCTCTGTCCTCTTGCAGGAAAAATGTTCAGACCAAAGTGGAGCAGATCCTGGTAAGAAGCGTGCTGTGAATTTAAAGTCCAGACCTGCAGAATTTAGTGGTGCTGAGCTCAGGTGTAATCGATTCATTATGTTTTTCCTAAACAGCAAGATGTTCAGCGTTTCTCTGATAACGACAAGTTGTACCTGTACCTCCAGCTGCCCTCTGGACCTAGCTCTGGAGACAAGAGGTCAGACAAGTTCAGGTTAAACACACCTGCCTGATTTATAGCTGCTTTTTTGCCTGTGCCAAGGTCAGGGTTAGTTATCAGGAAAATCTCTGAGAATATATCGTGTTTTCCTCATAAATTAGGCTCAGAAGTTGGAGTTGTTTCTCCACATATTTCCCTCCTCCTTTAATTTTTAAAAATATTTATTTATGATTCATGAATCATTTTGACAGGAAGGCAGAAGGCTGTGCTGTAAATTGTGAATTTGTGTGTTTGTTCTTAGTGGCGGTGACTCGAGTTCATTCAACACGGCTGACCAGCTTCACACCTGTAACTGGATCCGCAGTCACCTGGAGGAGCATTCAGACACCTGCCTGCCCAAACAGGACGTTTATGAGACCTACAAGTGAGAAATCACACCAGCACACACTCATTTCACACACGTTTGCCCTGAAGTAGGAGCCGACAGTCTGAATAGATAAAGATCGGGTTATCCGAGGTTCTGTCACTGTTTGCTTCTGCCCGACTGTCCATCCGTCTCTCTGTCCTGCAGGCGGTACTGCGAGAACCTGCAGCAGCGTCCTCTGAGCGCCGCCAACTTTGGGAAGATCATCAGAGACATTTTTCCCAACATCAAGGCGAGACGGCTCGGTGGCAGAGGGCAGTCCAAATATCCTTTCAGATTAAAACAGCATAAACCCTAAATGTGCCGAGCAGACAGTAACAGGTCGGAAATACCGGGAATGACATTTACTGTTCCTTAACCTTTCCGGCTGACACGTACTGTTACAGCGGCATCAGGAGGAAGACGGTCCTCAACATGCCTCTGCTGCCCAACCTTGACCTGAAGAACGACCCGGTACTCAGACTGTGCTGCTAAAGCAAAGTGCTGCTCACAGCATCCTGTTACACCTGTTCATTTCCCTCCATCTGAACTCTGACTTAGACACACAGACTAAACTGAACAAGTGATTTTAGAAAAACTGCTCTTTAAAGTCCAAATTTATTCAGTGACTTAAAGATTTAATAAGATAAAATGTTTCTCTCTTGAATTTGTATTAAAATTTTACTTGTACCAGTTTTTTTTTTCATTGTAAATTTAGCGTCTAATCCTGGAATATCCAAATATCTTTACTTACTTATTTTAACTTAACTATCTTTTACCAAAGATAAACACGATATAATTAAAGTTCACCGAATTAAAAAATCTAATTGTGTGTAATGAGTCCTAAAACATTGTATTTGCTGTATTTTTGTGTGTTTGTATCTAAATAAACGAGTCTGTGGTTTGTTGATGAGGAAGACTGTTCCTCTTCATCTCCAGGCGGAGCTCACCGAGCTGGTCCAGACATACAAACAGGAAGTGACGGAGGCCGCGTGCGAGCTGATTTGCGACTGGGCTCAGAAGATCCTGAAGCGCTCGTTTGACACGGTGGTGGAGATCGCTCGCTACCTGATCCAGGAGCACATCGTGAACCCTCGCTGCAGCCAGGCCGAACTCGTGTCCTCCGCCGCGCTCGCCGGTGTGTCACCGTGTGTGTGTGTGTGTGTGTGTGTGTGAGACTGGCCCAGTGGGGACCAGGGTCAGAGGTACAACTTGTGAAGCTGGAGGACGATTGTTAGAAAGAGGGTTATTTTAACATAATTTTGTGGAATACTGTTGAAATTGGGGATCTATTTTTGGTGGATAAGAACACGTTTTTGGAAAGTTTGGATGAGTTATGATGAGGTCTGATGATGGCGATGTTACAAATGTGGTTTCACCTGCTGTTTGTTAGTAATCACTCACAGTTGTCGTATTTGTGCAGGCGGTCCAGCTAAAACCCACAAGGTCATCAAGAAAACGCCGGTGATCTCCAAAGCTGATGGAGACGGAGCTTCTGATCAGAAGGTTTGTTTATGAACAATCACTCGTCTCATTGATCCAGCCGTCCCGCTGCTCACGGCTTCCTGTCTTTCTGCCCGCAGAAGGAACTCGGAGACTCGCCCTCCTCATCCGCACTGAAGCTGCCATCAGGAGACAAATCAGCTTCAGCTGGAAAACCTTCCTCCGTGGATGCTCCGCCTCCCTCCACCTCTTCTTCTTCTATACGTCCTGCGGTAGGTCAACACATCTGTAGCAAGACGCCACCTGGTGGTCAGAGGATGTAACCAAAACAACACCTAGACCAGAGCTGTTTACCGCTCACCTGAAATGGCACGTCTTTCGCTGTCCCGCAGGTCGAGGCGTTCATGAAGCAGTTACCCAGAATCCTCCCTCGGAGCTCGATCCCAGATAAGACCCTCTCTGTCCGCTCCTCTCCACCCTCGCTGGCTCCTAAAGATGCCTCCGGTGTTGGGGGGGCATCTGGACCTGGAGGCCCTGCTGCTGCTGCTGCCGCCAGTGGCGGTGGCGTGAAGGTCATTGCCATGGCAACACTGCCACAGCAGCAAGGCGGGCCTCTCCCCGTGATGATCCTGCCTCAGAGCTGTCTGTCCTACGACAGGGAGAAGGTCGCCCCGCCTCCTCCGCCTCCTCCTCAGCAGCAGCACGCCCCCTCAACCCCCACCTCTGTGGTCCAGAAGGCTCGAGGCAGCACCGTCAAGCGTCCTCTGGAGGCGATGGCATCAGGAGGTGGTGCTGTCGGCGGCAGCTCCGCCTCCAGCACTCCACAGGTGAAACGAAAACGAGGACGACCCAGAAAACCTCGCCCTGAGGACTCCCTCCCTGCTCCGCCAGCTGCTCTCCCTCCTCCACCGCCACCTCCTGCGCCTCCCCCCCACCCCCCAATTATCACCTCTGTGACCGGCGGTGTCATCCAGAAGGCCTCCTCTTCCTCGTCCTCACAGCCTGTGCTAGAGCTGGTGATCCAGGAGCAGCCAGGGATGGTTCTGAGTCAGCTGCCGGCAGTGGAGCAGCGCGGTGTGGTGGTGCACTGCCAGCCGGGCGCGGTGCCCGAGCCCGACCGCCACGGCAGGCCACTGCTGCTGTTCCAGAGCCCGGGGAACCCCAGCTGGGAGCTGGCAGCACCGGGACGCACCCCAATGGTGGAGGTCATCCAGAAAGCTCCAAGACCAAGCAATAACAACAACAGCGCAGCCGCCCCGCCCGCCACTCACCTCTCACCGTCCTGCCTCCCCCTGCCCACGCTGCACGAGGAGCAGGGCGAGGTGGAGATCACGCTGACGCCGGTGGAACTGCATGTCAGCTCGCCGCCTCCTCCTCCCACCTCCTCTGCTGTCTCTTCCTCCCCCGCCACAGTGATGAAGAATGAGGAGCAAGCGGAGAGCAGCACTTCCTCACAGAGGGAAGGACACTAACCCTGTTACCTCACCCGCTACAAACCCCGCCCTTCTCCTGTCCTCTTCCTCAATGGTGGAAATCCCAGATTGGCTGCAGCAGAGAGCCAATCAGGAGGATACATGAAGCCAGAATGCCAACATGAAGTCCCTCCATCCGCTGCACGTCTGTGTTGCTCCTCCCTCACCGCTGCATTTCCTCCGAATATTTTCCGTGCTGGCGTTTGTTTGTCTGCTGCTTCGCTTCACGTACAAAAACATAGAAAGGAAGGAAGGATGAGGAGGAGGAGGAGGCGTGGTCTGGTACTTACGGGTCAGAGCCTTGAAAAGGTTCTCTGTGCTAAACCTGAGAAATGACCTCTGTAACAAGCTCAGCCTCGGCTCACCAGCAGCCAGCCGCCACCAGGAGGCGCCGTTTGGACTGCAGGTGAGCCGAGGCTCCGCGTTCCTGTTCTGAGCATCTTTGTGTTTTTATCGTGTTGGTTTGTGATTTTTTTTAAATGTGTTTGAGAGAAAAATTCAAATTACCCCCATAATCGCGCCGTGTGATCTACACAGTGCTTTTAAATTAACCTTTATTTATTACTTCAGGTTATTTGATTACAGTAAAATTCTGAGAGTATGTTTATTAAATTATTTCTAGTCAATCAAAGACTCTAAAACTCCGCGTGTCAGCTGGTAACTGATCAGCAGGGCCGGATATCGACCAATCACATCAAAGCGCCTGCTCATTCTTTTTTAGTTTAGAACAACTTTATTTGTTTAACTTTAACTTAATGTTTGTAAACTTCACCACTAGGTGGCAGCTTTTCACCACAAACATTTCATGGATTCTGGTGGTGATCAGCAGTCGTCTGAAAGAATTTGTTCAGATGCTGCTGTGCTCCACCGTGTGGTTCAGAGTGGTATTACAGCAGAGTCTGAGCACATGTCAGCAGATCATATTATGGCGAAAAATTCATCCTAGAAGCAACTTCCTCCACTGGCAGCCAGTGGGGACATAAACACTGCCCGCAGAGAAGGGTTAAAGAGCAGAGCTCACAGATCCAAACCTTTACTGTTGTGTCATTAAAAATGAGACAGTATAAAATATAAGAAAAATAAAATGTTGGACCATCCTTATTACAAAGGGATGAACTGAGGGGCTGCACCACAGCTTATTTCAATCTCGTGAAGTCCAGAAATGAAAACGTTGAGCTGAAAGCGAGCACAAAGGGCCCTATGCTATCATTAATGATTATAGTTTTATATGTATAAGCACTTTTAAAGAGTTCAGTTTAAGAAACTGTCGGTGAGAACCCGCATATCACCATCCAATCAGATGAAAGCATGACCTCTGCACAGACATTTCCTTGCAGACATCAGTAACGCTCACTGTACTTCAAAGAAAAACGAACCTCAGCTGTGAATCATTTTTAGTTGATGACTGACTCCGAGTCGCGTGCGGCTCCGGTTCAGCTGCAGAGCACTGTGACGGCGTGATATCCGGCCCTGACCGATGAGCGGCGACGTCGTCAGTTTGAAGCTTGAGCTCAGGCACAAAGAGCAAAGCACAAAGTCACCCTCCACAAACGCTCACATGCAGTACGAAAAATTCTCCACGTGGATTTGATTGTTTCAGACGCTGTTGCCATGCGCCCTTTGCACTAACTTTAACCGCCTCCTCGCGAGCGCCACCACAGCTCTGTCTGGATCAGCAATGTGACACCACCATGCCGACATCAGCTTGGGTTTGAGCTCCAGAAAAGGAGGAAAAATTAGAAAAATCCTCAAATGGAGCTTTTCTGGTTCAGTGAAATACATTTTTTAGTTTTCATTCTGTTATGCAGGATTACCAGCAGAGCTGGAAGCGTCAGTATGTTAACAAATTAGTTTAAAGAACTACCAGAAAAAACAAAATCATCTGTGGAAGTTTGTGTGAAGTTTGTGTTTTTGGTTGTTAAAGACGTGACGTTTGGCTCAGGCACACATCAGCAAGATTAAAGTGTTCAAGCACTGTGTCACTGCTCGCTGAGCTCAGCACCCCCTTCATCACATGCATACTGCCCTCTGGTGGCTTTATCGTGCTGTGCACTCCAGAAAATGGTGATTCAGCGTTTTCAGTTTGTCACCCGAGCCTAAAAATGTATTTTTAGTGTTTTTAGTTGTTTTAAAAAATGTTTGGTCCATGAAAGATGACCATTTTAACATGAATCTCACAAATTTCTATACTGTCATTAAGCAGTCTGTTAGCAGAGGAGAGACCGGTCAGTTCATTGATTGCTAATTAAATGATCTGGTCATCAAATAATTTAAAGAGAATTAAGTAATTACAAATAAACATTCTTAGCCCCAGGAAATACCCTAAGCTTAAAGAAGAACAGGAAGTGGCTCCTCATCTTCTGTGGTTCCTTCAGGAGGACTTTGGCAGTGTCACATTGCTGAGTCATTGCTGTTCTTCACCTCTGCCAAACAGCCTCTCGCTCCCTGCGAGAGCATCTTCTTCATCGCTGGTGCTAAAAACCGCAGTCCTCGGTGCCGCCGCAGTCCTCGCCGTTTTCCACCCTGTGATTTCAGACTTGTAAAAAAACCCCGTTTGTCGACGCTCGCGTCTCGAGGTGTGAATGCGGCATGTTCGAGTGTGTGTGTCCTCATTTGGGTCGGTTAAAGGGACGCCGAAAAATCCTGACTGTTAAATTTACGCCTATTGTATGATGGGAGGGTGGTTGTTGGCGCTGGTCACTGCAGCGCTGCTTTCTAATGATGCTGAAATCTTGTTTTTATCACTAAAAGCAAAGTGCCAACGTGTAAATACATCCGCGTGGTGTAAAATCAGCCGACTGAAATGTGTCGGCGTCCCGTTTAACCGCCGCACTTTGGCCCCGTCCCAACACAAGCGTTGCACTGTTTAAAGAGTCTGTGTATGTTATGAATTTATTGTTATATGCATTCAGAAAATACATCTACGAGTATTTATAAGTAACGTTCTGCTTCATGCTTGCACTTGGTGAGAGACCAACCGAGCTGCGGCAGCTTTGTTTTTCATGTGTTGAGCAGTGTGAATAAGGAGGAAAATACGAGTGTTTATCAGAGCTGCAGTAACCGCAGGGATTCGGAGAGTGGTTAAAGCAACATTTCACGGGTTGGGCTTTGTTTACATCAACAGGAAGATAAGTTGCTTCTCCAAAGGTCTCAGTTAGCCTCAGATGAAGTCCGTAGCACAGACCCCATAGGAGTCACCTGACATGGGTTTTAGTTATAGCCAATCCAGCAGCTTCGAGTCACGTTCATGTTCGTCAGAAAGGTGTAGGACTTGGACCTTCTGACATTGGAGATGTTTTTGACTAAGTTTATGATGCAGTTGGGGACTCATTTGTGTTGACAGGGGACTCGTTGCACTTCAGTTGACACTTGATAAAGGACTTAGTAGGCCTGAGTGGGCCTGCTGGTCCTGAACTGGTACTTGTTTTCAGCTGGGACTTCATTTGAGGTAGACTGAGGCCTGGATGCTTCAAGAAAACTGTTGATCTGAAAAAAGCAACTCTTTCGGCTAAGTTGCTGCTGAGTTGACCAACAAGTCGCTCTGGCATCAATCACTGTTAACTCTGTCCTCGTCACTTTATTGCAGACCTGATGTTAAAGCGAAATGTTGCCTTTGGAAATCTAAAGTTGGTGTAAAAAGTTCAGACTGAATCCCAAGGAGATGATTCCCTGTGCAGGAACTGCTGGGCTAAACTGGGCAAACTGGGAAACCTAACACAGGTCTGAAAGGAGCTGAAGGTTGGTGGCAGGGAGCTGCAGCTAGGACAAACGGTGGAGACCCAATTTTGGCTGAGTAACTGAGTAGCTTTTGTAGTTCGATTCAGAAAGTGAGTCTGGAAAATCTTAAGGAGAAGGTCGAGGAAATGGAACCAGCCCCAATAAAATGACCAGATGTGTAGCAAGGTTATGAAGGTTTAGATATGAAACCCCGTGTTTGGTTCAGTTCTTTAACTGGACTTCATTCATGTTGTTTAGAAGATACCTGAAAGGCTGGTAGTACTCTGAGTCGACACCCAGGCAAATTCAGAAATAGGAAGTCAGAAATGGCTAAAGCCCCAATTGGGCAAAGATGCTGGGCTGACTGGTCAGATAGAGCTTCCTGTAGAAGTTCGTGTAATAAGTTTGGGAAGTCTGGAAGTTCAGCAGAAATGGATTTTACCCAAGTATTGAACACACTTCTAGTTTTGGCTCAGTTTGGCCCAGTTTTGGTTCTGCCCTGGGAACCCGGGTTTGAAGGTGGCTGTGGGTATATTTCACTGTGGAGCTGCGACGCTCAAACAAACAAAACCAGAAACGGGTCACATAATCAAAGATTAAAAGGATCGGGTTCCGGGTAGCAGGCGTCGACTCTGAAGGACCAGACTCACGACACAGTGCCTTCTGATGTCACTTCTTGACACATGCACGCTCTAAATGTGGCATGCGTGTGGTTTTGACTTCAGTGCAAACGTACTGAAGCTCACACAGAGTGGCTCTCAGGAACCCTCTGAAGTCTGAACAGCTGATTGTCAGCCGTAGAAAATGGACCTCACCCGGTCAATAAACTTTATTTACAAAGCACGTGACGAGATGACGAGGCGCTGTTCGGAGCGAGCTGGTCCGGGTCGGCCCTGCAGTTGATGTGATGGTGGTCTGAATGGAAGGAGCTCAGGTTTGCTCCATAAAGGAGGTCCTGTGGGGTTTTTTGGCCCTGGGTGGAGCCTTGCAGGATTCAACGGGACCTGGGTGCGATTGTGCCGGCAAGCAGTGGCGATGGAGCTTCCTGCTTTGTCAGCGTTTCCATGAATCTGTTCTTTTCCTTCTCCTTCGTGCTGTCTGTTGTATAGCTTATTGATGTGCAGATTTTCTTCTTCCTGATGTGAGGAAGACGCCGTCGGCTTCCTGCATGCTTTCCTGTGGCCGTTGGTCTCTCCTTTAAATGTTTGTTTCTCCGTAACCCCGCCTTTCTTTCTGTTTTTTTTTTTTTTTTTTTTTTTGCACTTTACTCCTGAAGTTGTTGAGATTGGAGGATGAACCTCCTGGTGTGTTTGGAGATGGCAGTGATCAGTGAGATGCACCTTTACTTTGCCCTGTTGGCTTTGGTTGTTTTTGTTTGTTGTGAAGAGAAACTGAAGCGTGATGGAGGACAGAAGCCAGAACATTAATGTGAATCTATTTTCCTACGTTGATGGAATAAAGACGTGATGTTCACTCGCTCTCTGGTGTTTGTTTTTATTTTAACAGGAATCTCAGGTAACTTCAGGGTTATGAAGGTGGTTCACTTCTAACCTGCAGAATCAGGTAATGCTTCAGATTAGCGACCAGCAGGTTTGAAATCACCACTGTGGTCAGTTTTTTTTTAAGGCACAAACACATTTTGTCCCGCTAGTTTTTTTCTTCTTTGTACAAACTTGGGGGAAATGCAGGGAAGGAAGGGCGTTTCTCGGGAGGTGCGCTTCAGGTTACGTTATGGCATTTTTCTATGACGATGTAAGGGCTGCAGCTCCGTCTGGTGGCAGATGGCTGCATAACATTTAGGATAAACATTTACCAGCACTAGGTTAATTAAAACCTTAACAATTAGGCTAACCGACTAGTAACAATAGTAACGATTAGTGGTCCAGTGAAGTAATCGTTCATATCCCTAGTTCTGGCAATGTCAGTTTTATTCATACAGTCAACATGCTGAAAGATATAAAACCTGCAACGCCTGAAGACAGAACAGGAAAACTTTACAAAGAAATAAAACACTTTAACACACTCACAGACACACACACAGAGTTAGTGGCCTGTGCGAACAAAAAGGTTTTGAGTCTGTTTTTGAATGCAGACACAGCTGTAACTGACCTCAGGTCAGCAGGACCACAGCAACTGAAACCACCCTCAGCACCCTGAGATCTGATTCTGGAACAGATCACAGATCTGCAGCTGATGACCTGAGAGGTGTGACGGGTTCTAAACACTGAGCAGGTCAGAGATGCACTGGGGGCCAAACCACTGGGAGCTTTATGAACCAACAGAAGGATTTTAAAGGTGATTCTGTGTTGAACTGGGAGTCAGTAAAGTGCCCTCAGTCCTGGGGTCAGGGGTCGTGCTCCTGTGAGGACCCTGGTGCTGCGTTCTGAATGAGCTGACGTCATCCTGCTGATGATTTGGACAGTCCTGCAAACAGAGCGTTGCTAATCTAACCGGCTTGATATGAAAGCGTGGACCAATTTCTGAGTCTGAGGAATTTTCTAACTTTGACATATTTTTAAGTGATTGAAAGGTCTCGTGACCTTATTGATGTGATTATCAAGAGATTGCGGTCCAGAATGACAGAGCGTAAGTAGAACTAAAACTGATCAATAGTTTAGCATTAGTGACCTCTGGATGTTTCTGTGCTGTTTGGCTGGTTGGTTCTGAGCCCTGATAGGTCCCTATCATAAAGACTTTTCAAATATTTTGCTGAGGAATGAGGGAATAGAAATAGGTCTATAATTATTCATTTACAATTGAACTAAGACCTTGTATGTGAGGAGAAGGATTTTAAATTCTATTCTAGATTTAACAGGGAGCCAATGAAGAGAAGCCAATA
>JAVDPK010001923.1:129802-140671 GCA_034780415.1 Cichlasoma orientale
GACTTCACTTCCTGAGGGTCCTCAGGAAGAACAACGTGGACTCAAACCTGCTGCTGACCTTCTACCGCTCATCCATCGAGAGCCTGCTGACGTACTGTATCACAGTATGGTACTGCAGCTCCACTAGCAGAACATATCAGAGCCGGGCCGGGGGCGGGGCAAATGACCGGGCATAACATCATTTTACAACATACACATGCCCACAACAGCGGGGCTTACAAGCTTCGGCACCACGGAAAACAACTATGTAATTTTGAAGTCCATCAAACAGACATGAAATATAACACACTGAGAGAACAACAAAAACATTAGGCTACATGGTAACTGATGATAAAACAACACAAATTCTAAGCAGTTCAGCACCACGGATAGCGATCGGATCATTTTGACACCCACTTTATCGATTTCAGCTCAGAGGCTGTATCAGTAGCTTTTAAGTTTGGTAAAACTGGCACAGCGGCCCACATGTTCACAAACACAATTTCAGTATGAATCAATCAGGAGAGGGCCCGCCTTCTCCAGCTCTCCTCGGACGTGTTAGAGGCCTGGCTACCTGGAATCTTATCTTCTCTCCCATCTGGGCCCCCTCTAGGCCCGGGCCGGGGGCGTGCCGTCCTCCCAGCCCCCCCAGAAGCCCCGCCCCTGGGCAACTGTACTGAGGCAGACGGGGGAGGCTTCAGAGGGTAGTCAAGACAGCACAGAGAACTGTTGGCTGTTCTGACGGACATCTACACCTCCCGCTGCATCAGCTGAGCCAACAACATCATGAAGGCCAGCTCACACCCTGGCTTTGACCTGTGTGACCTGCTGCCCTCTGGCAGGCGCTACAGGTGCATCAAAGCCAGAACAAACCGACTCAAGAACAGTTTCTTCGCCAGAGCCATCACCACCCTGACCTCACACACCCACCCACTCTAACTGTGCAATACCCACATCTCTGTGTAATATTATATATTCATACTAAACAATATCTATCACTCCTATATTGTGTAATATCCAATATTCATCCACTAGTGTGATACTCACCATCTTCATGTTTACATGTATATATACTTATTTTATTTTTTTGCAACGTATATATTTTTATACATTCAATTTTATTTTCTGTTATATTTTTTAGAAGTTTTAATTTATATTTTTAGAAAGTGACTTTCTACAGCATGGCACTGATTGGCCCTCCAATCTCATTGTACATTCCATATCATGACAAATAAAGGCATTCTATTCTAATCTATTCTATTCTATTCTATTTATGATGCTGATGAAAGACCTGAAAATGACCTGAAGAATGATTCAACCTCACACAGTTTTATAGGTGAAACCCCCACGCTGCTTTCGGTAAATTAAAAAGACTCACAAAAATGTGCATCAGTGCCCAGCCTGCCTTTGTGTGTCCTCACTGTGCACAGCAGCAGCAGGTTTCAGTCAGCTGTGATTACACACGGGGAGACCACAAAAAGGATTTTTAATGTTTATCAGCCAAATGATTCAAAATGATAAAGAATATCAGTTTATACTGTAAATAACATGAACCAGTCTGAAACAAAAACTGGGATGTACTCTGATTTCCCTCCAAAAACTCACTGTGAGTCATGTGACCGCAGGACCAGCGAGGGGACCAAGTAGAAGGCTTTCCATCAGAGTAGAAAAAAAGAACGTCAAATGCAGAATATTATCAGTAAAGCATGAAAACTCAGGGCAGCGCGGTGGTCAGCACCATCGGCTCACAGCACAAAGGTCCTGGATTCAAACCCAGCCTGGGTTCTCCCAGGTGGGTACCCTCCTCCCACAGTCAAAGACATGCAGTCTGTGGTGAGGTTACCTGGAGAAGTGAGAGTGATTGTCTCCCTCTCTGTGTCAGCCCTGCGAGAGACTGCCCACCTGTCCAGGTGTACCCGCCTCTCTCCTGTGGCAGCTGATAGGTTCCGGTGCCCCTGCGACCCTGGCTCGGAGAAGTGCAAGAAAACAGACGGACGGTACCTGAACTTGTGCTGATAAAATCAGTGAGGATCTTCCCTGCTGTCTTTGTTTCCTTCTTTAACCTTTGACCCGATTTCTGCTCCATGTTGTTCCTTTTTCAGCTGCTTGGAGGTGTTCTCAGAGACAGACGTCATCATGTTATAATAAAGATGGCAGCTCACGCTGATCTGCGGCTTTTACTGTGAAAGGGTTTTCTGTGTGGGGAGGAAAGGAAGGAAACCTTTTTGGTCCAACCGGAAACAGAACCAAAATCAGACGCGACATACGTACGTATACGTACGTATGTATGTCTATGGTAAGAAGACCCAGCTCGGAACTGACGCGAACCTGACTTCAAAATAAAAGCTTCATCAGCCTGAACCCGCCTAAGGAGCAGTGTTTAATGAACCTGGTGGTTATTAATCAATAACATATTATTTATTACTAATTATTAATTATTACTATTTATGTTGAAAAAGTTCAGATAAATAAATCAAGCTAATAAATCAGTTTCAGCTCTAAAGAAATCCAAAGTGAAACACTTCATATTTCAAGTGAATATGCATACTTTTGGTTTTTAGCTTCATTGGTAATGAATAAAACCCTCTGATTTCTGTCACAGGCGTCACAATATTTATAACACAGGAGCATTTTTAGTATACCCTGTGTTTTATTTCCATGTTTTTGGTGTTTTTGACCTTCAGATGTTTGTTTTTAAGATTTTATCTCAACGTGCTTTTATTGTGTAAAACCCGCCGGAAGCTCCTATCACTGCTGCTGTCTTGACAGATGTTGCGTCACCGCTGCTTTAAAGCAGACAGAGCCGAGCCGAGCCAGGCCACAAACCCGGAGCGGATGGACCGAGTCCGAGCCTGAAGTCCTGGACTGAGAGCCGCACCGGGACGTGGATCAAAGGGCCGGACACGGAGCGGACTGAAGACCGAGTTTCGGAGCTTTAAAGCGTGCTGAAAGCGCCTCGGTACACGGGTATGTGCTCCTTCCTTCGGTCCGTTTTTCCGCCTTGGTTCGGGTTAGCTGCTAACTGTGAACAGGGTGAGAGGTTCGCCTGGCCCGGGTTTAATCCCGGGTCGGGCTGAGGCTCTCCTGCTTCTTCCTCCGGTTTGTTTTCATCAGGAGGGAGCGGCTCTCCTCCTCCTCCTCCTCCTCCTCCTCCTCATAGAGCGACGCGCACGGTTGTAGTTCTGCATCAGATACCGATTAATCGATTCGAAACAAACTGTGTTTTTAATGTGCGCATGTGCACCGTGAGGACGTGCATTGGGTCAGCATTAACAGCGTCTTATTTAAATGTCTGTGACATGCAGTACCCGCGAGTACCGGCTGCAGTAGCACAGAGGAGACCTCCGTGATGCTGCAGGTGTTTGTTGGACCAACATGAGCTGAATGATACTGAAGGAGAAACAGAGTAGATGCAGAATATTATCACTTAATTAACTTCTGCGAAGGAAGTGATGACTCGCGTCTTGTCTGAACACACCGCAGATGCTGAAACGTCGTGTTTAAACTGACCAATCACAGCTGACAGGTTAATATTTCTAATAAGGAGTTCAGATCAATCTAAACATCAGTTTTTCTACTTTGGACCTCGGTGAAGTCATAGAATGGGATATAAGCCCCGCCTACCCGTCATTCAAGCTGTCAAAATGAGCAGGAAGCTGTCTTTTAAAGGGGGCGGAGCTAAAACAGCTCATTTCAGATCAAGGTGTTCAGTGTGGACCATAAGGCCTTGCCAGGTGAGAGGATGGACTGTAAACCCTCTAGTCACAGGAACGTGAGATGAGTAGTGTCTGTGTCCGTGTCTGTTCTCTGATTGGACGATGCGTTTGCATGACTGGCCCAGAGCCAACGCCTTTACTCACACTGGAGGATTCAAACCACAGTTGCACACACAAACGCAGCAGATGTGTGGGTGGGTGTTGGCCTCCACATCTGGAAACCATCACACACACGCACACACTGAGTCTCTGCAGCACGATGACATCATGCTCAAAAACTGTATTTAAAAAATGGACATACCTGCTGATTTCTGAAGACACATTTTTAGCTGCTGCCATGTTGGCTTTTTGTCACTAGAAGTGAGCATATTTGGATGAGAGGGCAGAGCTATCAGGCTGCATCCACAGGCTGTATAGGAGTAACACACACAAACAGATAGATGCTGATCAGTAACAGCCAATCAAATCCACACTGACCTTGCTGCCGGCAGCCACATTATTTCTGACTATGACGCGTTTATGAGGAAAAACGTGTCTGTAATACAGGACGTTTCTGATTTGTCCTCTCACGTGTGGATCACCTTTAGTTTATGAAACAGAAAGTAAACACTGAGTGAAGAGCTGAGGCTGAAACCAGGAGGAAGATGTCACGTGACATCCTCACTGTTGAGGAGATAATCTGAAAGTGATCAGTATCAGCTGGTGTGTGTGTGTGTGTGTGTGTGAGAGAGAGAGAGAGAGAGAGACATCCTCCTGCTGCACACCAGCCGGTTGGCCTAGCTGAACAGGAAGTGGATTATAGAGATTAAACTGGGCGTGTGACGTCATCAAGTGCGCTCCCGGCTGATGACCAGCGTCCGCCATCATTGTTCAAAGGCTGCGAAACACAGTGTTTATACACACAGAGCTCCACTCTCAGCCACCTAAATGATTCTCTCGGGTGATTTTTTTCCTTTTTTCAGTTATCATGAATTGAAAAGGCTCCTCTCGAATGAGAGAGGCCTCGGGGAAAATTCCAAAAAGGAAAAAAGTTGTTTTTTTTTTTTAACAGCGATCTGAAATCGACAGCTGAAGAAGTCGACTGACAACCACGTACACCGAGGCTGCGCTGCGTTCAGCAGTCCCACTATCACAGCTTCTTAATGTGACAGCCGGATGGCTGTCCTTTAAAATATGGCCGCCTGTGATTATGATTGATTCCCTTGAACTTACATTCACACTCTCCGGTTCCTGACCAATGGGATGCCACGGATTTTGTGCTGCAGTGTTCAGCCAGCCCATACTATTTTACTTATGGACCAGTGGTTAGTTTAGTAGCGTCGAGCACTGAAGAAAGATGCGAGTTATGTCTGCAATCTCGGCCAAACACACGGCAAGTTTAAGCTCCACGCTCAGTAATTCTGCGGGTAACTTAGCCTCGCGTTGGGACCCATCGGCGAAGAACTGCCGGGATTCACTGAAGGGAACGGCCCTGGATTGGACAACCTAATGCGAGCCTTGGTGTCGTGAGTCCTCCAGCTGGTCGAACTTGGTGGATTTGATTGTTTTGAATTGTTGAAAGCCAAAGCTGGCATATGTTTTTGGAAGTGGGGAGCGAAAGACTTCCCTCACAGAGAGGTACATGGATTTGTGTTTGCTGTGAATGAACTGATTAACTGAACTGTATGCCCTGTGTTGAGTGGTTGCTTTGTTGTGTTTTTTTCTGTGTTGGATCTATACATTTTTTTGCCAACGACTAAACTGGGTTGTTTCCGTTTTATGTCTGAGGGTGTTGAGGTTCCTTGCATCCTTTGTGAGCGGTTGGGCATCTTACATGTCAGGAGAGATACTTGGCTGGCAAACCGTCGCATTAACACTGCTGATATTATTGACTGCGTGTTTATGCATCTGTGCGAATGAAATGGACACAATACAATTACAGCGTGCCTGTAGTATAACACGCTAAACTGAAGCACTGTGACATGTACAGGTATGTACCTGCAATCCAAATCACTACTTCTGTGGCTGGTTCATTGACAGGGAAATGATGTAGATGATAATATGAGAGTAATTAGATTACTATTACATGTGATGACTTTATGAATATTCAATTCTGACACAGTCACATCAGGAGAGGATGATTCAGATCATGGAGAAATAAACTGAAAGGATAAGAATGCAGAAGAAATGCTGAACTTGATGCACAGCTCGTGTCTCTGTGGGTTTGGTTAAATCTTGTGAACAGCAGCTCCAGCAATGCATATACCTGCTTCAGTCTCCATACTGGGGCTGCAACTAAAGATGATTTTGGTAGTCGAATAATCTGTCAATTTTTTTTTAATCGATAAGTCAATGATTATTTCAATCTGTCCTCAACCTGTTCAATTTCACATTGACAAATTTTTGTAGTTGACATCATCGATTAAGTCGATGAATCGTTGCAGCCCTACTCCATACTGTTCATGTATGAGCACAGGGACTCCTCCAGGTGGACTGGAGGCCTCTAGGTTTTTTGCAAAAGGGCTTTTGTTGGGGCAGGGGCTGGAGCAGGTGATGCTGCAGTAGGAGTGGGGGGATTTTCTTCAATCTCCCAGGACAGTATTTCTCAGTTTGCTCCGGGTGTGAAATGTAATCCAGCAGCTCTGATGTTGATGCTGCCGATGCCAGTCATCTCAGGGCTACCACGTAGCCATGCAGGGTGGGATGGTTGTTAAAACCATTGTATCCTTGAATGAGGCAATGCACGTTCTCGATCTGATCTTGGTTAAGCTTTCAAAGGCACGAGACAGACGTGACCTTTCGCCAAACCAGGAGCTCTTCACTTAGGTAACAGAAACAGAACACTCAGGTGCAAGTGCCAGTCCTTGTGCAAAGGGAGATTCCTGCAGAACTGCTTCTGGAAGTTGGATGCAAATGTCCAGGATTCCACGAGGTCTGAAAAGGATAACTTTGCCACAGCATCTTAGAAGTCCCTCCTGGTCACTGCACGCTTGGAAGGAGGGCAGTTGACTGCCAGCTGGAATTGATAAAGTCCGCATGGCATCAAAGGTTTCCAGGAAGAGGGCAGTGTCCCTGGCTTCCGGGGGAAGCATACCCTTCTCCACATTAGTCTTTATGGCTGCAGCCACCAAGTGGGAGAACACGTGTGCAGCAACAAAAATTTTATCTTCTTTCCGTTGGAAGGCTCTGAGGTCCACTTGGGCAGCAAGCACATTGGGTTTTATCTGTCCAGTGCCCACAAGTGGAGTAAACGAGACCATTTGGCTGTTGAATCCACACCATCCAGAGTGAACTGAATGTCTTTGTCATCAAATGGTTCCTTAATGTTTTGAGGAGGTCTGGAGGGTCAGGGAACATGTAACAACTCTGGCCATTGTTGAAACCGGAGGGAGAATCAGGACTCACTCCTGGGCTGTCCACATACTTCCACAGTGAAACATTTGCTCCTTTCTTCGCTCAGCATCCAACCACTCACAAGGAGCTCATTCTCACTTCTGGTGCGCTTGGCTTTCAGTCACTTGAGCTGTGGCTTCAGACACCTGGAAAACAGTTTCTCAGCTTCGAGAGCAGCTTGTGGTTTCTTAACTCCTTCTCTCTTAGCTTGAAGTTGCTCTTCCAGGAAAGTGCACGTTGCTTCTAGTTGATCACCAACTGAGGCTTCTGTTACAGTTGTTACTGGCGAGCTCACAGCCTGAATAGGTGGCGAAGGACAGGGCTTGGACGGCGGCGTTTAGCAGGAGGCTTGTGCATCAACTGTGCATGCAAGCCTGGGATTTTGACATGTCACCAGAGTAGGGCAACGGAGGGCAGGAGGTTGGAGTTGGCAATAGTGTTTAGCAACAATATGGCAACAGTAATGCTATACTGACAGTTGCATTACACTTCCTCAAAGTGGGCAGATGACACCACTTCTGATTTTACATTTCCAAGATTCAGGTCTGCTTTTTGCAAAGTCACATTACATTGCTGGCACCTGCAAAAAATGTACTAGTAATACACTCATGAAAATTAGGTCATCTTATGTCTTAGTTACAGCACTTTCAGACAGACATCTACTGCAATGAAATTTATTCCCCAGTGCTGTGTAACCCATTCTTGTAAATTTAAAGGTTATTAAGAAACGATCAGACAAAACTGGGTTTTCAGGGGATACTGTTAAAACGTCACTTCCTATGCCATATACCAGAACAAGCTCCAGACTGTGATTGAAGTGGTGGGTGGGCTCATTTACATCATGAGAAAGACCAATTGTCTAATAATACACTTTCACTCTTTTCCAGAGCATGCCTTTTGTCCTGTCTCTCTCTCCTCAGACCCAGCCGGTTCCGGCAGATGGCTGCCCCTCCCCGAGCCTGGTTCTGCTGGAGGTTTCTTCCTGTTAAAAGGGAGTTTTTCCTTCCCACTGTTGCCAAGTGCTTGTTCATAGAGGGTCGTTTTGACTGTTGGGTTTTATCTGTAATGAGACAAACATACACTTTACCTACAATATAAAGCACCTTGAGGCGACTGTTGTGATTTGGCGTTATATAAATAAAACTGAATTGGAAAATGTTTCACAAACATTTCTCTAATCAGCAAACACCCATTCTCACTGACTCACCCTTACTTTTCTCCATTCATCATCAGATTGAACTCAGCTTCTCACACTCAGTGACTCAGCATTTGTCACCTCTTTGTTGGCAGGAAAGTGATGGAAACTGTACCTCTGACCCCTCCTGAGGTCAGTGGAAGTCTTCTTATTACTTCAGATTATGGCACAGCAAAATTGAGCGGCTTTGGTTTTGGCCATACTGGCAGAAATTCACAAAACTATCTGAAATTGGATCCAAAATATGGTTCGCCTTGCAAAACTCAGCAGTTGCCTTTTGTCTCTAGCAGTCGTATATAAATGGTGGTTTCAGAAGTCACGTGATTTGCTGAGTAAGTCGCCAAACGCACTTCGCTAAATCTCCCATTACCTCTGACGCATTGTTTCTGCTCCCAGCACGTTGCCTGGTAACACTGAGAACAGGAAGGTCACCTGTAGTCGGTTGTTTGTCAGCAGGTAATTTATCTGTTACCATGGTTATCAATTGATCAGAAAATACTGGAATGATGTGCTCTGATCACGTGACCCCATCTCAGAGCTGTAAGAACTTCTCACATCCTTCAGCTCAATAGAGTTTCATGGATGAATGATGCTTTAACCCTCTCAGGTGTCGCTGGATCTGCTGAGGTTCTCCAGATGTTCTTCTTCAGGTTCCATAATGTGAATCGTGTTCTCTCTTTGTCTTTCTGTAGGACTTCTCTTCCAAAATGGCCGATGCCGAGGTCTCCTCGTCCCCGGCTCTCCGTTCGCTCCGCATTTCGCACTCTGTTCCTCCCCCTCCTCCTGCCTCATCCTCTTCCCCGACAACCTTCTCCTGCCCCTCCTCTCCCTCCAGTGCCTCCTCTTCTTCCTCTTCTTCATCCACTTCCTCTTGCTCTGAGAGCTCCTCAGACTTCCCCACTCACCATCACCACCACCATCATCATCACCACCACCATCATTACCGTCACCCTCGGCCACAGCTGCAGCCGCCCCCACCCCCTCATGGCGAGCAGACTTCCTCACCTAGCGCCAGCCCCCGCAGCTCCTCCCCCAGCGGGAGCATCGGCAGCACTGGCAGCCTCGGCAGCAGCGCCAGCGAGGGCATCGGCAGCAGCGGCACATCGAGCGGTGGCGACCCGCGAGGACCGAGCCCCCCGCTGGATGTCATCTCAGAGGACGCCATGGAGATGGACCTGGTCGTCGACCCAGGTAATGAGGACAGAAACAATTTAACAATGAGAAATGTACAAAATATTCAGTTCAGCGAAATCTATTTAGGCTAAGTGCCAGAGTTTGGAGTGAGGTGTGGGCGGGGCCATGATACCGCCATGACAGTGTTACTGACAAACTGAATGTTAGGGAATATTTTGGGCTCTGTTTGGAGGTTTTTGGCCTTTGGCTTCTAACCTCTATCGTTTCTAACCTTTCTGTTCTGCTTCCAGTCATTGACCCGGAGGTGGCGCTGAAGGCGTGCCAGGAAGTGCTCCTCAAAGTGAAGCTGCTGGACAACAAGCAGCAGGACAGTCAACAGCAGCACTCGACAGATGTGGCGGAGCGCGGCGCTGGGACGTGGCACATCAACCCCGACACCAGCTCCATCAAAGAGGAAGATGAGGAACAGGAGGAAGGGCAGAAAGATGGCGAAACATCATCCCAGCCCGACCCGCCTCCGTCAGCTCAGCTGAAGTCTTCCTCACCGTCATCGTCATCGAAGCAGTCGTGGCTGCTGCGCCTGTTTGAGTCAAAGCTGTTCGACGTGTCCATGGCGATTTCCTATCTGTACAAGTCGAAGGAGCCGGGCGTGCAGGCGTACATCGGGAATCGCCTCTTCAGCTTCCCCGACAGCGAGGTCGACTTCTACCTGCCGCAGCTGCTAAACATGTACGTGCACATGGACACCGAGGTGGGAGACGCCATCAGACCGTACCTGGTGAGTCCTCATACACCTGGTTATATGTGCTGAGTAGCTAAGTTACAGCCAGCTGGAGCCTATTTCTAAGCTAATGTTACCTAAGGTTGCCAAAGGAGGTCCTCAGGTAAACAGGTGTGATGATCTTTAGTGACACATTCAAGTCCTTCACATAGAGACCAGCTCGGAGACTGTCAGATTCAGGAAGGTCTCATTTAAATCTTCATGTCTCCACCAGATCCATCGCTGCCGAGCCAGCATCACCTTCTCGCTGCTCTCTGCCTGGCTGCTTGGCGCTTACTCTTCCGACATGCACATCTCCACCCAGCGTCACTCCCGAGGCACCAAACTCCGGAAGCTCATCCTGTCCGACGAGCTCAACCCTGCTGCGTCTGACGCTCCTCGGCCATTGTCTGCATCTGTTTCTGACAGCCCCTTGTCATCGCCGTCCCACCGCCACCGCTGTCACCGCAGAAACAACAGCAGCAACACCGAGGCCTCCTCAGTCTCTGTGGTCGGCCCCGCACCTGAGAGCCCCGCACCTGGGGAGCTGGAGGTGTTTGTTTCCCCGTCTAGGAGGACCCACCAGAGATCCAAGTCAGATGCCACCACGGCGAGCAGCGGGCCTGGTGCCGGTCTCCGACGAACCGGCAGTAACCCAAAGGTGGAGGCGGTGCACGAGGAGGTGAGGGGGGGTGGGGAGGGGGGGCAGCAGC
>JAVDPK010001923.1:140988-163926 GCA_034780415.1 Cichlasoma orientale
CCCCCCCCCCCCCCCCCCCCCCCCCCCCCCCCCCCCCCCGCAGCTCACATGGCTCACAGGGCTCACCTAAGCCATGTGAGCCATGTGAGCCATGTGAGCTGCTACTGATGTCACATTTTGAACCAATCACAGTTTATTTTCACATGCACGTGCAGTGGAAAGCTTTATGTGGGAGGAAAAGGCAGCAGTAAGTAAATGTTATCAGGGTTTAGTTTGATAACCTTATAAAAATCATATTTTCTTCATTGTTCGTTTGAAACGTCCTCGTAACACACTGAAAATATTTGTGACGCGTGAACTGCGCCGACGTGCCGCGTGTGCCTGTGTTTGAACAGCTGATGAGTGAGGCAGCTCACCTGGTCACGCAGCTGCTTCTCTATAGAGGCGCTCCCCTCAGAGACCCTTACCTTTGTTCCTGCCCTCACCTTTGACAGGAATGTGTGAGCAGACAGGGACGCTGTGATACAGCAGACGTGTATTTTATCACTTTAATTCGAGATTTAATTTATAGTGAAAAAATCAACGTTAACGGCCGGATTAAAGAAAAATATGATGTGTGTGTTTGTCTAAAACCACACTGATCACTGAGATGGGTCCACCATCAGTTGGTGGTACTCCTGATTGCCTTATAGCCTTCATTTACAGATCAGCTCATCTTCCTCACTAAAATCTCACCTCTGCTCATCAGCCTTTGGTGTTCAGGTGTGGTTTCCAGTTTTTGTGAGCAGGAGGAGTTCCCTCATTGTTTGGAGGTCTCAGCTGTTTTTCAGTTGGTCTTTTTGGACTCATTTTAAATGATTGTTGTAGTCTGACCTGGTTTGACCTGAAAGCGCGTGTTTCACATTTAATTCTTGACCCACCCGCAGTTTAAAGGCTTAAACTGGCTCATTTAAAGGTGAGCACTAAAACCTGAACCTAAACTGAAAGGAGATCTTCATCAGTCTGATGGAAACTCCAGAGGACGCAGCTGATGTTCACCCAGAAGAACAACAGATGACACACGAGATGACGTGAAAACCCGACTCCTCCTCCTCGTGGATGGAGAGGAGGACAGGAAGTGAGGAAGAGGAGGAGGGATGAGTGTCGGTTTACGGCCAGATACTGACAGAGAGAAAACAAGTGCTCTCCCTTTTAAAATATTTATAATTTGAAGCGTCTTTGTTTTCTCTGTCACAGCTCATGTTTGGGTCACATGATCACTCGAGTGTTTTTCTGCCTTCGTTCCTGTTTTCTCTCTCGATGAGTCAGAATCTGGGTCGTTGTTTAACCTTCTTCCCTGCCTTTGATTCTCTCTCTAAACGTTTCCATGTGTGGAGCCTCTGGAGGAGCGTTTAACCAACACCAGGCCGAAGCAGCGGCGCGGTCATGTGACGCGCCGAGGCGAGCCCCATCAGTCTCCAGTGTGTTTGAATGTGTTTGCGTTCGCAGTGGCTGATTACAGGCTGAACTAAAAAGTGTTAATGTTTGTTTTTTAAGATGAAAGCTGTGCATTACAGTTCAGTCTCAACAGATTCATTCCAACATTCTTGAGTGTGTCTGTGTGCAGTTCAGGTAAAGGACACATCGTGTTGTTGCTGCTTTGTTTCTCGATGTTTCAAACGGGTTTTTCTTCCTGCGTCTGCAGCCCGAGCGTCTCCGTCCTCAGAGGGAGTTCATCAAGTCTCTGCTCTGCATCGGGAAGCGTTTGGCCACGCTGCCGACCAAAGAGCAGAAGACTCAGCGGCTGATCTCGGAGCTGTCGCTGCTCAACCACAAGCTGCCGGCCCGAGTGTGGCTGCCCACCGCCGAGCACCAGCACCACGTCTGCAGGGTCCCCCACACCCAGGCCGTGGTCCTCAACTCCAAGGATAAGGTGACTGTCAGTAAACCTGCCAGATGTGCCAGAGAACATCTGTCCAGTCTCTAACTCCTCCTCCTCCTTTAGGCTCCATACATCATTTATGTGGAGGTGCTGGACTGCGACAGCTTTGAGACATCTCCCGTTCCTCTTCGCATCCCAGAGACGAGGATCCGCTCGGCCCGCTCTGCAGAGAACCTGGACTGCAGCACCGCGGCCAATGGCAGCGGCAGTATGACATCAGAACACAGAGCGGGAAGTTTCTCCACCGTCCCGAACTATGACAATGATGATGAGGCGTGGGCCACAGATGATATTGGGCAGCTGCAGGTGGAGGTAAAAAACACTGCTGTACTGAGTGTGGTCACGGTAAACCCAGTGTAGTGTAGTCCTCCTGAGGGACAATAACCCCGTGTGTGTGTGTGTGTGTGTGTGTGTGTGTGTGTGTGTTGCAGACAGAGGCTCAGACCAGCAGCAGCGACAACATCAGTCAGTTTTCAGTGGACAGCATCACGAGTCTGGAGAGCAAAGAGCCGGTGTTCATCGCTGCTGGAGACATCAGGTAAACACGCTGATGGTGAACATGGTGGAGATTCAGCCGCCTCAGCCAATCCTCCACAGGCAGCGCTTAAACCAACAACCGAGCTGAGAGAGAGGCTGCCGAACAAAAACAAGACTTTTTAATGTAACTCAAACCTGATTAAAGCTGTAAAGGACCGAGATAAGAACTCTGAGGAGCTTTTTAAGGGAATTTAGAGCTGCATTCAAACAAAGCTACCAGGAAAAAACATGATTTGAAGCTGTTTTTAAAGTAAATTAAAACAATAAAGGACCAAAAATAGAACCCAGAGGAACACCATCGATGTTTTCTGCCATTTGATATTAAAGAGTTTGTGCTTCTCGCAGCTTAAGTAGAAACTGGATGTTTTTGTTAGTACGTTTCCCTCGTAGAGGAAGCTTCAGTGCAGAGAGCCTTGTAGTTATTCAATGCCTCCTTATTCAGGACACTGGCATCAACTCATGTGCAGACGTCTGTGGTGGTGAGTTGTTTTTGTCCAGGAAGTGCAGCATCGACCTGCCACAGGAAAACGAGGAGCAGCACGTTGAGCATTGTCTGTTTTTGCTTCTTCGTCCTGAGAATGAAGCTAACACAGCAGATTCAGTTTGAAGCTTCCAGCTTTGATCATCTTTATTGGGTTGCTGTGACACAAAGCTCTGACCTCGCGCTTGTTTTTCAGACGGCGCCTGTCAGAGAACCTCGCTCACACTCCCACCTCATTCAGGAGGGACCCCGAGGACCCATCAGCCGTCGCCCTCAAAGAGCCCTGGGAGGAGAAAGTCAGGTGGGTCCATGAAGCCGAGCAGTTGAAAGCTTTTCAGCGTCTGCCTTTTGCTGCAGCGTTAACACTGTTTCTGTTCAGGCGGATCCGGGAGGCCTCTCCGTACGGTCACCTGCCCAACTGGAGGTTGCTGTCGGTCATCGTGAAGTGTGGAGACGACCTGAGGCAGGAGCTGCTGGCCTATCAGGTCCTTAGACAGCTGCAGGTACAGGCGCAGGAGAGGCGCGGTAACACTGCTGCCATCATTGTCAAACTGCTTTAATGCTGAAGCTCAGTGTGTTTCTGTCGACAGTCCATCTGGCAGCAGGAGAGGGTTCCTCTGTGGATCAAACCCTACAAGATCCTCGTCATGTCTTCGGACAGCGGGATGATCGAGCCCGTCCTCAATGCCGTCTCTTTGCACCAGGTATGCAGAGGATTCTGGGAAAATCTGAGTGCTCTGTGCTTCAAGACTGAAACACGCTTTTCATTTCCACCAGGTGAGAAAACAGAGTCAGCTGTCGTTGCTTGACTACTTCCTGCAGGAACACGGCAGCTTCACCACCGAGGCCTTCCTCACCGCTCAGAGGAACTTTGTCCAGAGCTGTGCTGGATACAGCCTCATCTGTTACCTGCTGCAGGTCAAAGACAGGTGAGGTCCTTTGGTTGCATTTCCTGCTCTTTGTGAGGGTTTGGCTTCTGCTCTGGTCGTTTTAACCGTGTCCTGCAACAACATCGGTAAAGATGTCATTTCTAGAAGAAGTTAAGTTGTTAATTTGTATCTAATTTTTCTAATTGTAAGCCTATTAGACCCTATTTCCTGTGTATCCCTGTATAAGTATATGCATTGTAATGAATTGTAATTCATTATTATCAGGCTGTCCTAAAGCTCGTGGTAAATGGACTAGTTCTCATACCATCACGTTCTGTATCTAAGTGCTTAATATCTAACATTCACACTGCCGGAGAGCCACTTGGGGTTCAGGATCTTGCTCAAGGATACTTTGGCACGCAGCCTGGAGCAGCCAGGAATCGAACCACCAACCTTCCAATCAGTAGATGACCTGGTGTAGCTCCTGAGCCACAGCCACCCCAAAGAAGAGTTTTGGATAATGGTGTTAGTTACATTAAAATAAAGAGTTTATAAACAGATTGTAAATAAATTTGACCCCCACAGCTTCAGCAAAAGAAACATTTTAATAAATATATCATTGTAAAAGTACAACAGTGAAAGTTTATCACACGTCTGGTTCTAGTTTCAGTGGTTGTAATTTTATTTCATTTTATTTTTTTACTCTATGAACCGTTCTGGGAGAAGTCAAATGAATGAAATGAGGTTGTTGTGTTTTAATGAGGAATGTTTCCAGTTTGGAACGAGAACTGCAGAAGACTGAGGAGGAGGAGCTAAACCTGCTCTTTAGTAGTAGTAGTAGTAGTAGTAGTAGTAGTAGTAGTAGTAGTAGTAGTAGTAGTAGTAGTTTCCTGTAGTGAGGACTCAGGTGTGATTGTTGGTGTGAGTCTGAAGTGCTTTCAGTGATGGTGAACCTGCTCTGATCTGTGCAGACACAACGGGAACATCCTGCTGGACTCTGAAGGCCACATCATCCACATCGACTTCGGCTTCATCCTCTCCAGCTCTCCTCGCAACCTCGGCTTCGAGACGTCTGCCTTCAAACTGACCTCGGAGTTTGTGGATGTGAGTAGAACGCAGCCTGTGCGGCACGAGGAGCTGATGGAGATGATCCCGAGGTTATGCCGCTCCCTAAAACCTGAAAATCAAAATGAAGCTGCAGCAGAATCTATGAAATCTCACTGAATGTGCTGCAACTGTTTTGTAAAAGCTGCTCCTGGTTGAGCTGCAGTGTTTATGGTTTCTGGATATGGACAACAGAAGCAGGCAGAAATGTCAGATGTTACTCCTGAACGACTCTTCATTCGTGTCACTTGCAGTGAGCACGAGCTTTAGTTCAGAGCTGGTGCAGTCGCTCAGTCGCATTGAAGACTGCAGAATTTTTGGTTTTCACAGGATCTGGTGGCTGCAGAGAGTTTATTTTTGACAGTTACTGATTTGAATGAAATTTTATGTATATATATTTTAATATATTTATTTATTTAAAGCTTCTGTTTGAGCCGCACATCACGCGCTGATCATTGAAGGACTTCAGGGAGGTTTTCAGGGCTCCTGCTGATGATAATGTTCCTGTGGGTTCACAGGGGTTAGATGTGGTTGTCCTGATGCCCGGGCTTTGGTGTATTTCAGGTGATGGGCGGGCTGAATGGAGATATGTTCAACTACTATAAGATGCTGATGCTTCAGGGTCTGATCGCAGCCAGGAAGCACATGGAGAAGGTGCTGCAGATCGTCGAGATCATGCAGCAAGGTAAGACGAGTGTGTTTGATTAAAGCTGAGAACGCCACAGACCATCAGACCATCAGACCCGTGGTTTAAGCTTCAGCATGAAGTATCTCATGAAGCTGTACCACACTGAACACATCCATGGATTTCTTTATCAAAACTCCACAATTAATGTTCTCTGGTTCCCAAAGTTCTTGTTCGTGAACCAGGTTTCAGGATGTGGGGTCTTTACCTTACAGTTTGAAGCACCTTGAGGTGACCGTTTGTTGTGATTTGGCGCTATATAAATAAAGCTGAATTGAACTGAATCATAGATCTGAGACGGTTTTGAATAATTTTTTCTCTAATGGTTAAAATTTTATTTGTAAAGAAATCCATGAAGTCAGTACCAGTTAAAGTGAGAGGAATACTCGGCTCTGCAGAGCTCTGACTCTGTCAGCCTGGCCACAGTGCTGAAATGGGGTCGAGATAATCGACCTCGCTGGGAGCAGAGTTTAGGTAGCTGCTCTGCACTGTGCTGGCACTGAAGAGCATAATAATGAAGGAATTATATCCTTAAACTTAGTTACAGCACACATTGTTTTTTGGACAGCACTCAGACAGCCATCAGATTTAAAGAACATGCGGCTAAACGTGTTGTTCCTGCTCTGATTGGGGAGGGGCCCAGAGAAAACTACAGAAACTGACGTGGTTTTTGCAAAGTTACACATTGATTGAATATTAACTGTAGTGAGCTCCAGTTGGTGTAACCGGGTGTCACTGCCGCTGACGTGAATTATGATCTTACCAAATCTACGATTAGCCTGCTCTGGCCCTGGAAGACATCCATGCTAGACACTTGTTAAAGTCGTTATCCAGTTCTTATTTATTTATTTATTTTAACCCTTCAGGGTCCCACCTGCCGTGTTTCCACGGCTCGAGCACCATCCGCGGCCTGAAGGAGCGCTTCCACATGTCTCTGACGGAGGAGCAGCTGCAGCTGCTGGTGGAGCAGCTGGTGGACGGGTCCATGCGCTCCATCACCACCAAGCTCTACGACTCCTTTCAGTATGTCACCAACGGCATCATGTGACCCAAAACGCTGCGAGGTCACCTTCAGACGTGGGGTTTGAACTGAGCAAAGATGGCGGCTGGAATCCGAAACGCTAACAGATGTTTTTGGTTTTTGTTTTTGTTTTTTCTGCGCTGCTACCTGATTTCATTCAGACCCGACGGACCTCTACTGGACCCGAGTAAGCCGGCAGTCTGAGGGACCGCCGCTTTCTTCTGTTTAGAAGACAGAAATCATTTCATCACATCATTTCTGAAAATATGCAGATTCAATTTCCAGCTGCTCATCACGACTGAAATCATCACTGCTGTTATTAACCAGCTGATTAATCGGATCACTACTAAACCGACCAGCAGCAGAGCTCATGCCAACTGTTTACAGAAGCAACCACCGATATCTTTGTCTTTAATTAGGAAAACAGAATGACAGAAAAAACAAAAAGCCCAAAAAGAGTGAATCTGAATATTTCAGATAAGCTTAAATTCTTTCTGGAAAGTTTGTCAGCGAACATCCTGTAATTACAGATTCTCCTCTTTCTGAGATGAAAC
This sequence comes from Cichlasoma orientale, assembly GCA_034780415.1. Lineage (NCBI taxonomy): Eukaryota > Metazoa > Chordata > Actinopteri > Cichliformes > Cichlidae > Cichlasoma > Cichlasoma orientale. The sequence goes on from JAVDPK010001923.1 coordinate 148,101, forward strand.
TAAAGCGCGAGGTTTGTTTTCTAAGGACAGCGAGTGCAGGAGTCGCACACTTTCTCCAGATAATGCTTTTGAAATGGAAGTGAGACACGAAACCATCAGAAGCTCTGAGGAGACGTGTGACTCGGTTCAGCAGCTCGCTCCTCATCATGTTTAAACGGAGTCCCGGGTGGACGTGAACACCAGCAGTGAGCGGAGGAGTTTGTCTGCCCCCCAAAAACAGAAGCAGGAGGAAAAAGCACAACGTTAACTTTGCTCTCTGCACGCTCAGAGGAAATGTTTTAGAACGAAACGGGAGCGGCTCAAATATCCATGTTCCTGTTTGAGAATATCAGTTTACCTTCCTCCACGGGTTGTTTCACCAGACATTTATCACAGGATCAGGTCTGTCAGCAGTTTCAGTAACTTTGTCGCCGAGTGTGTCAAACGTGTGCGTCCGTCCTGCGACAGCGCGAGTGAAAACAACGACTTCTCAGCTTTTGGAAACGTTTTCATTTTCCTGACAGGATAAACCGTCGCGCCATCACAGTGATGCACAAACGTGCCGGCAGTTCGGTGTGAAAGGTTACATTTTCCCCGACTGAACCCGTTTATGCTCAGCTGGTGACCATCTCGGCCCATTCTTTGTTTTTAATTCTCAGACTGCACGATTTTAAAACGTTACTAAAAATTCCGAATTCTAATTATTTGTTTCATTTACTCAGTAAGTTTCCAGCCACAGAAATATCTTTTAGCTGAGGCACTGTCATGTTAGCCATGCTAATGGATGCTCCTTACAGCCTATAGAGTTTGGAGCAAACTGTGGCGACTGTAAATTACAAGTTTAAATTGTAAGTTATAAAATATATTTTTGTATCATTAGTGGAGATCTCTGTATTTTTGTTAGCTAGGCTTTTGGAGAAAACAGATAACCAAGTAACTACCCAGCTGAAGCTAATCTGAGCAACTTAATTTGGTGGAAATTTGAGTTAAACTGCTTCTCATGTGACTAGTTTGAGTAATTTTTCTTAAATAACTGATATTTTAATTTTATATTATTAGTGTCATTGCTGTAGTATGTGCCCTTTAGTAGCTAATAATTACCAGACTAAAGGCTAACCACCAGCTGTTGCTGTTGCAAAAGAGCAGCAATAGTCTTATGAAAGCAGTAGAATATAACTTTATTAAAAAGGTATTGCAGCTGTTTGTTAGATATTAACAAACAGCATGACATAACATGACAGTGTCCTGGTTAAAATGCTTGCTAGCTTTTTCCCCTTACTTTCTAAATATAAGCTTGAGTTTCTATTCTTGCATAAATGTGGGTGGATGTTTAAAAATCCAACTGCAACAAGATGAACAACAAACTCCATGCCATTAAAGCTCCTGTCTCTTTAAGGCCCCCCTTCTCTAAAAGCCTGCTTTTTTCTGATTGGCTGAATTCCAGTAGCCTGTAGAGGGGCAGCACTTAATGCTCATGAGCTGTACTGCCTGTGTGAACTTTTGACCAGCTAGCATCAGCACAAAAAACCACAGTAAGTTGCCTTGAGAGCTTTTATAGAAATGTTGTGACTTATTGATTTATGAGAAGTATAATAAACTATTAAATATTTATAAAATGTGACAAGTGTCTGGTGAAAAAAAACATTTAATTGGTGATTTCAGTGTTTGTTATGCTGTGTCCTTTAGGTCTGATTTCACTTTCTGAAAAAAATTCATTGTAAATTTTTTTTTTTTTTTTTTTTATTGTATTTCTGTCAACTCGGTGTGCGCACAAACAATGCTAATCATAATATGACTCTACAGTGTTGGATTTCAAAAAAGGAACAGGAAGATTAATTGTGGCTATTTTGAGCCAAAATGGCTGCCCAGCTGCAGCAAAATGGGTCTTATCAGGAGAATTGAACCACTTATCATTTTGTTTATGTGAGTCAATATTTACACACTAAAAGCTCAATAGTGTTCTGCTCTGATTGGCCCCAATATACATTCCTGTGGTTAATGCTGGCCAATCAGAAGAGGTGGCTGTGTGGACACTGACGTGTTTATTTTCTTTGAGACTGATGATCAGTTTCCTGAACATGTGAATGTTTTCATATAAACGGCCACTGAAACTAACATCGTTTTTCTCAGATGTGCTTTCAGTGTTGAGCGAAAGCTAACAGTTTTAGCTTTAATGATGATGATGATGATGATGATGATGAAGATGACGGGACTGATGCTGTAACGCTGGCTTTATTCCAGTGTCCTACACGTAGAAACATCTTTGTGTACTTGGAATATACGTATCTACTTAAAATACTAAAATAGAACATTTATGATGGTGTTCGTAGACTAGCTAACAACACAGTTGTCATGTCTATAAATATTAGCTTGTCCCTCTTGCACTTTGACCTGCTGTTTTATTACAGAGGTTCATTGGAGGCTGTCTGGTTGCACATTTAGCTGCAGTTCCATTTGTGACCACAATATAAAAAAATATTTTAATAAGTGGATACGATTATTTTGACTACTGTATATCCTTTAGCTAAGGCTCTGAACTAGCTAGCTAACATTATGCTGGAGTCAATTTCAGCAAACTAAAGTTTTCTATTGGAGAGTATTGTTATACAACAGCAGCGACACACTCGTCTAAAGTTATTAAACTCATTTTATTCTCCTGCTGCAGTTGATTATAAGCATTAGCACGACTGCCTGAAACTCACTAACAAAATCAATACATGTTAATCCAACTCATAATTCTTATGTATATGTGGGCAAATGTTTACAGCAAGCACTAGTACCAGGACTACTGCTGTAAAATAAAACTGGAACGACTGGCTAGCTGAGCCCTTATTGCAGTTCTACTCCCTGTTCTCTGGGAATTATCTTCGTTTCCTTTCTGCGTAATTAACTGCGATAAGAGGAAGGGTCAGCCAGTGGAACGCAGCTGCTTCTCGCTGGAATAAGGCCGGCGTTTGACGGCTCGGCTCGCCCATGTATGGCTGATTTCTGGATGTTCTGACCACTATTGAAGGAGGAGGAGGTCTGTTGTTGTGGATGCAGCATCACGTTGCCGTTAGTCTCAAGTTTACCAGATTAGCATCACTCTCGCATTCATTCTTGTTAATTATTTGTAATTATGTACATGAAGTGAGTTTGTTTTCCCGTGAGAAAAAATTGATGCCTTGAGACGTACAGAAGGTACAAATTTATCAATGCAACAGGAGGGGCGAAGAGTTCGGCCCTCAGAAGTGCTTTTATACTCGATGTTTGACGGCGTCTGGGACGAGTTTCAGTGTTGGTGTCCTCCTCGTTCATGCACATTTATTTACAATTCGTAGTCATGCAATTCTTCAAGTTTTTACAAAGTTGGTCTAATATAAAGTCACTGGTAACCGTTGTATCGCTGTTAGAGGCGGCGATGGCTGCAAAGCTGAGCGAAGGCCTTACATTGGATGGTGGAGGAAACCTGGTGGCTAAAACTCGTCCCCGCTGCTGGAAACCTTTCATTGCCTTCTTTCTTTCATCAGCTCTGAACAGTCGACGGTTTCAATGTGAAAAACTTTTAAGTGCATTTATGAAATGTTTGTCGTTTGTAAATGATTCTTTGTTTTCAATTTTTACTAAAACATTTAAACACTAGGTCATCGCCGCAGCCGTTTTAGTGTTTGTTTTTTAACGAATTTCTATGGGAACCGCTAACGTCATGGTCAACGCTACTTTTCACTGTGTGAAGAAAAATAGTATGAAAGCACTCTTCAGTGATTTCTGAGGTATTTCACGAACAGCATCATCTCAGGAGACAGGAGGAAGCTTCAGGATGAGGGAGAGGAGTCGGTTACCTCCAAAAGGAAAATTACAGCGCATCTGAAATTAAAGCCGGACTTGTTGGTGCCATCAGTGGATTTCTGGTCACAGAAAACACAAAATATTGGCTCAAATTTACATTTATTTTATTTAAGTGCAAAATTATGTGGAAAATAATGAGTGAAAAGCACCCGCTGAATCATTAAGTTGCTTCGCTTCATCAGCCTGTTTAAAGATGTTAACATCTGGCTGTTATTTCTAAACTCTGCTGGTCTGTGAAATGAACTTCGACCCCTCCTGCAGCTCCTCCTCGCCTCCCATCACATTCAGAATGTAAACCTGCGTCTCTGCAGCGAGACGTTAGAATATTTGTGTTCATTTGTTAAAATCCAGCTGACGGGGGGGGGGGGGGGGTGTTCCTGTTTGCTTCAGTTTTTCATCATGTACAGAAAACCTTGTCCGTCCTTCACATCCTGACTAACTGCATGGCGACTTATTCAATAAACCTGGAACCGGCTCCTGTGTGGTTTTTCAGTCTTTCAGACATTTACTACAAAGTCCTGCGTCGACGTTGGTTTAAATAAACTGTAGAAATAATGAAGTATGAACATATGAGATGTGAGGTCCCAAATATCAGTGGTTACTGCCACCATCAGCACACGCATCGATAAACTATTTTCACTTATTCGACTGCAGAGTTCGTATCACTGAACATCTGTTTAGCATGATGACACAACCTGTTATTTACCAATTCAACTCAATTTAATGTATTTTTTGTTACACAATACAAAAAGACAATCACCAGTGAACAGTATTACACTTTTTTTTACCAACTGTCACAACAGTTACACAGTAAAGGTTTATTATTGCTATTATATAAATGTGAAGTAATTACTTCTGAATTAAGTATATTGAAGGGGAAAAAAACAGTCCATCTATTCTATTCTATTGTCAACAGTTTATTCTTTTATATTTTTTAGGAAGTGAATTATAAAAATACTTCTGTCATAACAAAACAACAAAATGTTGATTTTGTGAACAATTTTCAACATCAACTCTATTTAGCACATGTAGGACAGGACGTGCAAGCGTGAGAACGGCCTTTGCAGATATATTTCTCACGTGTGCAGCGCACAGCTTTTGTCTTGCAGGGGCAGAACTGGCAGCTTTTTCTTTTGACTGACCCGGCTGCAGCCTCAGGTGGATCAGGACTCCCTGAACAGCTTCCACAACGGCTGCAGAGGCTTCTGTGCGGGGCAGGCGCTCGGGGGTGAATAAGAGCCTTTCCCAAGTGCTCAAGGAACATCCTTCTCTTGTTTTTCTTCCCTGACATCCAGGCCGGGTTGATCTCCTGCCATATCACAAAGGCATTATATGAGGACACATCAGTGATGTTATGGAAGGTGACCTGGGGCCAGCGTGCAGTCATCCTTCTGCAGCTGTACGTTCCAATAACCCTGTCGAGCTTGGCCACGCCTCCTTTATTGCAGTTATAGTGAAGGATGATGGCCGACTTCCTCGTGATCACTGATTTCAGCCGTCTCGTGCAGTGTGCTCAGCAGGGCCACGCTCTTGTTGCTTTTTGGAAGATAAGAAAGGAGTGGTGGTGGGAGTGACGGCAAACTTTGATGAGAAGACTGATCTGCCTCTTGTTGCGAGGAGTGCAGGGTTATTGTTCCCAACAGCACCAACCACGGTCATCTTCCTTTTCAGGAGCTGCTGGCCGAGTTCATATGTGATGAGTGTGTGTGTGTGTGTTTTAGAGAAAGTTTTTGTGTGGCCTTTGAACTTTTTCCTGGTGTTTAAATTCTTTTAGAATTCACGGGTCAAAAATGACCCATAAGACAATCTTTGGACCCTAGTGGTGTACAGCCCACATGGAAACAAACAAAAAATCACTTTTTAGCAACACCTGCTCTGCTCAGGTTCCTCAGTCTACACAACAGCATCACTTCCTTTTTTTCATGTATCAAACTCACCAAAACACTGACCCAGATTCAGAGAATTCAGAACCGCCCCCTACGTAATTAATACGTGTCATAAAAACGAGTTCCGCGCAGGGCGTGATCACATCCATCGAGGTCAGGCTCCATCAGTCGACCCGCAGAAAGCAAAGATTTATTTCAGCACACGCCGTGCTGGCATCGATCGCCAAAGTCTGTAAGCAGTGTTTCAGCTTTATTACTACTGCGAAATAAGGATTTCACTGCTGAGTGTGACCATATTACAATAAACTTCTTGAACCTTGAAAATCAACATTTTCACTTCAAACCAAACTAAATGACTAATAAATGAAAATTTATTTGTATTTTTTGCCAGCAAGAATTTTGACTTTGCAGTGGAGAGAGGTGGGTGAACGGCGGGTTGTTGGATGTGCAGAGTAACAGGGAACCATGGCTGAACCGAGCAGAGTGCAGAACTGTCCGAGCTAATGGAGCGTGAAATCCATTGCAGAGCAGCCGGACCGGACGGGTTCGAGGCCTGGAGAGCAGAGCTGGATGCTGCAGCACACGTGGACGTGTGATCAATTTTATTTATAAAGCACCAAATCACCCCAAGGTGCTTAATACAATAAATACATTATTGTAAAATTAGAACAGTCAAAGTTTTATTATTTAAAAAGTGTTTTTTTAGCCAGCTGTGACGTCAATTTTTAAAATGTAGGCAAAGATCGTTCAATCTGTTTCACCGTTTTTAAATCTTTATTTTAGTGCAAATGATATTACAACTTTCTACAATTAACTTTTATAAAAACTAGCCTTAGCACTGACAATGCTAAAATGCGAATGTTAGCCAAATTCATTTTAGTTTTAATAGTTTATTTTTAAGCAGCCACCAGTTAAATTTTACTTCCTAGTATTTTTATTTCAAATGTGATCACAGGAATAGACCAGGATGAGAAATTAATCAGTTACTGCAGTTATAACTAAAAAAAGCTAGCGGTAATGTACGCTCTTCTAATCCACTGTGTTCAGAACACAGATGTAGCATCATAGACATACGTCTATGTGTAGCATGATACAGCTAGCTGGCTAACTTGCATCTGCACTTCCATGAATAATTTTTAAATGCAGCTTTCAAAATGTTTTCTCTCTTTGTGGTGGAGAAATGTTTGTAAAGTTTTACTGCAGAGACAGAAAAACAATCCAGAAATAATGATGCATGTTAATGCTTGTTAACAAATACATAAAACTGGACTAAAACTCTGAGTTTTTATTGACAGTCTGACAGGATGACAGATCAAACAAAGCCTGAACAGTGTGGCGGCAGCCAACAGTCACACCAAAGAAAAAAACAGAATAAATAAAATACCGAACAGCTGAAACCACAGACGGTAAAAAATGTGGACGTAACTTCTCGATCAGAAAAACGAAGCCGCTGTGGAAGCACCTTACACCTGCATTCTGTCTGAAGGCCACCAGGTGGCGGCAGCTGTGGTTACAGTCTTACAGCTGCATGAGAGATCGGTGTAGTAGAGCCTGGTCATACCATGTTGCAGAAAGGAGGATCACCTGTGGTCATCTGTTTTTTGATGCAACTGCAGGAACACTCATCTCGAGGCTTCAGACAGGATTTCACATAGCAACAGGTGACGTCACAGTAGCTACGTCCATCTTTTTTACTGTCTACGCCTGAAACCCTCAGACGAGCACGATGGGGACGTTTTAAGGATGTTTGTGTCACACTTGAATTTACCGTAACTTTAAAGATGTTAATTTATATTAGAACACGTTTTTAATTCTTTGTTTCACACACATTTAGTTTTTCATTTAAAATCCCTCCTGAGGTTATTTTTGTTTCCACAGCAGATTTAAAACATACAGAGGCCCCATCAGCAGGAAATTAGACAGCACCGGCTGTAAGTCACGCTCACGATAATCCGCCAGCGTTTTGAGTTTGCACTTATTCATTTGAGGCACCGAAGCGTCACTACTAAAATCCTTCTGTCAGAATTATGAGAGAAGATTTCTGCAGACAGAAGATATTTCTGACTCAATAAAGTTCAAGTTCAACACGATTCACACTTAACTTACTTTGCATAAAGTACCAAAATTTTTGAGTCCACGTTCTGAGATTTGAAGTCATATCTGATAAACAATTATCATAACCAAGTCACAACGACGAGATTAAAAGTGAAACATTTCTTATTATTAGGCTAATCTGTGAGAAATTAAACACACAAAACTAAAAATTTGTACAAATTTCTCCCTTAATTATTAGTGATTAGTCTAAATCTTAATGTTCAAACCACATTTTTGAAGTAAGTTTTAAAATGTTTAAAAAGTGTCAGAACTCTGACATCACAGCTAACACATAATTTGGTCAGATTTCATATTTCTATTTAAAACGATTAGATCACTAATAATTCAGAATATTCAGACAAAAGTATAAAATTACAAAATAATTTAGGCATAATTAGATTAAAACTTCTTTGGTCACAACTATATTTAATAAAAATATGAAATTCTCTAGTCAAATTTGTGAGTTTGACAGTTATTTGTGGTATTTTTGTTGGCATTTTGTCATCATCCCGGCACCTTCAGGGTTCCGCTCTGCATGGGGCAGTTTCACCCTTTAAAGATTGCGAGGAACATTTGTGATATTTCGGCAGATGTTTATGGCTGAAACGTTTGTAAGAATGGCACAGACAAAATCAGCTGCAGCTGTTTGTAACTCCAGGCGGACCGTCATGAGATTTTATACAAATCAAATGAAGCTCGAACTTCAGGGTGTTTCCTCTAAAATGTTTCAGATGTAACTTTCTGCACGATTTTTATTTGTACGTGGTTTGCAGAAAGCGATGACCCCGTGATGAGCGCATTTTAATCTGCTGGGAAACAAAAATCTGAAATCCAAAGGGCGTTATGAGCAGATCGAGGAGCTCCTGGTTTTAGCTTCCAGCTGTGTTAAAAAGCAGTGATTGGAAACAGCAGGGGGCGCTGTGACAAAAGTTACAGGATCTGAACTTTAATTTTCCTCCATAGGTTCTGTGTAAAGTCAGATGGAACATTTAGGAAGTTCTGCTGAAACTGCCGCAGAACAGTTCAGAAAGAAACAGATTCGATTTCCAAAGAACTTTTCACCTTCAGACTTCAAGGTGCCGACTTCTGCTAACCCAGCGCTCCTGACACCGCCAAAGGTTAATAAATCATTTAAGAGCGTCTGACCAGCCGGACCCCCGCCTGCTCCTTCAGTCAACTGTAAACCATCATTTTCTGCATTTCTGATGGGAACAAACCAAACTTCAGACCAGCAGCGGGTTTATGTTTTACAGCACGTGTTCAGATTTTGTGTTTTAATTCAATATTTTAAACAGTTCTGATAATAATTTGGAAAAAAATCATTTTCACAATCATGCATTTATATTATAAATGCATCCACTAGGCAACTTTTTTCTACTTTTAGAGCGATATGGCGTCACAGAGAGAGGATATCCTTATATGGTCATATCAGGTACAGATGCGACGTCCCTCTCCCCTCACTGTCTGCTGTGATTTGCTATATAAATAAGTTAAATTTGTCTGTTCGTCATAGATTTTGATGCTTCATGGAGGAGCTGCACTTTCAGCTTCACCCACTCGTGTTCTGAATCTGATTAATTTCCAACAGAAAAGCAGAAATAATAATGTGATATTTTTACTGTTTTTGGAACCTCGGCACCAGCCGCAGGAGGAGGCGGGACTAACAAGCACTGGGTTCCAGCCGTATTTCAGAGTAGCTGAACTGAGGCTGCACTGAGGCCCACTATCAGACACCTGAGCACAACAGTCACCTTCACACACCTTTAAACAACGTAGTCTGACTTCTGGGAACAAATGGGAATGGCACCTTCTTCCCCAGAGCAGTTTGAGGCTTTGTGGCGTTAAAGAGTCGCTCTGTGGATCAATGCTTTCATTAAGAGCATGCCCGCACAGGAAACTCCAAAATTCTCTGATCCTCAATCTTCTCCGTGAATAACTTCACATCAACACTCGTTGGCTTCATTAGCTCAGCTGTTTCGAAGAAAAAGCTGCGCTATAGCAACAGCCTTGGCTGTTCCACCGAAACTTTAACGCCGGCCAGAACTCGAGAACGATGTGAGCTTGGATGCACACCGTTCAAACTTCACACACCTGTTCACCAGCACAAAATTGTCCCGCCCCGTTACGAATCCACCGCAGCCGAACGTTAGCGCCCGCTCAGCGGTTTTTAATCTTGGACTCCACCACAGCAGCTGTGCATAATTCACAGGTCATAATAATTTTTCTTTATCTGACACTGGACCTCGGTGCAGCCCCTCAGTTCATCCTGTCTGAAACAAGCTTTTTTTTTAGCTCCGCCCCCTTTTAGACAACTTTTTTCTGATTGGCCAATTTCAGGAAGCCTACAGAGGAGCAGTACATAGGAGCAAGCCTCTCTGAATAAGAGCTTTAAACCTGCTAAAGAACATAACTGCTGAATCACTGGCAGGTTATGCTGTGATTTAGCGTTTCACTCATACAAAGACTCTTCTGCTAAAATCAGGGAGGAGAAACGACTGCAGTGGCTTCGGGTCAGTTCTTATTAATGATCGATAACCGATATTTATTGAGGTTTAATAAAGACATTGGTGACAGCTGAAGCGCGCATCATAAAGGCAGATTTATTGGCCTGCGGTACCTTTGACCTGTGAAACAAAGGAAAAGCTCTGAGGTTTGGCATTGAGCGTGACCCCTCCCTCACTCGCCGAAGACACACCAGGAAGTCTGATGGCATTACAGACAACAATGATGATGATGATGGCGGTGGTGAAGAAGAGTCTATAGGAGGGCACAGTCTGAGTCCTTGTCTCTTCTCCTGGTTTGCTGTGAGCCCTGACCTCTGACCTGAAACAGCATAACAAAGGTGTAATTACCTCACATGACCAACACAGCGAGCTGATCTGCTTTCTCCTTTTCCTACTCAAGGCTGATGTTTACAGAATTAAAGTGTTCTTATGATTAATAAGCTCAGTAAAAGAATGGAGATGTTTATAAAACTGGTATTTTTGTGATTTGTGCACGTGGCACCAGGACACCATAGGCTGCAGGTCGATGATCGATTCTGTATCATCAGATCTGTGGTCGCATGTTCTGGACACTCAGGTGAAGAGAGGAGCTATCAACTGATCACCACCTGGTGGTGAGTTGGATCAGGTGACGGGGGAGGATGCTGGACAGACCTAAACATATAGTGAGGGTGCAGTGGGAACACCTGGAAGAGGCCCAGTCTTTGAGTTCTTTAACTCCCACATCTGGCAGCATTCTTAGCGAGGCCGAGGACACAGAGTCCAAATAGACCATGTTCCACACCTCCACTGTTGAGGCTGCCGCAGAGAGCTGCAGCTGCAAGGTGGTTGGCCAAACCAGATGATGGACACCAGAGGTGAAGGAAGCCATCGAGTGTGGGAGGACTTCGGTGAAGCCATGGAAAAATCTTCTGGACAGCCTCGAAGTGATTTTGGCAAACCGTCAGGTGACTCAGAGGAAAGCGATGAGCTAACACTCCCATTGATTCAAGTGTTTTTAAGGTTCAGGTTTCATGCTGATGACAGATGAACTTAAGAGTTTAGGACTTTTTGAGACCTCATTCTGGATTCAGATGTGATAACAGTGGTCTTTAAGCCCTGCCTACAGCTTGACGTCCAATCTCCAGGTGAGTTTACCTGCTGTCTAGTCCCCTTTTTTCAAGCTCAGGAGACCACCATGACCTGGATGACTGAGAAACTACGCAGACAGCTTACCTGCTGTGCTGATCCCTGTTGCTGGAGTTGCTGCTGTTGCTGCAGTTGTTGCTGTTGCTGGTATTCCTCCTGCTGGAGCTGCCGGGCCAACTCCAGGTCACTGAGAGGCCCCGGGGCTCCACCCTGCTGCTGCTGCAGGGACACCGCCACCAGGTAGTCCTGATACCGACAACAGCAATCAGAAACGCACTAACGAGTCAATGTGCTCAGTGGCAAAGGTATTTGGTGACCTCACCTGGTCGATCTGCCGTTGCTGCTCCTGAGCACTGGGTGGGTTGGAGGTGGATGGAGCTCTTTGAGGAGGATGACACAGCCGGAAGTCAGAGTCACAGAAGTTTCCGTCACCCTCGACATTATGAAGAGACTCCCAGACCACAGATTCCTCCTGCAGGAAGCCTTGATCCGTCACCAGCAGATACAGGTGCCCCTGAGAGGACAAAACTTCATTAACAGCCCCACCTTGTGTTTGATCACGGTACTGCGGTGTGTATAGCCCCACCATGTGTTTGATCATGGTACTGCAGTGTGTATAGTCCCACCTTGTGTTTGATCATGGTACTGAAGTGGTTGTTCCTGAAGAACACGGAGATCTCGCCCTCTCTGGCTGTCGTGTTGAGCTCACAGAGGCCATGATACGACAGCTGAGTGGCTGTGGACTCCAAAAACTGCTCCGCTACCAGGCCTGGTCACACCACACACACACACACACACACACACACACACACACACACACACACACACACACACACGTTCAGACCCATTGTGTACAGGTTCAGTATTGTGTACAAACACGTTTCTCCAGCCCATGTTCAGTGGTTGAACGTGTTACCTTCACTGACTCGGCTGCTTTCTGCAGAGTGTTTGTAGTCGATGATTTTCTCCACCAGCTGGTTGTAGCTCAGTTTTCCCACAGCAGCCACCATCTCTGGACTCTGAACACACAATCAGGAATTTAATGCCATTCTGCCACTTGTCCTGTGGGTAGCGCCAGAACTCCGGCTCCCACAGTGGGTCAACCTGACCACTGCCCCAGGACAAGAAACAAATGAGGGTGTCACATGGACACAAAGGTTTTTTAAACTTGTTCCAACTTGTGGTACTGCAGCGTGTATAACCCCACCTTGTGTTTGATCGTGGTGTGATGTGAAAATCATCCTTAAAGACATTTTGTATACTTACTATTTTGACAACTGTTTTCGTAGCATTTGTTCATTATTTTATAGATCTCTGGACATTCTCTTATTTATTTGTATTTGTCCCTTCAGTTTATTCATATTTTCTTTCACTCTCTAAATATTCGGTCCTTTGACAGATGTTAGATTTCTTATTCTTTTTTACATTTAACATTTTTAATGTTATTTTGCTGCTCAGCATGTTTTCAGGTTGGAGCTGCAGGTTGTCACATTTTGTTTTATGTTTTTATTCACCTGCAGTTCTATCAGCCAATCAGCAGCCTGACATTACCCATGAAAATGGTAAATGGACCGGTGCTTGTAAAGTGCTTTTTTACTCTAACCAAGCCTCATTCAGCCACACACTCTCACGCGACTAAATGATGGCGACTAAACCAAACACAACTACGTAAAATAAGGATGCAGCAGGAGATACTTTGCCCAAGGGTACCACAACACGCAGACTGAAGGAGCCGGGGATCGAACCACCGACCTGTTGGTAAAACCTTCCTATGACGATGTCGGGAGCATCTTCACAGTCCTGCATTAACGCTGACACACTTTAACACACGCAGGTGTTACCTGAGGGTCGACCAGCCAGCCGTGGTACAGCGGGATGTCCAGCAGGTCGAACACGATGCACTCGGGTGTGTATTCAAAGTCCGTGACTCCAGTGAAACGAACGTTAACATCCAGCCCCGTGGACAGCTTCGGGAGGACGGCCATGGCATCGCTCATGTTCTGCAAACACACAGTCGGCTGCAGCTCAGCGCAGTTTATCTCATGTTCAGCGTGAACTAAAGCTTCATCTCACGCAATGATGAAGAGCGTCTGACTAGCAAGGCTGTGCACACAAAGCCCGCTCACCCAACACCGGTCTGCTGATACAGGCCTAAACAACACAGCCTAACTGTATCAAATAAATATTACCTACAGGACAATACAACTCTTGAAATGAGCTTCATTTTGATATAAATGTTATAATCCAAGTGTCTCAATAAAATGCTTTTATTAATTGGTTGGAAATGTGAGATTCAGGTCAGAATGAGTCCCAAACAGCACAATAAAAATGTGGATGTTTTTTTGGTACCTGCTGGAAGTTGAGCTCCATGCCGTCAGCCTTCTCTCTGGGAGTGACGGTCAGCACACACTCTCCTGAACAACACACCAACACAGACAGCGTCAGCGAGGAGCATCAGAGCACCCAGCGGTCCGTCCTGACCCGGGTCTACCTCACATTTCAGACCCTCCAGAGCTCAAACAGTCACTGAGGACGTTTTTCAGCCCAGATGTTTCTGCGTGAACTCTTTAAACTCTGGATTTCAATCATTGGTCCAAATGCGAGGCTGTGCTCATGTGACCTCCTTCAGAAAAACACGTTCATGCCTCACATTTATTCTTTAAATCAAACTTTAACAATAAAAAACGATCCCAGATGAGTTTTAGTGAAGTGTCAGCATGGCTGCTTTCGTTTGTGGATTTTTCCCACATTTGTGCGATCTGCTCTTACCCAGGTGAGCCATCAGGTCCTCGGTGGTGACCACTTCAGTCTGAGCAGGGAGCTTGGCCTGAACACACACACACACACACACACGAAAAATTTAACTGAGTGTAAGATTAAAGGGTCAGTTTACACAAATCACATTCATTTATAAATCCGCCTCGTTCTGTTATTGTTCTCCTCAAATTTCTGTTCTGTCAGTAAAAAAATAAAAACAAAGCATTTTTACTCTTCTATAGAACTCATTCTGCATCACATCTGTACCCTGATTGGTTCGATTGTCCTGCCATGTTGCGCCAGCACAGACCGTGACATCACGGTCTGTGGTCGGCTGCCGCTAACACTCTTACGTTAGCTTGTTAGCGAACTAGTGAGAGAACGGATAACTCAGTGGAGAACAAGGAAACTGAAACTAAGAAGCAGCCTAAGGGGGACACTTTGTGCTGCCCCCCCCCCGGCTGCAGCAGTTTCAGTGCAGCCACGTCCTGCTACAGACAGAGGGAAAGTGTACAGTATTTCCTGTTTTAACACAAACCTATTAATGTAATTCTGTTAGCATCAACCCACCGAGTGATGTCACAGTTTGTGCTCACACATGCTCTAAAAGCTTTAAACACTTCACAGAGAGTTAAAGTGTGGGTCAGGGCTCCGTGGGGTAAATTAGCCTTCATGCATGCAGGGTTTCATGCCCATATTAAGCTTCTGAATAAGATGCAATCACAGGAACATCACGCTGCCTGGAGATGGTCTCACAGCCTTTAACGTGCTCGTCAGGAACTGTCTTTCCCGTCTCCTGAGACGGCTCTCTCCTCAGCGTTCTGTGGCACACATCATGATACCAAACCGCACCGTGACGACTTCCCACCCTTTAAACAGGCTGACTGACTGATTACAGGTTTGACGACACCTGCGATGCTGATTACAGGACACACCTAAGTTGACCACGTCCCTGTGGTCAGCTTATTTTCAGTCTTTTCTGGGAGTCCCATCATTTTTGTCCAGGCCCGTTTCATTCCTTTGTTTTTAAAAATAATTCTGTTGAACCACAATTCAAAAACTGTCTGATTTTCATGAGTTAATTTTCAGTAACTTTGTATTTATTATTAATTGAAGAGCTCATCGATCTGGTTAAATGTGTGGGAGGAGTTTGTGTAGACGTCGGTACTGCATTTCACACGTGCTTCAGGAGACGTTTAGGGGACGGGTTACAGAACCGTTTTGGAACTAAAAAAGGTGGAACCAGGTGACATATCTGACCGTATTTGAGTGCTTCAAGTTCTTCAGATTTACACCGAAGCTACAGATGGTTTCTGTGCGTACCAAAAAATTTGAGCTTCTGTGTGAAGATGGAGGATGAAGAAATATGACCATAAAGATGAACACGCATCCCTCAGACAGCCAAGAACCCCAAGAGTTTAACGGCCCGTTTTTGTACTGCTGCTCTCTCTGAGATGAGCTTCAGTTTGGTCAAACTGGGGCCATTCGAAGCAGCTGACACCAGCATGACAGCACAAACAGGAAGCACCAGATCGCTGCCAGCTAGGAGGAACTCCTAACAACAAGTTCCCAGGCAGCAGAGGTGGGAAGTAACGAAGTACAAATACTTCGTTACTGTACTTAAGTAGATTTTTCAGGTATCTGTACTTT
>JAVDPK010001923.1:201711-215439 GCA_034780415.1 Cichlasoma orientale
CTGAGTTGCTGTCGTTCCCAATCGCTTCCACTTTGTTATAATCCCACTAACAGCTGACTGTGGAATGTTTAGTAGTGAGGAAATCTCAGACTGGACTTGTTGCACAGGTGACAACAAGGTGGCAAATGTTTATAGAAGCAGTCTGTGTTTGAATGGGTGAGTGAATACTTTTGGCAATTTAGTTTATATATTCTGTGGCATATACAGAACCAGTAAAAAGTTTGGACACACTTACCCATTCATGTGAAGGAGTGAGTGTGTCCAAACTTAGTGGTTGTGTGTTACTCTGTGGCTTTTCTGTTTCTTTCTGCTTATTCCCACTAACCCTAATGCACTGTTGTATTTATAGTATTTATATTGTGAATATAATATTTATATTACATTCTTACAGTATTGTACATTGTTAGCTGCTACTACTGCATTAACGAAGTTATAAATTTCCTGCAAAAGACCAATTAAGTTCGATTCTATCTATTTCATGTCACTTCCACAGTCATGTTGTCCCTTTGTGGTCTTCTTGAATGTCTGTCATCCTCCTGACACTCCCTGTGCTCAACATGCCCGTCCATGAATCTGTGTGTTACTCTGGGAGGATTTTTCCTTTAAGTACAGCATGAAAAAACAAACAGTTTGGCTAAACCAGCAGCTCAAGGGCATAGATGAACTCAGAAGTTACTGCTTTCCCCAAAGTTTAAAACACAGAAAAGAAACAAAGACACAGCAGAAGACCGAAAAACAGAAGTCCCGACTCCCTTAAAGGGTAAAAAACAGCAGTGACAGAGCTGCTAGTTTCTAATCCTATGTAAACAGGCTTAGTGTAAGGCAAGGAGGAAGAGGAGAATAAGCATTTAGAAAGACAAGAGGGATGAAGGTGTAGGAAGATGCGATGGTGACGACTGGAGGGAGGAGAGGAAGAAGAGCTGGATGAAGATGTTTAAAAAGTGGACAGAAGAATTAAAGGGCTGAGACAGTCAGACGAGATCTTCAAAGAAAGAAAAATCCAACCGACGATGTCCACTAAAGTACGGAGGCTCAGAGACGACATATTCAATCAGTGATTGTGTGTACTGGTTTTTTTTTTTTTTGGTTTTTTTTTAAATTTTGATATTATTGAAAATTCTTCAAAAATAGAATTTACTGTATTTCCTGTATCTTTCTTTATTGTTCTTTTAGTTAAATTTTTACATATGTTCCTGTTTTATTTTTGGTGGGTTTAGATTTACTGTGTGTGCTTTCAATTTGTGCTGTTTAATAAAGACTGATTCAACAAACGCTTCATTTTACATTTAGATATTTTAAACATTTTTATTATTAGGCTCTAAATAATTTTTATTATTTGTCAGGAGAGGATAGACAGTTTTTTTCTGGCCAAAATTAAAATTAGTAAGTCACAATATTTATAGCAATAATTCAACTGTTTTACATGAAATGGTTCAAGGTTTTATGATTTCACAGAAAAAAATACTAATACTGTGTCTAGAAATACAAAACAGTTTGTTTTTATTAAAATATTGAAAAATGGTAGCTTTCCATTTTAAATAAGAAAAAAAATTGTTTGGCAGTTATACTGATGGTTTTTATATGAAATCATAAAAAGAACAGTTCAAGTGGATTCATTATAATATTATTTTTCTTTCTAGAATAAGTTGGCGACAAGAAAAGTTTATAAAGCTAGGTTAGCCATGAGAAAGCGATGATCAAGACAGGATTTTATAAATATAATTCTTATCAATATTAGAGTTTCTGATATAAAAATACAGTTTTAATATAAACAGAACATAAAAAGAAAAATTTAAACTACATTCATATAAAAGTAAATCAGGTTTTTATGCTTAAAACAAACATTTATGAATTTGAAATAACTTCTGAGGTGGTCTAAATAAAATATAACCATGAACACTGACTTATTAACATGAGACAAAAATAGATTTATTAATTTGTTCAATTAAGAGTTTAAAATGAACAATTTTAGAGGGAAGTTTCAAAAATGTCATTTTTGAAATAGCTAAAGTTTAAAAACCTTGTGTGTTACACCTTAAGTCAATAATTATTTTAGCATGTTTTTTTTTAAAACAAAATGAAAGAAAACAAATCAAAATTTGGCTACAACAAAAAGAATTTGGATAATTTTTTGTTTTCGGTTTGTGAATTTTGCAAAATAAAAGTCCCCTTCCTGTAACATGGCTTTCACACTTCAGTTGCTGATTGTTGTCTTGTCACATTTTTTCAGATTAAATGAAAAAAAAAATTCTAAAAAAATTTAGTAAAAATTTCCTGGATATTGGGCTTACTTTGGGACTCATTTTGTGTCTCCTTTTCGATTTATTAATAGTTTAACTTTGGACAAACTGTAAATGCCCTCAATAAAAACTGTCCTTTTCCCCCCTCACATTTAATTTTTCTTATTATCGTGTTTTTTGTCACATTTCCCAGATTTTGTTTAGCTTTTGTTTTTAAAGTTTAAATTTACTTGAAATATTTTGCTGGATAAATGTAATAATCAAATGGAATTGGATAGTTTGTATCACTTTGTTGTCATTTTGTGTCTGTTATTAAATATATTAAATTCATGTAACTTTTGCCTGTCTCTGCTGGTTGTCATGTCCGTCTGCTGTTCCTCCGTTAGCTCATTATTACTGAGACATGTTGTTGTCTTTTGTCTCTGTCATATTTTCCTCTCAGGTTTGTCTGGATGAGTGAAAACACTTTGTGTGTCTCTGCAGCTCGTTTGATGCTCCTGCTGGATGCGTTCGGCCTGTGGCTCTTCCCGCTGCGTTTAGCTATGGAGGCTTAATTGATGTCTCGCTTTCTCTCTCCTCTTTGTCTCTCGCTGCTCTCTCATTTTTATCACGATGGATTCAGTGACAGTTTCTTTCTTGTGTCTACATTAAAAAGAAAATTAAACAAAGAGGGAAGCAGAGGGAGATGAATACTGCTGAATTTGGGCAGATTGAGCTCATGCGTCTCTGTCTTATTTTCATCCACCCCCCTTTTGCTCTTTAAGCAGGTAATAATTAAAGCCATCAGTGTAATCTTGGGAAACATGCTCCATTAACACACAGCACAGTCATTTAGAGGTTTTTTAAGGCCAGACTCACTGAGCTCCACCTGTTGATGCTGCAGGGAATACAAACCTTCATTAGTAAGTGATTTCACTAGCTCTCAGTTACTGTTCCAAACTTCCATTTAGCAAACAAGGCATATATATTTTATATCAGACTTCTGTTTTTGTTCTCTTTGGTTTGGTGTCTTGTTTTGGTAAATTATTGCCATTTAGAATACCCAATAAAAGATGATGATTTAATGATCATATTGATCAGATCAGTGAAGAAACAGATTCGTGAAGAAACAGATGTGTCCCTATAATGCATCACACAATAACACACACAACTACATAATAATTGACCTCTTGAGTCCCTCCACAGTGTAGTGCCACTCAGAGAGCACTAGTTAGCTTCTACCAAAGGATAAACCAAAAAAAAAAAAAAGACCTCAAAAGAAAAACTACGTCTCTGTCCCAGCAATGTGATAGGAAAGACCAGTGTCCCCACAATGCAGGTATATCAGTCTCTGTGTGTGCATGTCCCCACAGCATAGTACCAAATACATACACCCGTCCAGTTTTAAAGCACATTAGTGCATCTTAAATAAAAGCCTCCACACAGATTTCCCTCCTGCAGCAGCTGACAGCGGGGTAATGAGAGTCTTAGCTGTTTGGGGGGAGACGAGAGCGAGAGGAAGAGATAAGACAGAGCGAGACGTCTTACTCAGAGTTATTTTCCTCCTTTATCACTATTTTACTTCTTTATAAGCTTTAGCAACACAAATGTGTTTCACCTGTCAAACAGAGATTAAGAACTGACTGAGAAAGGCAGGAGAGATGAAGGTGTGGGTTTGAGACACAAATGGGAAGGAAAGAGGGGAAGTTATAGAGGAAGAAAGGAAGGGATGGTATTTATCATTGGAGGGTTTAGTTTGGCAGTGAGTCGCTGGGAGTGTTTGACAGCCAGTGTTTATGTGTATGTGTGTGTGTGTGCGCGCAGACAGCCAGGCAGCAAATCAACTGCATCATTATAGGTTTCATTAAGAGTGTGTGTACAGTTACAGAAAGTGCACGTGAAAAAGACAATACACACTGTATATCATACTGTATATCATCATGTGTTTGTGTTCTCTGCGGTGTGGTATATAAGGTGTGTGTTTGTACTTCTATCACTGTGAGAACACATCAGAGCTTCATGCCCAGGCAGCGAGGACATTTTCTCTAACAAGGACATCTTTGGCAAAAGTGGGAAGAGTTTATGAAAGAAAGACATTTTGGCAAAGGTAAGACTTTGAGAAAAGTGGGGACAACCTGGAAAATTAGGACTTTTCTCTGCTAATGTCTGGAAACTTATGAAATTTTGAGGAACAAAGCAAAAATGTAAATTTTTCCTCAAATAATAAAACAGTAATAACAGTATTATTTTAAAAAGGAAACGTATGAGAGGACATTTTTGAAATGTTCCTGTTGTGTGACCATTTTGGAGAAGGAGAAAAATGGCTTTTTTTTGTAATATACTCAGGAATACTTTCATTTACTGCTGAGTATATGTTTTTACATATATTCAGTGTAACTGTGTGCTCAATAACTAGAGAATTTTGATAGAGTGCTTGAGACAAAACACAGAAGAAAATATATGAAAGTGAGGACAATTTGAACATTCAAATGGAAAACTTAAAGGTGTGTGTTTGTTGTCATGTCTTCCTTATGCTGTTTGAGGGCTGAGACACGGCTGATGGGAACATCAAGTATAGAAGTACAAAAGTTTGTTGTCAGTAAGTAGACTTTACACTTCATACAAACAAATAATGTGAGGATGACTGAAGAGCTGCATTCAAGAGATTAAGAGCTGTCTGAGCATTTTCATCGGCTCCATTCAGGAAGGTCCAACTTCAGGCAAAAAACAAAAACGCTGATTTTTTGTCTAAATTCAGGAAAATATAAAAATTCTTGGTGAAAAAGAAACCGTTCTGGGCAGCAGTTTGTTTATGCAAACAAAAATATTTTAATAATAATAATTATTATATTAATAAAAATAATTTTTTTTAAGAAAAATGCATTTGAAGAAAATTTGATTTCTTAAGCTAATTTTTAAAAAATATAATCAAGGCATTTTTTTTATTATAACATTTAAATTTTTTTATATTGTATTGATTTCTGAAAGAGCCATCAGCTTCTTTTTGAACATTTACTTTTTTATTCATTGCGAATATTATTTCATTGAATCGCATATAAACAGCATGTGAAATAGAGTAATGTTCATAGTTTGAAATCACATGTAAACAAAGATTTGTGGTCACAAACAACTTTGTGTGTTATGCTGTGTTTTCAATAGTACCCACTCAGTGCGACTCGGCTCGACTCAGATCCGGGCACCAGCCAAGCGATCCGAGATGATCTGAAAATGTGACGTCAAAGAACAGAATGCCACTGATTGGAAGTGTCATCACTAGCTGAGTCATGAGAGCGACTCCTTCACCAGAATCAGATGTGCCATTTTTAAAATCAGACAGCGAGGGAAAGACACACAAACCAAAAGCGTGGTCCAACAACGAGGTGCCGACGTTTCTGTGCTCTGTGGCAGACGAGAAATGAGAAAGTGTATCAGTAGGTCTCTGAGCTGCGTTTAAGTTGCATACAAATTACATCATGTGACTTCTGCCTGCGTTGCTATATCGATTCCACTCACATCGAGGTCTAATGTAAACAAAACAAAACCGAGACGAGGTGAGTCGAGTTGAGGCAAGTAGGTACTAGTGGAAACGCGGCATTAGTCTTTATGCCATCTTGACACTTTGAAAATCTTGTTGGTTTTTGACAAATTTCAAAATGCAAATATGAACCAAAATTTAGAATATCTATGGAATTTATGACGGAATTGCTAAATTTTCTAATTGTTAAAAAGTTATCTTAAACAAACAAATTGATAAAAGTCTTCAAGGTCAGACATTTTTTTAACCCACAATGCAAATTTACGCTTTTTTGTTCTCTTTATTTGATGTTTGTTTTTTAAATGAAGCCTGATGAACCCTGATTGGAGCCGAGGTGATAAAAGTGATTTACTCCAGCCTCTAATTAACAGCAACAATGGAAATAAGTTGAGGATGTAATCACATCATCGACAATGAAGTCTGATGTGTTTTCTGAAGATTCACTGGAGTCTGCAGATAGAAACTCAAACAAGAAATGACTGAAAAGATTGTGAGAGTTTCTGAAGCACAGCAGGCGTTCAGCATAGACAGAAACACTATTAGGAAAAGACAAAAAGCCTCAAATGGCAAAGACAGGCTGATTGTCTTGGCCACAAAACTCTTCAGTGATCCGCGCTTGAGTGCTGAAGAAATCCTGCAGTGCTAAAAAAAAAAAAAAAAAAAATATCAAAACTGCTTTTTGATATTCCATCTCTGATGGCTGGGAGGGAGCCCCAAATCTTTTATGAGTTCCCAAAAATGAAGGAAAAAGAAAATCCATCCAAAGTTTCAGATCCAGCCTTCCACCTGATCCCGCTGCGTTTAATCAGCAGAGGCTTCGGCGAGAAGAGGACAACAGCCTCCCTCTGCTGCACGGCAAAATTAAAAGAGAGAAAGAAATCATCCTTTTCCAGTTTCTGTCGATGGTTTTTCCTTCAGGCTGAGGTTCATTGTCCCTCCCTGCAGGGAGGTTCCTATCGGAGAGCCTCAGAGACTTTAAAGGTTCACAGAAAGAAGTGAATATTTTCCTGCCGAGGAGGAGGAAACAGGGAGGAATACTGGGAGGCAAGACCATCAGCAGGGCCACGGGGTCACCCCAACGGGATCAGAAAATGATGTGAGTCAAAGTCTTTGGGATTACAAACATTTTCAGGCAGAAATGACTACAGAAAATGAAGGAACCCCTGACTTCTCATCGGATTTGTGTTGGCTGTTTCCAGCGTCTCCATCCGTACCTCCCCCGACCAAAAAACCCCAGAGGGGCGCGGCCTTTCATTTCCTTCTGATTCTTTTCACTGACCTCAAACTGTTTGTCTGCTCAAGGGGATTTTTTCAGCTCGCAGGTTTGACAGGAGACCTCCGACCACGAGGAAGCCCATTACAGCAGAGCCTCTGCAGCCGCTGCAAGAACAGTAAAACAAAAAATCCATCACTGCAAAGCTGCTGCTGTGGGAGGAAATCTGCTTCACAGCTCTGATGTTCTCTCAACTCACATGAAACTGAAGGAAAAGCTGGTTTGTGTAAACTGCACTGAACATTTACTTTCACAAAGGAAATTAAATAAATCATTAGAGGAGTCAATCTTTTTTTTGATTACGTTTTAACTACCTTTACTAGAAAGTCTCAAAGTTAATTTTTAATAAGCAGCCCAGCATCTTTTAACTTGTTAACATAACAAATTCTTTTTTTCTCCCTCACTGAAGCCTCACTTCCTGCTCTGCGAGTGAACACACCATAGAAAGCGAGCACCGTTTCTGCGCCAGGAGAGAACGTCATTGTGACGCATTAGGAAATATTCCACAGGTGTTTTACCAGGTCTTTTTGAGGTGAAACAAAATAAATACATTAAAAGTGACAAAATCCAGCAATAAAGTAGCTAATTATCAACAGTGAGGTGACCTAAAGTGTGATGGTATGTGCTTTGAGAGAGGGGGATGTTAGGCCAACAAGCTTGGACGACTAAAGGACGACTATCCAAGAAGAATTACTGATAATCCTTTCTTTGCTCATTCACTTTAAATTTGGAACAAAAATACGATTTCTGGGCGAAATGATTTCCTGGCTCATGCCTGTACAATACCAAAATAGAGAATTTGATTCTCTGCCTAAAAAGGTATTAATCAGTTGGAACGCTGTTATGAAGACGAAATGGAAAGATGGATGTCCTTCCAGAAAAAAAAAGAAAACGAACAAAGACTTTTAAATATTACACTTACAAAATCTTAAAAGAGTTAACCTTCAAGGACAGTAGGCCATCCTTTGCCCCCCCCCCCCCCCAATGTTTAGAACCATTTCTGAGATTTATGAAAGCCTGCTATCTTTCCTCTGCATAGGAAATGTCCAGAAGCTAGAAAAGGTAACTAAAGGACACTAAATTCAAGCTACAGATTAAATTACAGGTATTAACCTTAATTTATCTTCACTTTGGTTCAGATGTGATCCAGTAGAGGTGTAGTAACTTACAAAGGGTTGTAAGAGTGTGTAAGAGATTTAAGGCATGTTTCCATGTACGACCCACATATCCAAATCTCAGGAAAAACTGAACACCTACCCAATGATGAATATCTGAAGAGTTGACTATTATATTTTCTGAACTATGAATTCAATTCCAACCCTTGGGCACAGTGACGGGCATGCAGTGTGATCGGTAACTGCTAACAGCTATAAAACATGAGACCGTGTCAGCAAAATGCATAAAAGACAAACTGAAGTGTACTCAGCTGACAGCTGTGCTTAGGGATGTTCAAGCCTAGTGTGAGTACAGTCTTCATCTTTGGGGACCAAGGATTCAGGGTTTTTCTTCCTGTGTTTGGACACACAGGGGTTGTGAGGATAGACCCACCTGTGGATGCGTTTTTCGGTGATGCTGTCAGCTGAGGTGGAAAGCTGGCTCTGGGACAGACGCGTGGAAAAAGCAGCTGACGGTCATTTGTTTTCCATGTTCTGGCTGCAGACATGCGACACCCGGCGTGGCAGACATCACCAGTTACTAAGCAACGGCCGGCTGGCTTGACGATGGAGAGATACTGGAAACCAACTGGTCTCTTCTCTGCAAACTGATTCAGCAGACACAGAGCCTCCTTCGCTCCCCTGTGCTCCTCCTCCTCCTCCACAGAAATAACACTGCATGTCCTCAGTGAGCTTCATAAGCTGGCTGAATAAGTTGTTTAAGTCTGAGTTAATAAAAGTTCAAAAAGACAACAGAAAGTAACCAAAAGAAAACAGAAATTGTCTTCTCCCATGAGAGACAGCAACCCTAACACGCTGCCCGGCACGCAGCTCAGTGCTTGTAGAAATCCTGGAAACGTCACCTTTGCCACGCACATATTCCCTCCTTCATTCATTGATCTGCTGATTCGTGCAGAGTGCAGGGATTTCTACAAGCTTCACAATATCTGAGCAAAAACCACAACTGAGCTTAACCTCCACATCTGGTTTGTTGGTTTGTCAATTTAATCTGTATCAATAGAAACTCCGAACGTGGAAATTTATTTGTCAGATAAGCGGTTCGCTAAAGTACTTGATGATTTTTCACTGTCGTTTCATTTCTTTATTACTTTGAAACATTTCCACTTAAACTGATTTTAGACAAATGCAGATTTTTGCCCAGATGTGCTGCCTGCCGGGCAGACTGAGGCGACAATCAGACCGGAATCGGTAAAACACAAAGCGCACATTTCCCTTTTGTCCCCACCTGCCAGGCTGAAATATTTCCCCCACCAGCCTCGTGTTAACTTGTTAGTATGATGGCTGACAGCACGCTGTGGAAGCTTTTTAACTAAAGCAGACGTGTGTCGAGAACCACAGCTGTCACTCAAATCATTTTCTTTGTTTGTTTTTTAGGAAGCATTAAATTTATTTAAATCAAGATGAGTTTTAAAATGTTTGTTTTGCCTGAAGGCACAATATTGTTATTAAATTTGTAGTGTTTTGTAACAAAGATGAATTTGGTGTCTCAGAAAAATAAACATCAGAGCAGGTTATTATATATGGAAAAAGTTAGAAAGTCAGCAACAGAAGTGACACTTTTGATATTATCCAATATTTTTTTGAATTAACTGGAAAATAATTGAACCATCTTTGGTCTCTCAGGTTTGTCCAGCGACTTGTTGGGGTTGGGAACCACTGTGGTCACTGGTTAAATCAAAGCAGGGCAGAATGGGTATATGGTAAATAAACTGCATCTTCAACTGCACATGTGCTTTTCACATGAGAATTGGATTTGTTAATTAATAGACAACAATGCATCAAAGAGACCAAATTATATGAAAAATTCTAGGTTTTTCCTTGGCAGCAATGTCTAACTCTGCTGTCTGTTGGTCTGGTCTCTCTCCACCATAGGCACTTGGGGGGAAATGTGTGCTTGTGTTTGTGCTTCACTTTCTTAGCGTGATCGTCACCTCAGTTTAACGGTCGTTTGTTAGGGTTGCTGCCTCTCAGGCTGCCTGTCAGGAAATTCGATAATCAAAGGTGTCCTTCTCCATGTAGTCAGTCCAGGTGGAGGAGGGCATGCTCCGATATGGATCCAGGAGGATCCGGAAACAACGAACGATCAGCAGGCCCAAGAAGATGAAGAGGATGAGGACAAAAACGAAGGCCGCCCTCTGCTCGAGCGTGAGGAAGGCGGCCGAAGCTGAGGATGAAGACGAGGAGGAGAAGTCTGATTCAGAAGCAGAGAAGGTGCTACTGTAGAGGTCGTCGGCCATGTTGGGATCGGTTGTTTCAGATGGCGATCTTCCTCTGTCCACAGGAAATCATCGTCTTTGAAGAAGATCGACGTCTGAGAGGAAATGCCTGCAGAGATGAACAGCAGAAACACAATGTAAAGGCCACAAATTCACATTATCACAGAGTTGGCATGTAGATGATACCCTGCTGTACTCTGGTATACAGCAGGGTATCGCCTACAGAGCTGCAGAGATCCTGAAACAGGTACCACACAGGCAGAAGAATGAACCCCGCGGATCACCACGTGCCTAGGAATGGTCAATAATATTTATTCTGAAAGCTAAAAGTTTGAGAGCAGGAGTGGTGTTGTGATGTTTTATATCACAGTATACTTCATTATCTGTGATGCACAGAAGCGTTTCCAAGAGTCTCTTTTGTCCTCATGAAACCAAGCTGTTTCATAAGTGGATGTCTTTTTAAGTTCAGTGTTTTCTCTTGCTGTTGTTCTCATGCCAGCAGCCTGTGGGCGGGTCTGTGGGCGTCGTTCGTTCTAAACGCTCGCTTCTGGAAAGAAGCTCCTCATTTGCTTCCCACGTGCAGATTAAAGCCAAGCTCAATTGGCTTCAGATGTTGTCGTGTTTTTTCCTCACTCCTGCATCCAAAACCTGAAGGTTAAAAAGTGCTGGACTGAAACTCAGCTGTTCACATGTCCTCCACGGGCAGATAAAGGCAAAGCACGTCTTCAGGCGATTGTGTTTCCTGAAGCAGATGTCATTCTGACCTCCGAGAAACATCAAAGGAAGTCCTCGTCCAAACAGAAGATGAATAATTGGATATAAATACCTCTCTCAGACATCCAGGTTTATTATGCATGTACATTTAGTTCTGTACCAGCGCTAATTGGACGGAACAGGTGGTTTTAAAGTTTCTTCCTCTGTCCAGAACTCCACAAATCTCCATTCACCAACTGTTAGAGTAAAAAGAAAAATGAAGTAATATATATATTTATTGCAAAGTAGGCTTAGAGGTGTGTTGGTGAAGGCTCTGCCCTGTTTGTGCCCTTTGGCCTTCTCCCAGTAGGCTATGCCCTAAACAGGAGGCACCTCCCAGGTGAAGTTGGCTTTAGGTATGCTTCCCTTGCTCACCTGCAGTTGGTCCAAAATGCTGCTGCTTGTCTTTTACTTGCAAATGCGAGCATATTTCCCCATCCATATGTTTTTACATCTTTTAATGGCTCAGCATCAC
This sequence comes from Cichlasoma orientale, assembly GCA_034780415.1. Classification (NCBI taxonomy): domain Eukaryota; kingdom Metazoa; phylum Chordata; class Actinopteri; order Cichliformes; family Cichlidae; genus Cichlasoma; species Cichlasoma orientale. The sequence goes on from JAVDPK010001923.1 coordinate 213,358, forward strand.
CTTGCATATCTGAGCTGCTGACTGCACGTCTCCTCATGGTCCATGAACCAGGTGATCCTGGCAATCGCAAAACAACGTGATTGATCTTCCTCCGCTACAGCTCCAAACTTTGGAATGATCTCTGCCCATGTTAGGACGGCCCCTCACTGCCTGTTTTTAAAACACATTATTAAACTAATTTTTCCTCCTTTGCTTGTAACTCAGAATAAGAGTGTTGTGTTCTTACTTTGTATTTATTGCTTTATGGTTTTGCTGTGTGGTGTTTTTGGTGCTTTGTGCAGCCAGTGGTGTCAAATTCTTGTTTTTAAAAAAGTTCTAAGAAAACTGATTGGATTGGAGGCGTCCTGGTCAGATGCTCAAACCACCATATGTACCCTGGACAAGGGTAAACGTTTGGACTTTATCTCATGGGTCTCCTCCTTGGATGGTTTACCTGCAGACTTTCTATCATGCAGCTCACTGTCCTCTCCTTGCAGTGGTGTTTGGACCTCACCTGTTTTTATATAAGGCTCAACATTAAACACTATGAAGAGTGCGGATCAGTGAGCGATTGTATTCACTGATGTAGAACTTTCTAAAATATCACTTTACATGTGCCTCGTAACTCCGAGTCTGATCTGCTTTAACGAGATGAGTGCAGGACGTCCGTGGAGGATTTGCTGAGTCTGCACAGTTAAACTCTCTCCTCCTCCCCTCTTTAATATTTCACTGCCAGCTGTCTCCTCCTTCATTTTTATTCAGTTCAGCTTCACTTTCCAAACTTCTGCAGGAAAATAAAGAGAGTTTTGAACTGCAAGTTGTATGTCTCCTTTTGGGATACAGAGTATCAAATTCTTTAAAACCGATTTTAAACATATAGTTTTATTTACAGTCTTATTGGAGGCCGTGTTTCATCACTGTAGAGGTTAAAGCACTCGCAGCAGCATGTTCTCCTTTATAATGCAGGAAATAAAGCCCCAGAGTCCCTGAAGGCTGCGGCTGTGCCTCTGAAAATGTGTGGAAACCTAAAATAAGTAATTAGATTTGATGGAGCAAATCATGCTGACCTCAGAGGTGTCACTCACTGTGAAGCGGGCTGAAGCCTTTGAAGAGCCATCTCCGTAAAAAATCAAAGAAATGTAGGAAAGTTCTTGGACAAGGTTTGAACTTGGTGGAGGTCAGAGCTCACTTTTCTTCTTCATTGTTTCATAAAAAGCCAGAAAGTGTTTGTGCCACAGTTCCAGCGTGTAACAATGAGCAGTATCGCTGCTAACCGCGGTATTAAAGGGTCACCCCGCTGATTTTCTACACATCAAGCTTAGTTTGCTCCTGATGTTACTTATGGCTCAGCTCGCAGGCCTCAGGAAACACAGAAAGGACAGATGAGTAATTCAGACATGTGTGGTACGAAAATAACACAACTGAAGAAAGAAGTCATGATGCAGAGGGTCTCAGCCAGCGGCGCTGACGCATGAACAAAACAAACAAAGGAGCAAGCATGTAAACACTGAAGGGGAAGAACCAACACTCCTCAGCCCAGGTGTGCCAAATCGACCTGATTGCCACCAGAAAACACAAGAACCAGTCCAGACCATACTTATCCAGGACCAAACTAGTCTGGCTCATACAGACCAGAGGGTGTAAATATGAAGTCAGATTAATGTGTTAGCGAGTTACATTGAGCTTAAAGTCAGAGGTTCCTGTGTCACCAAAGTGTCTCTTTTTGTGAACATGAAAGGGGCGGGGCTGGCAGCATCGGACCAATCTAAAAGGGACGTTTCACGGGCCATGTGACTTTTTTCCCCACAGAAAATTATCCCAATGCCATCCTACTCCCGTGCCTTCCCCCGTATCTGTCCCCATTTCCTGTCCCTCTATAAAAGCCGCTGTGGCCAAAAATGCAAACCCCCCCATCATGATCATGATCTGAATGCACTGTTGTGCCAAACATTTGCTTTTCCACGATGAGCTCTAAACGCTCCACAGGCTCCTCTTGTTGGTGTTTTTTTCTTTTCTTTGTTTATTCATTAGGCCCGAGCCAACCGAAGGGTCGGCGAGGAGCCTATAGTGATCGCAAGGGGCGTAGGTGCGAAAATGGGGGCG
>JAVDPK010001923.1:236424-253758 GCA_034780415.1 Cichlasoma orientale
TGGCCCTCCAATCTCATTGTACATCCTGTATAATGACAATAAAGGCATTCTATTCTATTCTATTCTATTCTATTCTGATATAGAAGAGTAGAAAATAATTCTCAAACACAACCTTTCTCTTAATGAAAAGCCTAACAATGACATCGAGGCAATGCTGATGACGTAACTCAAGCCAACATCATGGTAACGTCCACAACATCGGTTCAACTTTCATTTCTGAGCCACAATTCAAGAGTGACAACCATCAGGGCCATCTCTGAGGTCCATCACTGATAAACGGCCACAGAAAAGAGACGATGCAGAAGCTGCCGGAGAATAATCACGTTTTTAGGTTTCTTCAGTTTCAGCTACACGAGTGGTTGACTTATAAAGATGACGTCATATTTGAAATACTTCCTAATGTGTCTTTCAGGTGGGCTTGAGGATGAAGTGCAGTTTCTGGTTTCTTCCTCCAGATGGCAGCATTGGCTCAGTTTGAGGTTCTAAGAGTTAATGAAGTGACTAAAAACACTGTAAACAGATTCCAGGAGCTCAGCAGCTGTTGCTGTGACTAAATGATGCATCAGGTGAATCATAGTTAGCGGTGAGATGGAGAAGGAATGATGGAGGGAAGGATCCACACGGCAGCAGGCTTTTATTACAGTTTCTAATGAGATTCAAATGATTTTCACTGAGCTGCACTGTGACACCTACAGAGTGTCCGCTTCAGTTTGCTGTGGGATGACGTTCTGCAGCTTTCACACAAAACAGTAGAAGAAAGTAGAATCATCTACGGAGGAGGATGAAGCTCTGATGATCACACAGATGCTTACCAGTGAGACAGGTAGAAATATTAAAAGCAAAATCCAGGAAGTCTTCTTAAATACAACGTGGTGCCACCACAAAAATTAGCTGGGGCGCTCTGTGTTCATCGGGTCAAAGTTTCCCTCAAAGAAAAAAATCACCCACCCAGATCAGCTGATTTTTCTTATTTAATGAGGCCGTGCAAATTGTTACCTTCACACTATGAACAGAGTTGCAGGCCCTCCAAGTACGCTGGAACTTTAATTTTCCTGCATGTTTGATCCCTCATAGCTTCATCAGTCCAGCAGATCTCCACATGAAACTTTCAGGGCTGAAAAACACATGTTAGAAACTGCACCCAGATCAGTTTTACTCCCACTCCGAGAGCCACGGTCTGCAGGCAGAGTCCGCTTTCTGTCCTCCGAGCTGCTGCGAGCATCGGTGTGATGATCCATCACAGTCTGGATGAACTGCAGCAGTTTGATGTCTCTGACAGAGAGCAGCAGGAACCAGCGTGGGTACCTGATCTGCTTCTGATCATTCACTGGAGGAAGCTTCACAAAGTGCATTCTGGGTAAAATGTCAGGCTCATATCAGCATGACGGCCTCTAAACAAACTGCACACATCATGGATGATTCTGACAGATCTTATCGAGCACCTTTTTTTCATTTTTCATCCACTGTGTGTAATTTCTACCCTACTGAGTTATTTTGCTCAGACACGCTCTTTTGATTGAGCTTTACTTTTTATTTATGCATTTATGCTTTTCTGTATCCATAAAATTCAAATGTGCAGTCAGACCCACACACATCCGGACATGATTCTCTGCATGCTTTTGTTAAAAGCTCTGAGACCACCTTTTAAAGCAGCTGAGGAGCTCACAGGGGGAACAGTGTGTATTGACTGTCCATCACATTAAAAACGTTTGAATATGCAAATGTGCTGTTTAAAAATAAAAGACAAGTCAGTGATGGACAAAAATAAGCACAAAATAATCAAAAATGATTTATGACGTTCAGTCATGCTGGAATCATGGACGTGACTTCTTCATTTGATTTCACTGAAATATTAATTAGGTAATAATTACCTCATTATTTTTAGTTTTACTGCCCATTTGTTAAAAAGGCCCCGCGCTGCAAGAAAGCAACACCAGGGGGCGCTGTTGGCCTTCCAGCGTCACTACAGGCTGAGCAGCATCAGAGGGTGGTGAGCAGGAGCCAGGAGAGGGACACGTGGGCAGGTTAAACAACAGAATAAAAAAATGACCCCCCCCCCCCACACACACGTGCACACAGAGGGATGATGGATGATTGGATGCAGGTAAGAACAATCAAACAGCTGACACTGAGCAGCTCTGCTGTGAAAACAGGAAGTGATGAAAGCATCAGGTTTATCCATCATCAGCGGCACAGTGAAGCTTCCACACAGAGCAGAACTCTGCCATCAGTGCCACGATGATCATGTTGACTTTTTCCAGGAATAAACCTTCAGGGAAGTATTGACAAGAGTCCCAGTCCTGCAGGTGTAACAGGTAGCAAATTAAAATGTCACATGTGCCGGCACAAGAATGAAGCTGCAGCTGTTCACACACGTCCTGCTCTATGAAACAGCCTGAAGCTGAAGAAGCTGCTCACCTTTCACCCTGCGGCAGGTAAAATCATTCCACTCTCTCGTGCTTGTTTGCTCTGCAGCGGCGTATCTGAATCTGGAATTGTAGTTGGAAAGTGCTCGCTTAACTCCCCACAGCTGCTACACTGACCCAGCTGGCTGGCTACTCCCTGCCAACCACTCCCCTGGTTGCTCACAGTCACTAGCGTGAAATCGGTTACAAAGAAGTTAGCGCTGCACTGAACACCTCCTTATGATTGATGCAGACAAGTAGGCATCTTCCAACCACAGGACGCCGCAGCAACCTGCCAGTGCCCAAAGCAACCACACGGAGGATGTTGGTGTAGCATCCTCTCTGTGATCGATTTCTCTCAGAGACAGCCGGAGGAAGCCTGTGTGACTCAGGCCTAAATCAAATGTCTAATTCTTCTAAAAGGGTTGCCAGTGAATTTACAGTATTCCTTTACAGCTCTAATGGGCAGCCAATCAGAGGAAAGTTGGTTCGGAGGAGGAGGAGGAGCTAAAACAGCTTGTTTCAGACAGAAGAGGCTGAGGGGCTGCATCAGGAGGAGATGAGGGATTATTCTGGACAAAGCTGCTGCAGGAGAGTCCAAGACTCAAAGATGGAGCTGCAAATGAGCAGAATAGATCAAAGACATCAATGTGACGCACTGTAGTGCACCAGAAAGGGTCTGCAGCTGAGCAATATTATTATTATTATTATTAATAATAATAATAATAATAATAATAATAATAATAATAATAATAATAATAATAATAGTTCCCCTCAGGACCTCAGGACCTGCCTGTTTTCGTCACATAACTGCATTAAAAATGCTCCTGCAGCTCAGAGCAGAGCAGACACGTCCTCTCCCCTCCACTGCAAACAGGACCGAGGTGAACGTGGCCAGCGTGCTCCTGCTGGGTGCAGAGGCTGCTGATGGGTTGGATCGCAGCTGAAGTTCTTTGTGACACACTTACTGAGAACTCGGCAGCCGGAGCCTCCGCGGTCTCACAGCTTTATTAGAAATCCTTCACACAGGAAAACAGGAAGTTAGTTTGACTTTCCACACATCTCCCCCAAGCCCCCGAAGTCGACTGACAGCCGACCGTCGCCTCGCACACAAATATATTCATTCCTCCACTTCCTGTTTATTCGCTGTCGCTGCCTGCCTCAGCGCGTCTGCACTGCTGTCAGTCACAGAGGCAGAAATCCACTGACAGCGAGTCCAATCCTGCAGCTAAATAAACTCTCAGCAGGAAATGAGCACACGCTTCACCTCCAGTAAAAACAGGATGGATCTGCAGCTTTGTTAGACCACATCTCCAAAACAGAATGATCAACTGCAAACTGTCACGAGAAACTGAGGGGACGTCAGAGGAACCATGAGAGGATCCAAACACAGAGACTAAAGCTGACCACAAACAGAGATTCCAGAAAACTACGACAGGAAGAAGAGCTGCAGGACGAGGAGACGACAGGTCATTCATCTCCCTGTGACATCAGATTCACTGACACTGAGCTCAATCTCTTTCACTGTGAGGATACAAATACGATGCTCAGACCTCCCGCTCCCCAGCCACCTCCTCTGGGGGGACACCCAGGCGTTCCCGGGCCAGTGTGTCCTGAATCTGCCCCGGGGCCTCCTCCCGATTGGACATGCCCGAACACCTCACCCAGGAGGGTGACAGATGCTGAACAGCCTTAACTGATTCCTTTCAGTAGACTGAGCCTATCACCATCTCTAAGGCTGAGCCCGGTCATCCTTTGAGATCAAACTCATTTCTGCTGCTTGTATCCACGATCTCATTGTTTTAGTCACAGCCCACAGCTCGTGGTCAAAGACCTCAGCGCAGCATCAGCTGTCACACACTGCTCCTCACTGACCCGGAGAGGTCACTCCGCCTTTGAGGACCGTGGCCTCAGACGTGGTGCTAATTCTGACCACTGATTGATGAAGCCAACAGAACGCAGAGAGCAGATCCTGAGCCCGCTGGACCTGAAACGCTCTGCACCTCGGACGCTCCTGGAAATTGTTGACAGAGGGCAGCGTAGGTGGTGTCCTCCACCCAGCAGCGATGAGTCGGACTTACTGTCAGCAACATCAGGGCTGAATGTCAGTAAGAGCAGGCCTGGTCCCCATACTCCCACAGCAGGATCGGGTATAGCAGGAGTGTGTAAGGATCAATATTACATTTAATGCTGAATTCCCCAGAACATCAAAAGTAAGAATAGTTGATGCTGTGATTTTTCCAAACCTCAAAGTTCTTCTGCTTTATTCAGGCAAAATGTAAGTTTCAAAGCAAGTTTAGAGACTTTGTTAAGGTGACTGTTTACGGCGGCTGAACCCTGCTGTCAGAGAGAAACGGTGGAGGAGAAGCGATGTTACGTGCCACGCAGCGGGGTTTCATTTTACTGTCAGCGGCCCATCATCATCTTTATGAGTGAGGACAAGAAAACACAGGTTTTGTCAGTTTTGTTTGTATGGATGCCGAACCGTTTCGTCAACAGGACATTTAAGGACAAAGAGCTCTGGTCTCCTGAAGAAGAGACGTCTGGAGACAGCACGGAGGTTAATTTGTTTCTGTGAGACTGGATCATCCAGACGAAACTTCCAGAATCCTTCAGAGTCAATCGGAAGCACATCCCACCGATCCACCCCACTAACTCGCCCATTCATTGCTTAAGCCGTGTTCTTCTCCTTCGTTTGCTTGGTCAGTAAATCTGTGAAACCTTTCTCTGTGTCCAGCAGGTGAGTCTCCTCTAGTGTGAAATGCCGTGACAGATGGTTAGTTCAAGGCCCGTGGGAAAGTTAAAAACCTGCAGCATACCCATTTTACAGTGAAAGCTGCAGTTCCTCTGCAGCCCAGCAGGGGCGCCACATTGAGCCAGTCCTCATAGACTCCCATGTTATTACAGCCTGATGCAGAAACTGCTTTGGTCTCTGTGGATAATTTCCCCCTTCATAACAGCCATATTCACCTATTTTCATTACTGGGGCGTGGCCTCTTTGACTGACAGGTGGATGGCGACAAAGGCGGCTGTAGCTGCTAACTGTCTGCCGGGCTTCACCTCAGCTAACTGGAGTCCCTGAACTGGACCTCTGGACCGTGTTTGTGCTGTTGGAGCGTTTTAGAGTATTTTAATGTGAACATCTGACCAATAATACGGCTGCTGCGGCCTCTCGGTCTCTAAAGGCCTTGAAACCTGACAGAAAGTGATCCCTGTGTTATCTGATCATAACGAGTGCACGTGTGTTTTTCTGAAATGTTGAGAAGTCCTGTCACTGCCGTGTGAAAGGACACAGTTCAATATAATTATTCCTGGTGGACTTTCTGAGCTGTGAGGAGAAAAGTGAGCTTAGTTCAATCAGACTTACTGCTTCCTTTAAAGACGGATATTAAATCTATAAATTTGGACTGGTGTGAATTTAGTGGGTTTAATATGAACCGGAGTGAAACACTGAATTGAGCTGAAGAACATTATTGCATCCATAAAATAAGAGCAAAAGGCAGGGATTTATATTTGCGGGCTGGGTCACGTTCCTTCAGAATTCTGCACCAAACGCAAAGACACAAAACGGCAAACAACACAACTCTTGATTGGTTACTGGTGGACTTGTGTGACGTCAGCAGTAGTGATGGTGTTACCTTAAAGGTAGAGCCTTTGATCTGCCTTCACGTCTTCACCTCTGGTCACGGACACGAGCGGCTGAAAGGAGCTTCCTCTGCAGGGCGGCTGCTGGCAGCCTTGCAGATGTAGGGCGAGGAGCTCGGATTAGAGACGAAAGGAGCCAGCTGAGGTGGCACACCCAACTGGGAGTAGACCTCAAGGAAGACCCAGAAATGCCTGAACAGAATTTCTACCATGTCTGCCCGGCCGGGGACCCCAGGTGGAAAATATGGCTGAGAAAAGGAGGTCTGGAGTTCTGTTAGCCTGCATCTCTGTATGGAGATGTTGACATGAAGTCAGGGTACACAGTGGGAAGAACACTGAGAAGATGAGCGAAACATGTCATCAGCAGCTGTCAGTAGATGCTGATTCTCCTTCATGCAGCATTATTTTATTGCAGAAGTTCCACTTTTTTACACGCTGCTTCCTCTGTGTGGTTTCCTGGGACGGTTCTCTTTTATTTCACTTTCTTTGGAGCAGCTTCTCAGCTCGAGTCGGTGTTTTCTCGCCGAAATCGGATGAAGAAGACATGACGTAAGTTTAAGCTGCTGCTGCGCGATAGTATTTTTAGCACGTGTGTGTTTCTATGCTGTGGCATTAATGAAGCCTGGATGTAATAAAGCTGAGCTTTCCCTTCAGGAGCAGACTGAGATCACAGTAAATAATCTCACCGTCCCCACAACAATAACAGCCGGGCCTCTGATATTACTCTGAGCCTGAGCTGGAAGCCTCCGTGTGCTGCTGTGATGCTAATAATCAAGCCTGATGTGAAGGTTTGCTGTGGCTGCACGTGTCTCCTGAAACTAAATAATCAAAGAAATCAATGCAATCAGCGATGAAATCAAAGGCGGACCACCTGTCAGGGTTTCTGCGGCATTAAAATAGACACAGAATATTATTCAACACGTTTCATCATCAAACTGCCCAAAGAACAAAAGGTATGAATGGAAGCCTGCAGGCACAATCAGGCCTGTTTAGCAGCTGCATGGAATTAGTGACATTCATATCAATCAATCTTTATTTTCTATTGTAACACTTCGAGCTCAGCCAGGACCTTCACAGTGATTACAACTGCAGTAATTATATTTATAACCTCCACACAGGTAGTGATCATGTGGCCCGTGAGTGCGCCTGGCACACTGTGAGCTCAGTCGCAGGTCCATCTTATGCGATCCACATGTGTTGTAAAGCCATATATCCAGATGTGTTGTAGCATTTGAGACATTTCTATCCCATGTCAAGCGCTCATCGTGACTTCTGGCCCACAGAACATTTTCCAGTTCTATATCCGAGTCACGAGAGGCCCCCATTAGACCCAAATGCGTCTGCTCTCTGGGCATACATGGAAAACCAGAGGCTGGGGGGGCAGCATCACCCCCCGCAGAACAGACCGCAGTGACAACAGATATGAATTAGGTGAGGTACTGCGTGAAAGGAGGAGGTGGGTTCGGTTAGGTCAGCTGGTGGGGCTGATGGCCTACCTGGACTAACGCTACAGATCATTTTTACTTTTAATGCACAATGATTCAGTGATTATGTAAAGATGTGAAATATCTGAGCTTCTTAAATCCGAGAGTGTGATGCGTTCCCCGTCCTGTACAGGACGTTGGCATCAACTCTAAAGGTTCTGCTCACCTTTGTGGAGCTTTGGAGTTCTTCTCCACCACAACCTCCGAAACTCTCTTGGAATTAAATTAAAGTGGCAGAAGTGTGATTAATATAAATGTGCATGCCAGAAGAGTCGATTCTTTAACCTTTTAACGTCTACCCGTTCATTGGTAACCCATCGAGGTTTAATGTGGGGATCATGGAGAAACGTTTGGCATGTGGATAAAGCAAAAGCCAGTCCTAACCCAGATGTTCACCAGTGACCTGGTGCAGGAACAGAAAACAGCTACGTTTTCCTGCGGTGTGCTGAAGAGGGTTTTTTTGGTCTCTGTCAGTGGTTATGTTAGAAGGGTCATCCAGTCAATATCCATGAGTACATTACCAGGCAGTGGTGGAACAGCTGGGTAATATAACAGGGTGTTTGGCTGCTGACGGTTTAAACAAGATGCTTTTGTTGAGTTTGTCAGGGCTGAAGCAGCGTGTGGAGGACGTGAGGACTTCAGTCAGCACTTTGGGGGTTTAGGTTTCACCGTCTCTGGACGTCCGCTCAATCTTTCCTGAGCAGAGGTGAGTGTCTGAGCGGGCTCGAGGTCAGCTCAGGTGTAATGGCAGCACATCTCTGCACGCCTCACTCTGAAGATTTCCTCTCTCCACTTTAATGCCTCAGGAGGAAGAGCTGCTGGCTGATGATGGGTTGCCAGGTAACAGCCTCATTAAAGTTGTGTTCTCTTAATGCGTCTCGGTGGGTTTGTTTTAATGTGATTCCAGTTTTATTGTTGGGCTTTAACTTCATGAGCTTTAATTTCCTTTTTTATATTTTAATCTCCTGGATTGTAAAACAGTTTTATTGCCTCTGTAAACTCAGTGTGAGAAAGTGCCCGATAAATAAATCTGAAAATTATGGGATGTCAACGAGGAGACAAAGTCTAATCAATCATTTTTGAAATGAACAGAAATTTAGATGCAGTCAGGTACATGAAGCGGGACTATAAAGTGTTCTCAAACAGATGCCACCTGCATCTCACTGTTGCACATCAGCTGGAAAAAACAACTTGCAGTGGAGGAACCTCAGAATCTACGTTTGTTCCTGTCAAGTTTCACATGAGCAGAATGACAATAAAGCTCTTTGAATCTTGAATCTTTGAATCTTGAACGCATGGCTCCAGGATGCACTACAGGAAGAAGGCAAAGCCGGCAGAGGAGGTATGATGCTTTGGGCAATGTTCTGCTGGGAACCCTTGGGTGCTGCCATCCATGTAGATGTTACTTTGACACGTACCACCTACCTAAGCATCGCTGCAGACCATCTACACCCTTTGATGGAAACAGTATTCCCTGATGGCTGTGGCCTCTTTCAGCAGGATAATGCTCCCTGCCACAAAGCAGCAATGGTTCAGGAACAGTTTGAGGAGCACAACGATGAGTTTGAGGTGTTGACTTGATCTTCAAATCCATCAGATCTCAATCCAATCGAGCATCTGTGGGATGTGCTGGATGGAGGCCCGACCTCACAGCCTCCTGGACCTAAAGGATCTGATGCTAACATCTTGGTGCAGATACCACAGCACACCTTCAGGGGTCCGGTGGAACCCATGCCTCGACAGGTCAGGGCTGCATTAAAAAGGGGACCAACACACCATTAGGCAGGTGGTCACAATGATACGCCTGATTGGTGTGTATATACACAGGGGACTGATTAGAAATGAGAAGTGAGTGGGAAAGGTGAAGACAATGAGGGCGGGCAGACAGTCACAAAGGCTGGAAACAAAAACAGGAAGTAAAACCAAAACAAGATGAATGAGGAAACTCATCTTCAAAGTAAACGTGACCAGAAGACAAATAACTGCGACTGAGACACGAAAACGAAACTTAGTGACAAAGAGGAGGAAGAGAAGCACAACAAAAGCAATCTAACACAACAAATAAAAACAGGAGGACGCGGTTTCGTTTGTTGCTGCGCTCACTGACTCGATCGTTTCCACTTGATTTTACTTTCTAACAGCTGCTTGATTAGATTCAGGGGAAAGATCGTGGTTTGGGTTAAAATTCAGCCCTCGACGCTTCAGTCCAGCTTCATGCTGAAAAATGACGAGCTCAGAGAGACGGACGCGTCAGCGTGCTCGTTTTGGAGTGCAGAGCGTTTACCTATCGGCTCGTCTGCTTTCTTCTCTTCCTGGGGCAGTGGGCACTTTTTCAAGGCTTCCAGAGTATCGGGGGCTGTTAAATATGACAAAATGGCCTTTTTGCTGTTGTGTTACCCATGCGGTGCTTTGCCTTTTCATTGTAGCAGGGTTTCAAACATGCCTTTGCTCACTGTTGCACATCATTTAAAGGAAACATAGTGAGGGCATCGTTTGTGAACGTCTCCTGGATGGAGGCCAGGACTTCCTGCTGCAGGTTGTTTTAAACTTTAAAAGCTGTTGTCAGACATCAGCCAATCAGAATTCACTTCAACAAAAGCAGTCTGTGTTTTGCTGTCCAAGTGGACTGTTTGTGTGTCTTCACTCACAGCCTGTTGAAACGCGAGTGGTCAACAATTAGTCTATAAATCTAAAGTTTATGGTACCTGGTGTTTTGCCCCTCCCCTACATAATCTGTTTATGGGGACTAATATCCTTCAGAGATGATGGCCCGTCTCCAAACACGGCCTGTGACAACCTGGGATAGGCTCCACCCCCCAACCCTCAACCGGGTAAGACGATGGATGGATGAACATTCAAAGCGATCGTTTTCCTGTTGTTCTTGTTATGGAAATCTCAAACAAATCGATTTTCTCTGCGAGGTTTTAATTTTCCTTTGTAAAGGGGTCAAACAACAACACCAAGAGCAGCAGCAGTCTGCACGACCTTTGACCTATAGAGGACTAACAAGCATAGATTCATTTAAATACCCACCGCGGTCACAGCACGCAGTCAGAACACTGTGCAATAAAAGATTAGAGTGCTGGTGATGTTAGCAGAATTAGGTATCAGTGATCATCTGTCACACTCGTGATTTTGTGGTTTGTTGGTCTTCTGCAGCCGGAGGAGGATTTTTCATAAGAAATCAAACACAAAGAGCTGAAAGTCAGATTATAAATGAGTCCAATAAAGCATCTTTCATCGTAATCTCAATTTGATTAATTAGACTGGACACTGCTCAGTAATGATGTATGAAGAACACACACACACACACACTGCCCGGTCTGATCAATACAGACATATTAAGGAGGAAATTAAAGGTATAATAAATCAGTGGGTGGCTGGTCTGAACTAGATTAATATTCCTGATCAATAGCACACTGATGCTGCAGTTATATATACGGCAGCTTTATGCTCCAGATCAATAAAACACCGGTGCTGCTGTCTGCCAGGCTGTCTGGTGATCACACTATAAATACAAAAAGACTGAGATGCTCTCAGGACAAATTAGACCAGCAATCAGACAACTAATGTCCCATTAATCAAATAATTACTGTAGATATAAAAGGATTCTCACGGTCACGCAGCACAAAGCATTTATCCAACAGGCTAACAGCTCAAGTTTGTTCTTAACTGAGATTAAATAAAAGTCTGAGCAACAACAGGAGCAATATTTGAAACAACGTATTCACTAACAAAAGGTTTATCGGAGTCACACACTGCAGTGCAGAATATATTTGTTAATATTAATGCGCACTCGTACACAATTCATCATAATTAAAAGGATATTTAAGCAAAACCAGCCAGTGACACCAGCGAGACTGAGAATTTACAGAAAATAAAATGAGCACAAGTCTTTTGATTGGACACGTTTTAGTCCAGACTTCCCTTTGTGCACAGGCCACTGCAGGCTGAATATCCAACAAAAAGCCTTTATTGTGACAGAGTCCAATAAGGTGATGAAACCATCCCCCAAAAATCAACACAAGGAAACACATCAGAGGACGAGAGCAGGGCTCAGGACAGTCCAGCCTCACTGCCTCCTCAGGAATTCAGAGGCGAAGCAGCATCAGGTGCTTCTACTTAGGTTCCAACGAACGCTTCAGACTAAAGTTGTTTGATCCCTCATTCCAAAACATTCCAAAACATTCCAAAACATCCCGAAAGCTCTTCAAACACCCAGTGTTACTCCGACACTGTCCAGCTGTGGCATTCTTATCCAGTATGTAATGACCTTAACCAAACCAAGCCATTAATGATCTGGCATTCTAACATTTAGTAACATTTAGGAGACTAAGTAGGAATAACTTTAATTCCTTCTGAAATTGCCACTGACAAGCCCAAAATGTTTCAAACAAAAAAGTGAAACAAAAATTCAGTCCAGGTTTCCTCAGAGGCAGTTCAGTCAGTCCGATGAGGCGTTTGGGTCATGTCCAACTGGTAGAGAGTCATGGGGCACATGAGGACACACTGAGGAGGTTAATATGTCTCTCAGCTGGATTAGGAACATCTTGGTGGCCTCCCATTCTCCCAGATGATCTGGAGAAGGTGGCTGTGGAGATTTATTGACATTTCAGTTCAGCCTTCCTCAGACATTTTAGTCCTGTTTTTCTCAGTGACATTTCAGAACCTTTAACATCTGCTGGTCTTACCAGAAGACTCCCGGATGTTGGCCACCCCGAGGTATTCCAGCCTTCCTTGGTGAGATTTTTACCAGTTTTCTGCAGTGATGTTTTAGTCTGATGTTCTTTGGTGGCATTTGGACCCAATGTTAGTCACTGACATTTATTAGTTCAGTGTTCCTCTGTCATATCCTAGTCCAGTGGTCATCAGTGACTTTTTATTCGTTTTTCTATCAGACATTTTAATCAAATTTTGTACATTATAACTTTAGTTTGGTACAATTATCATAGATTACATTTTAGTTCAGTTTTCCTGAACTAATGTTTTTGACATTAAAGTTTGATCTTATTCTCAGCATCCTGCTGGTCCAGTCAGTAGGTCTGTATTCGGAGTGTCCCCGGTCTCCAGAGCTCTCCGAACGTTCTGCCAGAAGAGTCCCAGGTGTTGGCCAGCCTGAGGCCAGCTCAGGTAGGTGCGTTTCTTCACCAGCTTCCTCATGCGGTAGTATGGAGACAGCTGCCGGGCCGGGATCTCCTCCAGAAAGAGCAGGATCAACACGTCCTTCTGCTCGTCAAACAGCCGGAAGCTACAGAAGGAGAAGGCACATTTTTTCACTGATGTTCGGCGTCGTCCACTCTAACTTAACAGTTTCATTTTAATGCAGAGAGACAGAACCAAAAATCCAGAAAAAAACACATGAAACTTATAAATTGATTTGCATGTCATTGAGTGAAATAAGAATTTGATCCTCAAGCAAAATACAGCTTGGTACTTGGTGGAGGTGAGATGTTTCTTGTAGCTGGTCACCATCTCAGGAGGGATTTTGGCTCCTCTGTACAGAAACTCTCTACATCGTTCAGGTTTCTTGGCTGCTGCTTGGAACCTCGAAGCTTCAGCTCCCTCCACAGATCTTCTGTAGGACTGAGATCTGGAGACTCCGTGACCTTAATGTACTTCTTCTTTAGCCTCTCCTTTGTTGCCTTGGCGGTACGTTTTGGGTCATTGTCATGCTGGAAGAACCGTCCACAACCCATCTTCAGTGTTCTGGCTGAGAGAAGGAGGTTCTCATCCAAGATTTTACAGTACACGACCCGGTCCATTAGCCGAGTGAAGTCGTCCTGCACCCTTAGCAGAAAAACAACCCAAAGCATCATGTTTCCACCTCCGTGCTTCACTGTGGCGGTGATGTTCTGATGTTCTTTGGGTCAGCATTTCTCTTCCTCCAAACACAGCAGGTCGAGTTGATGCCAAAGAGCTCGATTTTGGTTTCATCTGACTCGTCCCAGGCCTTCTCTGAACCATTTAGATGTTCACTGGAAACTTAAGACGGGCCTGTACATGTGTTACCAATGGTGTTCTTGGTGCCTGTGGTCCCAACTGCCTTCAGGTCATTAACAAGCTCCTCCCCTGAAGCTTTGGGCGGACCCACCACCTTTCTCATGATCACCCCATGAGGCAAGATCTTGCATGGAGCTCCAGACAAGATTCAATAACACCATAAAAATCTGTTAGAAAAATAAAGAAATCCAAGCACGAATCAAGACGACAAACAGAGAACACAATAAAACATAAACAGCAACACAAAGTCACCACAGAACATTGTGTTGATCACACACTGTAACACAATATTTGCCTTTGACGAGCAGGTGTTATTTTCTAACTCTTTTTATTGTAAAACAGTGTAAATGTTTGCTGATGTGATTTTCAGAATGATTTTTTGCCCCATAATTTAAATAATCGCTGCTAAAATTTCACCTTTTTTATTATTTTGGACAACAAAAATAAATTCGAAAGACAGAAAGATTTATTTCTAAAACTTCTGAAACTAATTTTTAAAATTACACATGAGCAGTTTTGTTAGTGTTAAGGTTTATAGTTATTTATTCTGCAACATTTTTATCATTTTAGAAACAATTTTGAAGAGAGAACAGTTTGAAAAAAGGTTCAAACCTAAATGAAAACCACTCATAACTGTCTTTATATGGAAAAATGACAAATTTATAAAATCATTGTCCAAACCACAAAAGCAACACTTTGGGATCAAACATAGATATTTGTAGTTTGTTTGCATGTACAGAAGCAGAAAAACGTAGTTTAAAGCCAAAGTCAAGACTGAAGTGGTGATTTGTTAGCACGTGTTTCGGGCACATGATTCTGGGTGTGTTTACAGCACTGGTCACAGAAATGAGAAATCTTTGCAGCGCTGCATTAATCTACATATTGATCACAGGATTCTTTGAAAGTGAACTTTACCATATTGATTGGAGGCCATGTGATGTTTGAAGCTCTGATAGGTGTGAATCAGAGCAGCAGCTCTTGAAAAAATGCACACAAAGTGTTTAACAGCATTCAGATTTCCTCTGCAGTCTCAGAACCGTGAGGTGGAAGAACGGAGCAGAGGGCACGACAGGAACAGGAAAACACGAGTCTGTCTCCATCCAAAGCTTCTCTGAGCGGCTTTAATCAGCTCTGATGTTGACTGAATCTCTGCGTGTCAGTCTGTATAACACACACTGCTTTTCTGCTATCCTAAATGTGTGTGTGAGTGTGTGGGTGGGCATTCATCAGCTGCCTTTTTATGCAGTCAGAGTCAGACTAGGCTCCACATGACTGACAGCTAAACAGAAGGAAAGCTGCTAAAGGTCGTGACCTTCGAGATTCCTCCAGAGTCATTAAGACAGTCTCTTCACTGAGAATCTTTTTCTTCACACACTGTGGCTTGGCATTTTCTTCTGAGGGCTGTCACAGTTTTCCCTTCGACCGTATGACTCCCACCAGTCTATCAGCCGGGACACTTCCTGCCCACATCTCTGCTGGAGTCTTTAAACAAGACTCACAGAAAGCTTTAAAGATGCTGCAGAACCAAGAGGACGTGGCCCGGATCCAGTCCTGCCAGCAGTCCGTCAGACATCGCTGACATTAACTGCTGTTATCCTGCTTTACTAGTATAATTATGCAAAAACATAATGGGAGCGATAACACAAAATGAGCGTACAAACTATGTAAGTAAATCGGATTTATATAGCACGTTTAAAAGCAAAGTGATCTACAATGAGCCCCTGGGAGGTCGTTCCAGGTCGCAACCACAGCGAGGGCACGACCCCGCTTTGAGACAAGCTTTAACCGCAGGACCTTGATGGTCCTGAAGGAGTGCAGAGATGCACCATATGCATCACATATGCAGGTGCAAGATCATTTAAGGTTTTAAACGTGAACGTTGCCGCTTTACTCTGGATTCTGGAATCACAGGGACGACTGACTCCAGTACACAAGGGTCCAGTCTGGATGCAACAAAGGCACGCCTCGCTCTTTCCAAGTCTGAAGATTTAAACAAAATAACCGCTCTCGACCACAGCACTGATTCCTGGTCAGCCCACAGATGATTTTAATTAATTCCAACCAAAACTGCAACTGATCCCAGTTTGATTTGACTATTTCCAACAATTTCTATTTGCTTCCACCTTCAGTGCAGGTGAACATTCTGCACTGTTGAATTGCCTGCATGCTTTACCAATTAAAGGGGAGAGTTTTTCTCCACAAAGCTGCCTAGTGCTCAGAGGGGACCGTTGGATAGTTGGGTTTCTCTTTCTAATATTGGAGGGCCTTGAAATGTAATAAGGCCAAAGTGAAACAGCTCAGCAGGATGAGCCTGCTGCAGTGATGCGTTCCTGACTGCAGGTAAGAGCATCCTCGTGCTGTTGACCAATCTGGGAACACAGACCTGTAGGTTTTGTGAGTCTCCAGCTCAGATGTGTTGTTTTGGAGCTGATGAGCACGCTCAGATATCTGCTGATGTCTCTATTCTCTCTCTGCAGTTCAGATTGTGATGAAACCACGGCAGCTCTCGCAGCATGAAAAGCACCCGGCAGCAGATGGAAATCTCACAGTTTCACATGATTGGAGGATTTCTTCTGTCTCAGGTTTCTGTTTCAGCAGAGAGCACATCATCTTTTAAAAAGAGGAAGAAACCACGGCGGCTCGCCTCGCACCGCTTTTATTCTACTTCTCTGAGTAAAAATAACTCGCGCTGCCTCTCAGCTCGGCTCAGAGTGCGTTTGTGTTTGTGTCTGTGTGCGTCGGCCCTGACCCCGTTGTTTGAAACCATCAGAGAATAGAGAGCGAGTGCGTTTCTGCACTGCTCTGCCTCAGTTATAGCACTCATTAAAGGCTAACTGTGTGGATGTGTGTGTGTGTTTTAAAGAGAAGTACAGTAACATAGGATAGAGCCTGAATCAATAAAGGAAGAAGAAACCAAAAAAGAAGGCTTCTCCTGCATGTGTGCACACCTCTCTAACATGTCGACACATGCAGTTCATATTTGCACATGAGTGAACTGCAGCTTTGCATCCAAATGGAGCGCAAACTTTAACCAAATTTTAAAAAATGAATAAAACACAAGCAAAGCTGAGCGGTGCAGTGGTGCAGTGGTTAGCACTGCTGCCTCGCAGCAAGAAGGTCCTGGGTTTGAGTCCAGGCTGTGACCTTTTTGTGCAGAGTCTGCGTGTTCTCCCTGTGCCTTGTGTGGGTTCTCCCACAGTCCAGGTCATCCTCATTAGTTTAACTAGTGATTCTACATGTGTCATAAGTGTGAGCATAAATGGTTGACTCTCTTTTTCATAAAAACCTTTGAGGAGCATCCAGCTGATTCTGATTTATTTTTTTCATTTATACAACAGGGCAGTTCTGCTCTATTATTATTAAGATCTGGAGTTGATTCCAAGAGCTAAACCTGTGTTTGTGTTCACTGACACTCTCAATATGAGGTCAGTGGTGGAGGACACCATCAGGTTAAAGAACCAAAATAAACCAATCAGAGAGAGCAGAGACTTCAGGAGTGTCCAAATCCACAGCCTGGTTCAGTGTTAAAAAGGACGGCAGTGAGAAGCTCAGCAGCACCAAAAGGCCCGAAAGACCTCAGATGACAAAATGCATGATGGCAGAATTATTTCAATGGTTCAGAAAAACAACTTGAAAACATCTAACCAAGCCAGGATCACTCCTAAGGAGGTAGGAGCATCACTGTGACACCTTCATGGATGGAAATAGACAGTTTACAACAAGGTGCAGATGATACTCAGCTTTATCTATCCATGAAGCCAGATGACACATCAATTAGTTAAACTGCAGGAATGTCTTAA
>JAVDPK010001923.1:307890-318014 GCA_034780415.1 Cichlasoma orientale
GATGCAGTTGGACATTGGAGATTCACGCCCGTAAATGTCAAATTGGCCGTAACTTTTCTTTTAATTCATTGCTGCCAGCTTTTTTACAAATCCTTCAGTCAGAATTATCTTCAGACCTCAGTCACATGGGCCTGAAGGCCGGTGGGCAACAATCTGGCATCCATCAATAACTAGGGAAAAATGTATATTCCCTTACTGCGATTGTTAGCAGAATGCTGTAGTTTGCCTGGAAGACACCAACATGCAAACACCATTTACTCACCAAGTGGCACTGAAACTGTGAAAAGTGTGAGAGAAACTGGAAGCAGATACTACACCTTCAAAGTAACTTTTACGAGCATCTGCAGCTCCTCTTTAGAAACTACAGATCTTAATTCACTGATAACTGTCAGGTAGAAAGAATTTGGGCTCTGGAGCGCTGTTTAACGTAGATATTTAAGGACAAGGACTGATCAGATATAAGCCCTAGAATACATACAACAGAGATCAGAAGAGACACATTTTCTGCAGCAGCATTCAGAGCCCGTCTTATCAACACTGCAGAAAATGTTTTACCGTCTAATCCCTGATGGCAGTCGATTAGCCCGGTAAACCTCACGTGGTCTAAAAGAGAAATAAACCTGGATATCATCAGCAAATAGGGGCCGAGAATTGAGCCTTGTGGCACACCGCAGGGCAAAGGAGGGAAATTCGATGCATACCCTCTGATAGAGACAGTGAAATTTCTACTCGCTTGTATTTGATTTGAACCATTTTAGGTTCATCACGTGACCTCTACACAAACCTCTGCTAACCTGCTGCTAGCACTGCTAATGTTAGCCATGCTGAAGAGCCTCTGAAACACCCATAAAATAATCGTCTCGATAGTGTTTAGACGCTTAGTTTTTGTTAAATTTGGACTCTTTTTTTAAAAAAAAAGACTTTTAGTCTAGACAATTAGACTTTTGGTTCTCCCAGAAATGTGTGGGTAGTTTAATGCCAGTCTATTGTGTCTCTTGATCCTGCTGGTGTCTTTCTGTCCAAGGTGGTGATATTATATTTCTTGGTCTCTAATAACAGCAGGACAAAGATTAAAAACAGAGGAGCTCCACTTCCTGTCAGCACTCAACCAATCAGAGCCATCCTCTTCTGCTCTGCTTTCGTTCCTCTGAGCCAAACGGGCAAGCCAGACATTTTATCTCCATATGTCTGAGAACCGTCTGCTTCTGTTTCACTGATCCGTTCTGCCTCTCCTGTTTAAACAGTGATGTGCCCGTTAGAAACCAACGGACGGCGGAGCAAACAGGATCCAGATTTTAGTCCCGGTGAGTGAAACATCATCCACGGGCGTGCTTCCCCCCTCCGCTCTCTTTTATTTCCCTCTGCATTCTGAGACGTTAACGGTCCAGATGGTCGAAGCCTCATCCCCGACTCCATCCCTCCATCCATCTCTCCGTCTGACGGATGATTCTGGCTGCTGCTTGCGACACGTTGCTCCACAGAGGCTCCAAACATCAGCTGCTGCACAGACGACTGCATCACTTACTCTGCGGCTGAATTCATGGAAATCCAACTGCATGTGAGAAGCTAAAGCAGCTTCCGGCTCCTTCATTATACAAAATAATACAAACATCGCTCTGCAGCAGCACACAAACACAAACCCATTAACCTCGCTGTCTGGGTCCTCTTGTTCATGCTGGTGTTATTTCCACAGACACCAGCCAGCGCTGCTCAGCTAAAAAGATCTGTTTAAGTACCAATTAATAAATTTTTTAGGCAAATCTGAACAGTTTTGTAATTTTCTGTGATATTAAACTCAAATTGTTTCTTTTTGAAAGAGTGGATTGAATTTGAATAAAAACACACATTTTTCAATATTTCCTGACATTTTGTACAATTTATATTTCAGGCTCCCTTCAGCCTGGATTTGTTCACAGGTACAAATAAACCTGGTATCTACCTTTTTTATTAAAGCTGAATTATCTCTCAGGAACCTCTCTGTGTAATGTCCTCATGGATTAATGCGACCCTGTTACCGTTCTGTTTGGGCTGCCCTGCTTCCTGTCCATTTCTTCTGCAGGTATGATTCTGTCATCAAGTTTAAGTTGACACCTGAATGACAAGTTGAAAAGCAAGAAGCAGAGAATATTTATTAGCCTGGCTTAGAAACTGGCACTAATCATTTCACTCCAACATGGGTCTGCTGTCTGCTTTCACGCCTTAATTAACACACCCGTTAGACTGTGATTGGCTCATTATTCTGAGGCTGAGGAGTCAGAGCTGTGCTCAATCTCCGACTGGTTTCATTTCTTTGAATTTCAGTTTAAATTGCAGCTTCTCTCAGAGCCGATCTATAAATTCTAGTTTTGGTTTAAAGTGAGTTTTAGTGACCTAAGGAGTCCTGAGTAGAATGGGAGGCAGAGCCTTCAGCTTTCAGGCCCCTCTTCTATGGAACCAGCTCCCAGTTTGGATTCAGGAGACATTTTTAAGATTAGGCTTCAAACTTTCCTTTTCGATAAAGCTTATAGTTAGGGCTGGATCAGGTGACCCTGAACCCTCCCTTAGTTATGCTGCTATAATTGTTGCCAAGTGCTGGCTCATAGGGGGTCATGTGACTGTTGGGTTTTCTCTGCAGTATTGTAGGTCTTAACCTTACAATACAAAGCGCCTTGAGGCGACTGTTTGTTGTGAATTGGCGCCATATAAATTAAATTGAATTGAATTGAATTGAAGTACAGATACTTGTGTTAAAAAATACTAGTTGAAGTACTGTTGAAGTACTGAATAAAAGTTGAAGTACTGATTCAACTTCTTTACTCAAGTAAAAGTAAAAAAGTACAGGCTCTGAAATGTACTCAAAGTACAAAGTAAAAGTAGCTCACTGAAGGACGTTTCTACCTACAATATAAAGCACCTTCAGGCGACTGTTGTTGTGATTTGGTGCTGTATAAATAAAGCTGAATTGAAATTACTGACATTTACACCAGTGTGTCACAGTTTTATGTTTTTATAGCATTTTCTTTAACAGGCTTTTACACTGTTTCATTTCACATTAGACTGTGTTTTTATTTGGTGTCTATTTTTATTTTATGGAATTAGTTTGACTCTAATTTGCCGTTTAATTCTTTTTCGGCCTCCATGCTGCTCTGTAGTTCAACTTTTTCTACTCGATTTTTGTGGACTCATTGCTCATGAAATGAGTTTTTATGTATTAGTCTAGTTGATATTATTACCTATTATTACTGGGAGCAGCTGTGCGCTGCGGCTTCGTCGTGCCTTTAAATTATCCGTGGATGGAGATGCTGCAGCCAGTCAGAGCTCGTCTGTTTCCTTTCACTTAGACTGAAAACAGGCATTTCAAATTAGTGTAAAAATTAGAACCTCATACATTTTAATGTGCGGTACGTGAAATAAAGCATGATGAGCCAAACACAGCTTCATATTATGGAGTCTTACAGGGGAAACGTTGTAAAAATGTGAATATGAGGGTTAGACATGTGCTGAAGCTCCTCTCAGTTTCCTCTGAGATCATTTGACCATGAAGTCTTTCCTGCAGCTCACAGTGTGGAACAGCGTCAGCTGTTCAGAGCTAATTAACCGCCTCCAACATGGCCACCCGAGGGTGCATCACACCACCTGAAGACCCACCTCATCCCTCCATCATTTCTGGCTCCTCTTTCCTTCTTCTGGAGGTGATCACACCTCCATCCACCCACCCAGCTCTTGCTTGTGTTTTTATAATTAATGCTAACAGGACGTGCTAACTGCTTGTGAAGATGTGCCAAATTCATCCATCCATCCTTACCTCCATCTCTCTTTGGTTTTATGTCTTCCTCTTCCATATGGCTGGGTCACTCTCTCCCTCTCTCCTCCCTGCCTCCCTCCATCCCTCTCTCTGCAGAGAGGTTGGGTTTGTTAATAGCCCATATGGCCTCATCATATGCTGCCAGTGAATTCTAATGACAGGAGATTGGCGGTCGTTCCCTCGCTGGCCGCCAGCTTCCCTTTAATAAAACCCAACCTGCTGAATGTCATCAGCAACACAGGCCAAGCTGCAGCCTCATGAAGTTACTCAACAGAACAACAGAGATGCAGCAAGGACGTGCTGGGTTTACCTGTTTGCTTGGTTTTTTGACCCAGCAGGGCGACACCTTTCCTGCCTCGCTGCAAATGATCACCTGGAGCTTCTGATGGCATCTTTGGGCTTGTTGGAGGATGTCAGTCTTCATTTGTGAGTTTGTTTTGTAGCTGAAAGCTTTTTGTGTGCGACTCATCTTCATAGCACTCTTTGTTTGTCTTTTGACTGTAACCCGTGCAGTTTGGATTCTGGCTGCTCTTCATCGTGATCACTGCGGTCTCTCAGGGCTGTTCACTTTAGTTCGCTCATCAGAGCCAATTTAGCCTTTAAAGAAGCCACACAGTGAAGCGCTCCAGCGGTTCTGATTTTATAAAGCCAGAACTGCTTCACCTTCCACACTGAACACATCATCAAACATTAAGGAAGACTCCACAGGACAGGATTTTGGTGCAGCACCCTCTGCGCCACTGGTTTCACCCAGTGTCAGCCAGCAACCACTCACCAGCCAATCAGTGATGCACATTTTTCCTCACTGACCGGAGGCTGCCAGATGGTCTCCAACTGGTCTCCATGCTAACTCTAACATTAGCTGGTGTAAGCTAGGTCTCATTCAGCTTATTTAATGTATTTAACCTGGTTACCTCTCTGTTGAGTTAGCTTAGCTACATCAGTTAGCTCCAATTATACAGCTCATTAGATTAACCTATTTAATTAATCATTAGTTATTATCTATTTATAATCTCTGGCTCTCTTCCACAGTGAGTCTCTCCCTCAGAGGTGGAAAGTAACAAAGTACAAATACTTACAAATATGTACAAATATCGCATACATGAAATGATGAAAGAGGCAAAACCGTATAATTGATGTATCATTTTCAGCGATGTACTCGTGGTACTTCAGCATCTAGCTAGTGCATAAATGGAGTAACAGGTAATTTCAAAGGCAACTTTTCTATCAGCTTAACAAATATCAGCACACACACAAACTGTTTGTGTGCAGTTTGTCACACAGTGTGTCTGCGAGCTGAAGGTCCAGCTGCTGTGTTTCCCAGAGTGAGAGAAGTTCACTCAGAGATGCAGAAAGATGGAAGAAAGAGGAAGCAGAGAGGTTAAAGGTAAGAACTGCTCAGTGATGAAATGTAAAGCCTACAGGTAAAACTTTAAACAAACAAAAAAATTAGATATTGATCTGTATATGATGTGAAGTTATGGTTTTTTTTTCATGTTGTGAAACATTGTGTAAACAAACTGAGGTACACTTTTTGTTATTCAACGGTTGCATGAAAATACTGCAGTTTAGTGCAGGATAAACAGGTTAGTTTGGTGTACTGTGGCGAGTTCACAGTAAAGCTCTGTGTTGGACTGCTGCAGAGCAGCTGTGGTGTTCATGGCTGTAGGGGAGGGAAATCAGCCAAGTGAAATATTGGGTTACATCTTGTTGAATTTGCTTCATCCACCAAGAGAAGTAAACCTCAGAGCAGCAGCGGCAGGTCAGCTGATCACAGCTGCACACAAAGAAAATCCACTGGAACTGATCTTAGAGTCCCCCCACCTGCCGAATCCCACTGTAACCCCCGACTGTACTAATATTTGTGTATGTGTTTATTTGTGTTTTAGGCAGAGTCGCCCTCTACAATGTAGGTAACAGATTCAAGATGAGTACATTCATTAAAATCTAGGTTTAAATAATGTTTGTATTCTCAGTTTATAACATTTTATTATTATAGTAATAAAGCAGGTTCAGTTAGCTTTACACAGAAATAGCTGATAGAAACGTCCTTCAGTGAATTACTTTTACTTTTTACTTTGAGTACATTTCAGAGCCTGTACTTTTTTACTTTTACTTGAGTAAAGAAGTTGAATCAGTACTTCAAATTTTACCAGAGTATTTTTTAACACAAGTATCTGTACTTCTACTTAAGTACAGAATATCTGTACCTTTGCCACCTCTGGTCTCCCCCCCTCACCCCCAGCTGGTTGTGGCAGATGGCTGCCCCTCCCTGAGCCTGTTTTTTATAGATGTGTTATTTAACCTGTCACTTGGTTTAGTGATCTTATCATTAACTTAACAAAAATTATTTTTACATTATTCAACTGGCTTAATTTAGCTGCTTAGTAAAGTTTAAACACGTCAGTTAGCTTAGCTAGATTAACTTGGTTACTTTTTTACCTGTCTCGTTTGAGCTCATTAGGTTTTAGTTGGTTTAGTTGGTTAATGTAGTCCGCGAAGCTTAAATGTAGCTCATCTCAGCTGCATTATTAATCATTCTGCTTTGCTGACTCATGCTAAATGTTTATTTGCTTAACTTAAGCAAAAATGCTTACACATCATATTCTGATGAACTGTTGCCCTCAGAGGCTTCTGCGTTATGATTTACGTGCTAAATCTGAGGCGGTGGTCAGTCCTGGGTTTATCCATGCAGATGTTTTATGAGTCAGTAAACGAATGGCTTTAACAGCCTGACATTCTGTACTTATATAAACTTTAGCAGTCGATCCTGAAATATTCTCCGCTGCCTTTATCTCAGGCTGCATCCACTTTCTCCTGTTCGTGCCCATTTTCTGCTTGTTCTCAGTGTTTGACCTTAAGTGCTGATAGATTCTGTTCTCTGGCCTAAACTGCCAGACATACTTTAGATCTGCAGGGTCGCCGGATCAATACCACGACTCAGCGAATTATGATCTCTGCCTTTCAAAAGTCACCTCCAGTCCTCGAGTTAGAGCAGAAGCTGCTTCTCACAGCTCACTAAACCCTAACCCTCCACGTCGGGACCCGCCTGAGACGTGGAGCAATCAGGGTTTCTGTGTTTGAGGCTGCGGGATTGCTGCAGTTTGGCTTCACTTTTAACTGTAGCTTCTGCTTTTGGGTGGTGAGAAACTCACATTCTGCATTATTTATGACCCACTGTGGGCTTTTTAAAAAATGATCTCCCAGCAGGCTGATGAATCCCTGAAAGAGCAGCTCGCCGGCTTTAATGGCTGCAAATAGCAGCTCAGTGTGTTTGTAAGCAGGGCAGCTTCATCATGTTTACTGCCGTCATTGTTCTTCATGGTTTTATCGCTCAGTGGAAGAGTTTTCAGACAGCAGCCGTTAGCTAACGTGTAAAGCACCATTGAACTGTTGGGACTGAGGATACATCACTGCGGGAGCTGAAACGAAATTGCACAGAATACTTTTAATGTTTACTACAAGGTCACAAACACCTGGAGGAACATCTTTATTGGTGTTTGAAAAGTTTAGTGCTCACAAGCCCCACGGTCCTTCTGCAGAAGAGCGCGAAGACCAAAGTGAAAGCAGGAGCACCACTTGTGGTTGTTTTGCATCTCTTTGTAGTCCTAACATACCTACCCCAGGCTGCAGCACCGCTCGGGTGACGCTGCCTGATTTTATGCATTGTGCATCAAACAGCATACGGTAATTCAAAGGCTACTGGAAGCTCTGGCAGTGCCCTTTTTATGTGTGTTAATGGCAAAGTTTTGGTTTATTAAACTGGAAGCTAACAGATATAAAACATCTGTGCAGGTTTTGAACAGCTGGAATAGCTTTGCTTATCTCAGTGAGGTCCAAGTCATTGTCAGAGCCTCGTGCAGCACTCTTGCCCATCCCAAGTGGCTCCCTGCAGCTACGACAAAAAAATGAGATGAATATGGATATAAATGAACAACAGTAGGCTTTTACCACTGCTGTTGGTTTTTCTTTGTATTTGCCATTTGTAGAAATCTGTAGCCTAAACACCAAATCTGCGTCTATCACCTGGCCATATCCTCCTAATTTTGCAGAACCTCTGGCGGTGGTTAACGTGTACGCAAACACAAAAGCAGCTCATCCTGAGTCCTCACAACCAGATTCCAAATCCAAAAAATAAAAGTGGCAGAAAAAATGAGGAGTTTAACAGCGTGCAGCTAGCATTTATTGTTTTTACTTCTGCTATTTTTAAGGGTGCTATATGTTTCATTTATATCAGGTAGGAGTCAAAGCACAGCTGTACTGCGATCCAATCAGTAACGCTGATTGGCTGGTTCGTGGTCGACAGGCTGTGTCAGCTTATGACATGTTTTGCGGCTCCTTGTAGATTTTTGTGGCGTGGTGGCACGAAACAGTCTTCCCATTGAAATACATATCTGTCCTTCCACAGGCAGCTCATGCATTTCTGTGATGATCTCCTGTATTACCATGAGGCCTGGATGAGAAATAACACAGAGTCAGATACACGCACGCAGGTGACAGCTACACCGACAGGTAATGCCGCCTCATCAGCTGCTGACTGAGAGCTCCGGGTTTAACAGGTGCAAAGTCCACATAATGAGGTGGGAGGGATTGTGGGGGCACACTTTCCAGGTTGGCAGTCAGGAGGTCCGCGTCCCACTGCGTCCTTTGTGCTTTGATCTCAGGCTCTTTTTTCTTGCTTTTACACAGATTTAGGATCTGAAAGCTACTTGGTCAAGGTTAAGGATCATAGTTTGGGTTAAAAGACACCCCTTAGCAACAGCAACCCAGCTCGTTGGCAGGTACAGTAACACGTTGGGAGGAACTGATTACTTTGTGCATAAGTAGCTGCACCTGCTTTGATAAACTGTTAATGATGCCTCAGGGATGAGAACAGGCTGGACGTGCAGATGTGGGCCTAACTGAAGATGCTGCAGGGCTGATTTTGTTCTGCAGCTGTATCAGGTCTGAGATCCAGGAGTGATGATGTCGAAGTGATTCTGATCCAGCGGTGACTTTCTTTGACTTTATGATCCAGCCCTTTATCAGCACATTGATCGGCTCACATCAGACGCTGCTGCTGCTGCTCTCCGTTAATGACTCCTCCGCACTGCTAATGACGAGATTGTAATCAGCCGCCATCCTGGATTCATCAGCAGAGTCGTCAGGGTGACGAAGAGGAGGCGGTGGTGGAAAAGAAGAGATAGATGAAGAAGGAGATAGGTGACAAAAGCCAGCAGGAAAAAAGCAGGATAACAGAAAGATAAGGAGGTGATGGGTTGAGGAAAAGCTGAAGATAAAAAAAAGTGGGGAAGAAAAGAAGGGACGACATGACAGAAAGTCAAAGAAAGAAGGAGATACAAAGAAGAAGGAAAGAAATCAAAGAAGGGTGAAGTGAAGAGAGAGGAACAGGAAAGAAGGGAATAATCTCAGGAGAAGACGAGGTAGGAGGAGGCAGTGATGCTGTTACCTGGGAGATGGTAACCACGGCAGCAAAGCTTTTGACCTCCAATCATCCTCCATGGATGGCTTCCATCTGTTCTCATTACAGAGAGATTAAGAAAGAAAGAAAAGGAGAGAGGAGGAGGAAGATCTCCAATCAGCACCATGTTCTAAATCACAACTTAATTAACGGGTAAAACCTAATGCTAAGCTATCATGCGGGATAGGGACGACAGTTATTAATCAATTATCCATTAATTGCTCTTAAGTATTTAAAGATCCCCTCCAGGCATGTTTGGAGACATTTAAACGCTTCACTTTGAATAATCACTTTCACACCAACCCGCAGACGGAGTCAAAGCTGAAGCCTCTAAGAGCAGGGAAATGCTAACGGTGTCGTTCCCACTCAGCATCTCCAGGGTTGTAAATCCAGAAGAAACTTTAAAACACCTCAGCTCACACTCCGAGAGTCGGATCCTGGATGCAGCTGAGTGGGCGGAGCCTCCATTAACTCTGATGTATAAACTGAGGATCGTCTGCTGCAGACATGAAGGTAGAACCTCGACATAAACACAGATAATCTTAAGCCATCGAGGGCGGAGCTGAAGTCATCATTTCTTCTTTCAGCTGCCCCTGTAGGGGGCACCACAGCGGATCATCTGCCTCCATCTCAGCCTATCCCAGCATCCTCCTCTGTCACTCCAACCCTCTGCATGCCCTCCTTCACTACATCCATGAACCTCCTCTGAGGTCTTCCTCTTCTCCTCCTGCCTGGCAGCTCCATCTTCATCATCCTTTGTCCAGTATATCCACCCTCCCTCCTCTGTACATGTCCAAACCAACATGGCGCCCTCCGAGGCAGACGTGTTTGCTTGCTCCTCACCTGGATGTAACCTTTTTCGCCTTTCTCTTCTTTTTT
>JAVDPK010001923.1:344029-354778 GCA_034780415.1 Cichlasoma orientale
CGGAACAGGAACAGTCGGGATGCTTGGATCTAAAATAAATTAATATAGGCGCATTAAAACCGCCGCTTCACTGCAGGTGCTGTAAGAGACACAGTGCAGAGGTGTGCTGTTCAGTGAGCGGGACTTTATTTTACCCAGAAATACAGAGGAAATTAAAAAAAGCAAAGTGACCTCACCAAATAAGAGCAAATGTAACCCGTGCACCAGCAGACCGAACCATTATAAAAACCAAAGTCACTACAAAGAAACCCCATCGCCCCATTCTGCCACGGCAACCAGCTTTAGAGCGCGGCGTCATCATTGAATGATGTGAGCCTGCGTGTGTTCACAGAATTATACAGGTGTCCGCAGACTTTTGGTCACATGGTTCAAAAATCCATTCTCTGTTCACAAATTTGAAGAATGGAAAAAAACACTGTGTGAAAGAGAGATGATGATGATGATGATGATGATGATGAGGGTCTACTGTCAGAGAGAAAGATGAAGAGAGACTGACTGGTTTTACAGCCGGCTGTAAATCTCTCCATTATGTCGCCCTTTAACGGCTGGACAAATTTATGGGACACGGAGGAGGAGGAGGAGGAGAGAGTAACGCGTCTGGATGCCCAGTAAATACTGAATCACTCATTAGTCACTATTTATTTTTTGTTATGTTTTGATGCTGTCGACGATCTAATTCATGAAGGACGTGATATAACATACAGAATTTAGCGACACATTAAAGGCTCGTTTCATCCATCTGCTGTTCCATCCTCACATCGTCTCTTCATCATCTGTTCAAACACAAACTTCTAACTTTCAAATTGATGAGTAATCTTTATGTTATTTAATATTTAGCCCCTTAACACAAGAAAATATTTTAAATGTGTCTCAGTCTCATTAAAATCACAAAGCCGTTTTAGGACTCCAGAGCAGGCGAGGTTAACGGGTTAGTGAGGCGTCCTGATTTACAGCATCACGTTGCCACAGCGTCCTAAAAACCTGCCCATCCAGATTATCCTAACGGTCACTGGGCAGGAGGCAGGCAGTCCTTGGACAAAGAAGGTGTGAATCAGAAACCGTCTTTCTGTGAGGTCAAAGGTAGTTAAACGAGTCCTTGGGTCCCAGGGGTGGATATCATTCAGTTAATAAAGGCTCTCGGTGCTGCAACACTGTGTGAAGTTATGGGGGGTACCTCTGTACTGGCAAACCGTGGGGGTGGTCACCTTCAGGGCGACTGAAGGGTGTGTTTCATCTTCAGGGGGATCACACTCCTCGGCCTCCCTGGGAAGGTCTACACCAGGGTCGGGTCCAGGAAGACCAGTGTGGTTATCATCATCCTGGAAAACCTGACCAACTGTTCATGCTCATTGTGACACTCAGGGGTGTGTGGGACTTTGTCCATCCAGTCGACATGTGTTTCATGGACATGAAGAAGGCAGTCTGTCCTACAGGGGGCCCTCCGGGGATCCAGGGTACTGGGCCTGTGGTGTCCAGGTATTTGGTCGCTGTAAAGTTGTAGTTTGCCTGCAGTAAGTCAGATCTGCCTGTGGTGGGTGCTGAACTCCAGCAGGGCTGCTTCTTGTATCGATGCTGCTCATAACCAGCTAAGAGGCAAAGGCGTATAGTTACGTCTGTTTTTTGCAGATGATGCGGTCCTGTTGGCTGCACTGCCTGGTGGAGCTGTGCTGGTCTGTTTGAGTGAAGAGAGCGCTGAGCATGGAGGCAAACCTGTTGATCTGCTGGGCGAGCTGCATCTCTTCCTTCAGTGCTGACTGCAAGAAGATGATCACACATACGAGGTGTAGAAATCGGCTTCCTCTCAGCGTAAGCAGTGAGGAGGCTGAGTGAAGGAGGCGGTCCAGCTCCGTATTCTGAGCAGAAAGTGTGAGTTTACAGAGAAAGAGGTTCTCATTATCTCTGCCTGGAGGTCCTGAGCTTGTGCAGTTAGTGTGTGTAATGTGTAACATTAGCAGAAACCTGAACTCCTCGTGTGTGTGTTGGGCCACTCAGGTCCATGTTCTCCAGCACAGGGTAACCTTCATCTCTCCATTCCTGTTACTTCCAGAAATCCTTTTTCTTTTCTTTCTGTTTCTCAGCACCACCCTTCTCTCCCTCCTTTAAAGCTTTCACTATGTGTGTGTGTGCGCGCGTGCGCGCGCGCGCGTGTGTGTGTGTGTGTGTGTGTGTGTGCGTGTGTGTGTGTGTGTGTGTGTGTCCAGCACTTAATTGACATTCAGCTTGTGTTTCGGGTAAATTGAATGTCTCTGTCCATTACGCTGAGTGTCAAGGAGCGACTTGACGAGGCGACAAACCAATTACAGCTAGCAGACGAGCTGCGAGACGTCTGTCGGCCTGTCTGTCTGCCTCTTTATTTACACTCTAAGGTTTCTAAAAATGATCCTCATTCAGCTTTAATTACCACTTTATTGAAATGAAATGAGACACCGCAGAAAAACAGGCGAGGAGAAGAAGGAGGAGAGGAGAGGGTTACAGTCAGTTTGAGGAAAAATGATGAGAAACGTAAAAAAGGGACGGAGGAGGACGGGAGAATTAAAGGATAATTGGAAGTGATCTAACTGCTGACCAAGCGATTCAGAGACAGTATGAGATGTAATGAGATTACAGTCATCTCAATGCACAGAACAGAAGAGTGAGAAGCAGAGCTGCCAAGAGGATTCTGCACTCTGGAGCCGCAGTGTTAGCGTTTTGGACCAGCTGTGTTGGTTTTCTACAGTCAGAAGTGGCCATATTTGGAGGGCACAGTGGAATGCTAAGCTAACAGCTAATGCTGGCTGGTTTGGTTAATAAGCTGCATGTTCAGACTGTACGGGAGCATCACGCAGACACACTCTAATCCCACCAACACTGGAGCACAGACCTGATGGACGGGATGTTCTGCTGTAAAAGCAGGCTTCGTGTTCCACCCTGTACAAATATATTTATTCTTTAAAAAAGTGTAATTTTACTGTTTACCTTTTATATGTGACTTAGAGGGTGAATAATTTGCATGCAAACAGTATAAAAAGAGAACAGAAGAGGACCTGGGGTTGATCCCTGAGTAGCTCCTGACTTTATTTTAAAGACACACTTTTCCCGTCATCCACACAGACGAGTGTGAGAAAAAGGAAAAGGCGGAGACCCAGGCCGTCATCACTGCCACTGAAGACACTACAATGTGAATAATACAAGTACAGGATATGAGCTTCACTGTAGCTTCTACCCTGCTGGAAGATGTAACTGTGAGAATTACAGTAGAGACATCAGTCTAATATCAGACTGTAAATTTCAGTCTGAACTCATATTTATGCAGGTAGAGAATCTATAAATGACTGTAACATTTCACAGATGAGAAAAACTCGTTATCCTCCGCAAAGGTTACAGCAACATGATTTAATATGTGGCTTCATCCACCTTAAATAAGTGAGTGTGTGGGAGTTTTGGAAGGAAAAAAAAAGTACTTCATGGATCTGTGGAGCCATAAAAATGATCTTATTACTGTGTTTGTTCCTGACAGAAAACACAAGTCTTTTTTCACAACTGTGGCTCCACACATGGGATTAGCTGACAACAAGGAAAACAGAAGACAGCAGATCTCACAGTTTCTCTCTGCTTTTCTTAGTTTTCAGCAAAAACAAACAGGCAGACGTGTCTAGCAGGACTCCGAAACCGAGAAAAATAAATTAGAGCGGCAGCGACGAGAGGAGGGAGGGGAAAATAATAACATCAAGACAACAAAGACGGAGGGAGAGTGAAACGAAGGTAAAGCAATAAAAGAGAAGCGATTTTTACAGGCCGATAACGGGAGCAATCAGAAAAATGAAGAGAATACGTCTGACGAGGGAACGAGAGGAGGCGGAAGAGGAGGAAGAGGAAAAGGCTGCTGATGCTGATCCGGCTGAAGATGAACAGATCAATCAGTCCTCCATATTTATCCCGACATCGTCAACATGGCCGACCTGGATGACACCACAGGTCGACCTTCACGCCGTTCCTCACCGACTGATTTTTCACAATAAACTGATCCGTGAATATTTAAATATATCTTTTCTAATCATCTCATTGGTAAATGATGTTTGCAGTATTCATCTGCAGACTGCAGACCACTGCACATGACTTTCTAGAATTAATTGGAACTGGAAAACAAGCCTATGTTTGACTCACTGGATTCAATAATTCACCTGATTGTGGCAAAGCAACGAGTTCACGAAAAAGAAGTCGCCTCTGACTGATCTCGTCCTTTCATCGTCTACCTAACCCTAACCCTCCGCGTTAAATAATCAGAGAATCACATTTTAATGATGCTGGAAAACCAGTTCATGCTTTTTTTTTTACGTCTAAGCTGAACTACTGCAATTCATTATTATCAGGCTGCTCTAAAAACTCCCTGAAAAGCCTTCAGTAGGAGGAAAAGTACTGCCAGCGATATTAGCTTCCCTTCATTGGCTCAGTCAGAAACACGGACAGGTCTTCTGACAGCGAAGCAGCTGATCTACAAAGAAGATAAAACTGTAAAATTAGAAAACATCATTTTTAGGATCAGATGTTTTAAATCTGCAGCCAGCAGAAAAAAACAGAAATAAAGTTTTTCCAAGGATCTGTGAACGTTAGAGCCTCTGAAACCTCCCTGAGCATCCGTCACCATCAAGTCCTGCAGCTCCTGTTGGAAAACAAGTGTAACTTAGAGACCAGGATCCTGCAGTGTTACACCAGACGGGCTCTCCTGCCAGTTCTCCACCTCTGACACCACCTATGAGCAAACCATGATCCAGCCAAGCCTGGCTAAAGACAGCAGGTACTATATTTCTGCCTGTGCTCAAAATGAGTCTTCCGGTTCTGGTCTGCTCCGCCCCCTCCAGCTCCTGGAAAATGGTCCCACATTGCAGTGGACCTCCTCACTGGTCTTCCTCCATCCTCAGGGAACACAGTAACACTCACCATCATTGATCGCTTTTCTAAATCTGTACACTTCGCTGCTCTCCCGAAACTCTCTTCTACTCTACAATGTGGATCATGCCTTCCGCCTCCATGGAATTCCCCTGGACACTTTTAGGGCCGTGTACCCCAATTCACATCCCAGTTTCCATCCTCAGATTAATGGGCAAGCTAAACACACCAATCAGGAACTGGAGGTGGCTCTCCGGTGGGAATCGTCCACCAACCAAACCAACTCACCGGGATCGAGAACGCCCACAACACAATGACTTCCTCAGCCACGGGTCTCTCTCCATTCGAGGCATCCTTGGGATATCAACCTCCAAGCTTCCCACCATTGAAGGTGAGCTCTTTGTCCCTTCTGTACAACATTATCTTCATCATTGTTGCAGGATTTGGAGGATGACGAGAGCCGCCCCTTTGAGTACTAAGCAACAGAATTAATGACCGAAGCACTTCTCTGGAGAACAGATTTGGTTTCCACCAAACACATTCCTTTATGAACTGAGTCGAAATAGCTCCCCCGAACTTCATCGGTCCATTTGAGATTGAGGCTACCTCTACCCTGCCCTTCAGATCAGCTCACCTGTTGGTAATCGGCTGATTGCTGAAGCGCTGTTTAAGAGGGAAGACCTTCAGTCGGCACCGGCTTGTTCAAGCCGCCAGCGGTCAGTCTGTGATTGTCACCTGCTCCGGTGACGCCTTCTCCTCATAATCTGTGCTCTGAGTGAGTCTCGGAGTCAGACAGGAAGTGTTTCCTTTGTGGAGAGGATTTCCTCCTGCCTGGAATCTGAGCCTCACTGGAGACGTATAAATAAAGGTATAAGTAAACCTGTGAACATTTCTGCGCCCGAGTCTCCCCCACAATGCAAATCACGACACCTTCGGCATCATTTTATGCTCAGAATGATTAAAATAAGTTTCCAACATAAAACTTTTATTCCGAGTTGACAGAAAATGTCAATTTTTTTTTTTTTAGCGGGTTTAGTGAAGCTCATCAGATAAAATACAAGTGGATTTATTTTTTATGGAGGTGACATCGACCCCAAATAACGAGGAGTAATGAGAGTTATTAGAAAATACATTTGGCAGATAGTAACCTCGGCCCCTGCTTGACACAATGAGAAATATTCCACGGCAGAGACGCTGTCTGATAAATGTGCTAATGGTGTAATTTTTTATGGAATCCTCTTAATCGTCCTTCACCAACAAAGCTGACATTGCTCTGTCTTTTTTTCTTTCCTCCCGAGCCCTGACACCACTCTGCAGTCTTTCATCTCCTCAATAATATCTCTTTTTCATCGCTCTTTTATATTTGATGGAGGGTGAAAAGGCTGCGTGGACTGTGAATAAAAGCTCCATTTTCAGTCTTCTCCAGCTGACTCTTAAGTGCTTTTTAGCCTTGTGAAAAGAAGCAAAGTGAAAAGGAAAGCAGGCTGTTTTCCATTAAAAATAGATGTGTACATATACGCTGTTCAGCCGCATTACAACCAGCAGATTAACAGTGCATCGACCTCCCCGTGCCTCCAGATCAGCTCCGGCCTGTCGAGACACGGACTGTAGAAGATCTCAGAGGGCGTCCTGTGGCGTTATGAAAGGGTGGATGAGTTCTGCACGAATGTTTGGGTAGGTGTCAAATACCCCTTTCCACTGTTCCCAGTCCAGAACCTCTTCCACTCATTTCCACAGAGAAAACAAACGAGTGCTGCAGCCTCAAAGTTGGAACCACTGAAGCCTTGATTCTGTTCAGATTCTGTCCACCATTATTTTCTGGAAGTTAGCCCGACTTCTGCTGGTAACTTTGCATTAAAGCTGGTTCTTAAACCTGCAGCCATGTGGGTTCTCAGCAGAGAACCGACTGCTGGTGGAGAAGTGGTAAAAGTCACGGCCACATAAATGCCATCACCAAGGTTTCACGCTGCTTCTGCAGGCTCAGCTTCTGCTCACAGTGCAACCGCCTGCTGTCTGCAAACCGTGAACCTGCACCAAGAGGGGAAAAACACGATTCTTCAGACCGGGCCGCCATCGTCATGCTCCGGTTCTGACGCCCGCGTGCCATCACTGTAGGAGCTTTCAGAGGTGGACAGACATCAGCGTGAGTCCTCCGGCCTGGTCAGCTCAGTCTGCTGTGATGCTCTCTCTATTCAGACACATTTCTTGCAGCCTGGTTTCCTGAGGCTTCACAGGCAGCCTTTAACTCCAGAGGGCTGCGCTGTGAATCGGCTTCAGCAGCGCCGGGCCTTCTTTGTGTTGGCTCGTTCAACCGAACTTAAAACCTCAGTCAGAGGTAACGGTTATCACAGCGGCAGTTATCATCTTTCTCTGTCCATTCTTCTGCATGACCTGAGCATGCTCACATTAAAGGGGGCGTCATTTCTGCATAGATGAATCAGCCGAGCTCCGCCTCCCTGGTTATCACGTGATGCTTACCTTACCAGGTAAAATAAAAGCTACCTTTGAGATGCTGAAAATGACGACAAAATCCATCAGGAATCAGGCTGTTTTTCTTATTGCCGTCTAGATTATCAGACTTCTTTTTACAGACGTGCAGGTTTAAGGAACTTCAGCACTGGCTTCACTTTCAGACCCAGGAGCTACATCCAGTTTTTATATATAGTCTTCATGCTCGGAACATCCCCACCACCTGCTCTGACTCACTCTGTCTGTCCCGCTTCCAGCGCATCATCTCTGAGAGCTGTTTGCACCATATATGCCACCGTAATGAGGCAGTCAGTGCTGGTCACCTGACCTTGCACTGGCTTTAATGTTAGAGCTGATAGGAGGAAAGTATCAGCTGACAGAAACACATTCTGGGAGGTTCAACACCATCATATGTACAGAGTCATATGTGCATGGGTAACTGGCAGAGGTGGGAAATAAAGTACAAATGCTTTGTTTCTGTACTTAAGTAGAATTTTCAGGTATGTGGTGAGTATTAAACTTTTTACTTTTACTCCCTACATTTAACACAAATACTTGAACTTTCTGCTCCTGACATTTTCCAGACAGACTCGTTACTTTAGGTTTAACATCTGAGGGAAGTTTTTATTTCCGGTCACTGCGCCTTCATACGTCACACCCATCTGAGCCGAAATGGAGCAACAACAACATATAAAAGACAGTCCTGTATCCATCACCGGAGCTTCTCGCTTACACACAGATGAAAGAGGCAAAAACATATAATTCATGCATCATTTATAGTGCTGCACTCAGAGGTTACCGTGGACCAGAGCGCTCTGAAACGGCGTTTTTGGTGCAGATGTCTGTGAGCTGTGGTCGCAGTGCTTCAGCATCCAGCTAGCACGACAGAAGAGGAGCATGAAGGGAGTAACGTGTTTCAGATGGTTTTCAAATGCAGCGTTTCTATCAGCTCAGCAAATATCAGCAAACACACAAACTGTTTGTGTGCAGTTTGTCACACAGTGTGTGTCTGCGAGCTGCAGGTCCAGCTGCTGAATTTGAGTGAGAGAGAAGTTCACTCAGAGATGGAGAACAATGGAAGAAAGAGGAAGCAGAGAGGTTAAAGGTAAGAACTGCTCAGTGACATCTGATATGATGTGAACAAACTGAGGTACACTGAACGTGTGTTATTCAGAGGTTGTATGAAAATACTGCAGGTTATTGCAGGATGAACTGCTCAGCTTCTACTGCCAGCTCCTCAGTAAGGACAGTCACTATTGGCTCTCCTAAAAGTCACTAGAAGTTGCTCTGCAAATGAAGCAGTACTTCAACATTTACCGGAGTACTTTTAACACAGGGCAGCACGGTGGCGCGGTGGTTAGCACTGCTGCCTCACAGTTAGAACACCATCTGGAAGGCCTGGGTTTGATTCTACCTTGGCCCGCGCCTCTCTGTGTGGAGTTTGCATGCTCTCCCTGTGTCTGCGTGGGTTTTCCCCGGGTACTCCGGTTTCCTCCCACAGTTCAAAGACATGCACTTACTGGGGTTAGGCTAATTGGCCACACTAAATTGCACCAGAGGTGTGAATGAGAGCATGAATGTATGTGGTTGGCGTCCTGTACAGGGTGTACCCTGCCTTGCGCCCTCTGTTAGCTGGGCTACGCTCCAAACCCCCCCCCCCCCCCTAAAATAGGACAAGCTGAAGTGAATGGATAGATGGACTTTTAACACAAGTATCTGTACTTGTACTTAAGTAAAGAATAGCTGTACTTTTGCCACCTCTGGTAACCGGTTACTGTCTGTGCAGTACAGACATGAGGACAGATGAGTACAGCATGCTTTGGCTCAGTTTGGTGGATGTTCAGTGCTGGCAGGCTTGTCTCTGACACTGTGAGTGACTCAACTGTTCTTCACACTCTGTGGAGAGAAGCTGCACACATGTGGGTCCTTCAGGCGTACAGTGATCTGTAGCCCCTACCAGAGGGGAGGACTCGTTGTGTCCGGGGTGTGACGGGTTTGCGGTGATGTTGCAAATCCAAACAGGATCAGCAGCTCCTGAGGCAGACTGAACCTCTGAGCTGGCACAGGAAGGACATCCTCTGCTGGGCCTTTGTGTCTGTGTTGGATCAAACTTCAGATCCTGTGGATCGCAGACACATGAAGGTGCTGGGGGGCTCCTCCTGAAGTCCACTGCCCGACTGCACCACCTGTTCAGCCTCGCATCATGGTCATATGATGGTCATCATAAAGGGGGAGGAGCTAAACCAGCTTATTTCAGTCAGAGCATGGACTGACGGGCCCAGTGTCAGATAAAGAGGGATTATTTTGAACTGTGAATCATGCAGAGCTGCTCTGGCAAAACTGGAAATGAGTGGAGGAGGATCTGAACCCGACCTCTGAAAGAAGGAAGCTGCTCTTTCATTCCTGTTCAAAGAACCACAAACACTCTGAGACCGTACACACCATCGATTCTTCTGTTCTTCTGTCCTTTTGCATCTTTCATACGCTCAGCAGCTCAGCACCATAACCCACTTTCTGACACACACACACAGATTGTGCTGAGGCTGCATACATCAGTAACACTTCATATCAAACATCTGCGTCCCATGAGCCAGATCTGTTTCCCACTCGTGTGTGTGTGTGTGTGTGTGTGTGTGTGTGTGTGTGTGTGCGTGTGCTTGTGTGTGTGTGTGTGTGTGTGTGTGTGAGTCAGCACGTTAGCTGGGTCTGCTGGGTGTGTGTTCATGACTAATTAATAAATCTAAAGTGTTGATTTTTCACACATCTGACACACATACACACATAAACACACACACACACACACACACACTCTCTCTCTCTCTCTCTCTCAGTTGCACTAGTGTAAATAAGACTGCAGCTTCTAGGAGAAGCAACCCGTCTCCAACCAATCACAGTCCGTCTCAGACAGACTGTGATTGGTTGTTGTGTCTTGTGGGTCACGTGAACCCAAATGCAGAACTGATAAACAAAAAGTGAAGCTTACACAATCCATTTATCAGAACACAACAGGATCACAACAAGAGACAGCAGAAAGCAAACAGCACAACAACAAACACAAGCAGACCGATGCCTTAAATACACAAAAGGTAACGAGGGAAACAGGTGAGGAAACAGGTGAGGAAACACAGCTGGAACTAATCACGGAAGATGAGCCAAAGGAAGTAAAACTAAATACAAAGCACAAGCAAGAAAGGCAACATGGAGTATAAAACAGGAAGTACCATAAACATAAACGCAGAGACAGGAACACAACTAAAACCAACAACTGCAGGCACAAATAACAAAAACCAACACAAACATTAAACAGCACTGATGGGTTCAGATCATTTAACAACAGGAACAGACACACTGACTACAGCTCTTTTGGTGTAATCTACTAGCAGAGAGAGAAAGCCAACACCTTCAGAATAAGAC
>JAVDPK010001923.1:375917-395462 GCA_034780415.1 Cichlasoma orientale
CACACACACACACACCCACACACACACACACACACACACACACACACACACACACACACACACACACACACACACAGCTGGTTTCTTCTGCAGGCGGATCACTTTCTATGTGACTGTAATCCATCTCAGAGCTCAGTGCGAGAGGTTCACTTTAAAAACACTCACCTGCTCTAAACATCTATGAGGAGGAAAGAGTTCATTGATGAGCAAAAACAATAGGACCACCTGCTTAACGTGCTGCTGGTCCTCCACAGTTCACAAAAACAGCTCCAACCTGCCAAAGTCTGGACTTGCAGACCTCCGGAGGTGCCCTGTGGTGTCAGGCGTCCTTCAGATCCTTCAGGTCCCTCTAAACCCCAAAAACAAGGCAAACACCAAAACCTGCAGTTCCTCTGCCATCCAGCGGGGGCGCCACAGTGGGTCAGTCCCCATAGACTCCCATGTTAAAACTTTCCAGCAGAAATAAACACATTTACAGCTGATACAGAAACTGCTTTAATCTCTGTAGCTAATTTCCCCCCTCATAACAACAAACCATGTATTAAGGCTTAAATTTTGCATCGTTAGGGGCGTGGCCTCCTTGACTGACAGGTGGATGGCGACACGGGTGGCTGTAGCTGCTAGCTGTCTGCTGGGCTTCACCTCAGCTAACTGGAGTCCCTGAACTGGACCTCTCGGCAGTGTTTGTGCTGTTGAAGCCCTTTGGAGCATTTTTAATGCAGTTATCATTGGACTAACAGACCGTCCAAGAAGGTGGAGCTCCAGTTTGCTGAGTGAGATTTAAGGATTTGATTGGATGTTCCTAATTGGCAGGTATCTGTGTGTGAGTGATGCTCTTGTCCAGTCTGTGGATGCAGGTTTGATTTCCTTGAAACTCCTTGAAACTGGTCGAGTCTGTATTAGGATGCGAGGAGCCAGTTGCGGTGCTTACCTGAGGTTACCTGAACCACTTCAGATGGCTCCTGCTGATGTGGAGGAGTAGCGACTCTGCCCTGAGCCGCTCTCGAATGACTGAGCTCATCACCCTATATCTAAGGCTGACACCCTTTGGAGGAAGCTCATTTGTGCCTTGATCTCATTCTTTCGGGCACTCCCCAGAGCTCATGCCCATAGCTGAGGGGAGTAATGATCTCTTTCCAATACAAGAGAACGGTGCAGAGTTTGCAATACTGCAGATGTTGCACTAGTCCGTCTGTCTATCGAACACTCACATCGAACAATCCCTTCCCTCATTAAACTCCTCCACTTGGGGCAGCAACTCGTCCCCGACCTGGACACTCCACCGTTATCCAACTGAGAACCATGGACTCAGACTTGAAGGTGCTAATTCTCATCCCCACCACTTCACACTCAGCTGCAAACCACCAGAGCAGTCTGGAGGTCACCATGGCATCATGATGTCAGTGATGCATGACTTTAAGCCTTAATTCAGTTTAAACAGGTGAGTTACAGAAACAGCTGTTATGAAGGGGGAAATTATCCACAGAGAACAAAGCAGTTTCTGTATCAGGCTGTAAACACGTTTATTCCAGCTGGAGAGTTTTAAAATGGGAGTCTAAGGGGACTGACTCACTGTGGCGCCTCTGCTGGACGGCAGAGGAACTGCAGCTGTTGGTGCTTCATGGTTGTAGGTTGGAGGCTCTGTCCTACGAGGACGTCTTTTTGAGGTCACAGAGAGGGTACTGTAGGCAGCAGGGACACCAGGAACTCTGAATGTGTCACTTCCAAATGTTTAGTGCAGGTTCTTCTCGTAGATTTATTTACCAAAGACACGTTTTCTTTAAAGTATATACTTAGCAGCTGTTGTCTCACTCTGAGTGCGGGTTTTATATGAAAACATTAATTTTGATGTGAAGTGCCATATGGGCCATATCTTCTGCTTTTCCTCACACACATTTCACCTCTCAGCGGCGTAGAAGCCGCTCTGATCTGCTGCATTCATTACAGGAACACAGTGAGTAAACAGTGCAGAGGCTGATCCATTTCTTCCATCATTAACTCCGTGTGGCTCCGATGGGAACGCTCGCAGGACCTAATGAAGGCTCCACATTATGAAACTCATTCAGCTTCTGTGTTTTATGACATTTGTTGATGTGATTTAGCATCCCGCTTCTGCAGCCATTACACTTTCTGCCCTGATTTATTGTTTCCATACCGATGAGAAAGTGACAGCACAAAGCTGGCAGAGACGGGAATGCTCATACATTTATTTATTTCATGCATTTCATTCTTTTCAGGCTCAGTTTGGAAGCTCTGCTGCTGCTGCTCCTGCTGTTTAAAATGTGAGCTGTATACATGTGCTGTAATCTACTGTTTATATCTGATCTGCCTGCAGACGGAGATGATACTGCTGCTTTTTTACTTAGCAAACAGTGGGTTGGTGAAAGATGGCGAATACCCACTGTGACAGGGTGGAAATGTGTTTAGAGGAAATATGTAAAAGGAATCCAAAGATAAAGATGTTTTCAATCATTTTCACTCAACAGTAAAAATGTTTCTCCAGCATATTTAAGGAGGAACAGTGGAGAGGGGCTGGACGCGTCTGTATAGGCACAGTGTCCTCCACAAGTGTGGCGCTCACAGTAAAACTGAAGTTTCTGCTACTTTGGGTATTTGAATTTGTCACTGCAGCGTGACGGTTGGCACGACTGACTGATATTGCTGCACTTTTGTCTGTGTTGCTCCCACAGCACCATACCTTATGTTGCTGCGGGGCTTGTGGAGATGGGAGATGTTTGCCTTCAGGGCTTCCTGACACCACTGAACTGGATCCAGTGGACACTTTGGAGTCAGCTGGCAGATTGCATGATTAGATCTTGTGCTCTCACATCCGCCAGCAGATGCAGGACAATTCTTTCCACCTTCTTAACATCATGAGAGATAAGATCATGATCCCGCAGGTCTACACCAGCAGTGAAGAACCCGTTTGGCTGGACAGTGAACCCCATGAAGAAACAGGGTCCTTTAACATGACAGACAAGCAAGATGGGCCCGATGCTGAGGCCCAGAATCAGCAGAGCCAGAGGAGCGTTTGTCCAGATGAGGAAAGTCTGGAGCTCCACAGGGAGCAGCTGAACTGTAAATGCTGTATGGAGCAGAGACACGGAGAACTACAAAAGCTGCTGTGAGCAAAGTCCAGACTTTCTTGAACCAGAGTCGGTTCCTCTCATTCTAGAAAAAATTAGAAACATCAACCCGTGGCAGCACACAGAGCAACGGCCCATGGAAGAAGAGGTCTTGAGAAGGAAATGAGAAAGCTGGAAACCACCATCACAGGACAGGGCCCGGCCTGAAACCCACAAGGGAGAAGAAAGAAACACCTGCCATGGGGGGGGGGGGGGGGGGGGTGGATGGGTGGGAGAGGCAGCTCAGCACAGACCTTGGACAGAGGCAGCTGACCTCAGCCTAAGCAACCTGAGAGCTCTCCTGGCTGCAATTCCTGCTTTTGAAACCTTCACCCACCATGACCCGCTCTCTGTGACCTCTGAACTCTGTTATACAGGAATATAGCTGCAGCGCTTCTTAGTCTTTTCGTGTATTTGTCACGCTTACATGTTTCAGATCATCAAACACGTTAATATCAGACAAAGATAACCTGAGTAAATACACATGCAGTTTTTAAACGATGATTTCCAAAGCTACCTGTGTGAACATGTAACCACGCCCACTATCTTTGGCTTATGTTCAGATTTGTTTGATGATCTGAAACGTTTCAGTGTGACAAATATGCAAAAGGCTAAGAAATCAGGAAGGAGGCGAATACTTTTCACAGCGCAGGCAAACAGATGAGTCGAGTCCCCTGTTCACCCAGAGGCTGAGGGTGTCACACCTCTGGGTGACCAGCTGGTCTTTGCAGTCACTCTCCAACGGCAAAAAAATCCAGCGCAATCACCGCGCAACCACCAACTTTTCCTGCTCGCGGGGATGCCGCTGTGCTTTCTGCCCTCGGATCTGTATGAGGTCATAGACAGGAAATATCCTTACATGGTCATCTCAGGAGCACAACTCTGGCTATGAGGATGGAATCCCCGCCCCCTGCAGTAGAAACCTTCCGTTTGCGAGGGGCAGCCAATCAGAAGAAAGCAGCT
This sequence comes from Cichlasoma orientale, assembly GCA_034780415.1. NCBI lineage: Eukaryota > Metazoa > Chordata > Actinopteri > Cichliformes > Cichlidae > Cichlasoma > Cichlasoma orientale. Next base: position 380,006 of record JAVDPK010001923.1, read on the forward strand.
TTAAAAGGAGAGGAGCTAAAACAGTTTGTTTCAGACAGAGGATCACGGGGCTTCACTGAGGCTCATTTTCAGATAAAGGAGGATTATTCTGAACTGCGAGTCATAGAAAGCTGTTCTGGTAGAGTCTGAGATGTAAAACATGGAGCCGGAAGTGAGCAGAGGTCCACTTTAAAGCTGCCATTAGACCGGCCTGTCACTGCGCTTCATTTCTTTTACATCAGCTTTGGTAGAGCTGCAGTGTAAACTCTTTGGAGCAGGTTCAATAGCAGCAGCAGCAGCAGCCTGTTATTTACTCTCCAATTTACAAGTTGTGCTTAAGCAGCTCCACAGAGCCCAGGGTGGAAAAATAAGCCTGAAGTTTAAGAGGTTTTTTTTTTTATCAAGTTGTTCCACAGTATCTTCTGTTTTTCTTTTTTTCTGCATTGATTTCTAAATTTTTCTGAGCCAACAGAAACTCTCGGCTGTTTTGGATCTGAGCGTGCTTGGTGCTTTGCTCTGGTCCAAATCAATGAACGACATCAATGGGAATATTTTACTGCCTCCACTCAGAGGAGCTCGGATCCTTCACCTGAAGAAGGCCGTTGCTGGAGTTTTCGCCTGAAAATAAAAAGGAACTGTGCCTGTTCGGAGGTGACGAGCATGTTTCTGTGCGGACGGCAGACGGATCGTGCAGCTGTCTCTCCTCTCAGAGCAAACGTGAAGATGCAGACGTCGCAGTCTAATCAGACACACAGGAGCGCTAACGCTAGCACAATCAAAAGCTTATTTCCCCAGACATCAGCTGCCCTCATATCCTGTAATTTTCTGTTTTTCATAAACAGATGAGCAGAAAGAGGAGGAGGTGCTCTGAAGGACAAACAGACGTGAAGACACACAGATGGATGGACGAAGATGCTGCAGAGGGGATTTGCTTTCTAATCCCAGCGCTGCTCGTGTGGATTCTCCTCCACTTTTCTCTTCCTCCGCTCGACTCTAATTATCCTGCAGAGAAACAAACTCAATTTGTCGGCCGGAAATTTTAATTGAAGCTTCCTCGTGGAAATCATTTTACAGCCGTGAAGAGCACTCCGGAGACAACAGCTTCTTATTATTAGTAATAGTAGTGTTAGTAGTTACACTGCCAGTAATTGCTGTAGAGGTTACACACACACACACACACACACACACACACACACACACACACACACACACATGCACACTAAGCTTTACAGCACACTGTTTTAATGTGTCCATGAAACATAAACCCAGTCTGAAGACTTTTTGGGTTTGTTTTCGGGATTTTTCTGGAGCTCCTTCAGTCGTCTCATGGTGTGATGTGATGATGACGTGATGATGATGATGCTTCATTGCTGAAACATGGAGGCTCTGAAACTCAGTTATTTAATTTTTAGACAAAAAAAATTGCAACATCAGCATTGTCTGATGTTGCAAAATCAGACAACGCTTCCAACCCACGAGACATGGTGTGGTATCACTTCCTGTTTTATTTTGAAATCTCTGTCATCCAAAGAGATCTGCTTCCACCCTTTGTCTGATTCCTTGCTTGTGCCACACCTGTGTTCACAGAGGTGACCTGCTGAGGAAGTTTGACGGTGGTTATCAACTTTCTCCGTGAAGCCGGGCTCTCTGCTTCAGGCTCTGAGCGCACTCACATAAAAAGGGGCGTTTCACAGCTCATGTGACACAAACTGTGAGCCCTGCCTGCTCCAATCGGAGACATGATCAGAAGATGATGATAAAATCAATAAATAACATAAAACTGTGACAGTAAAATAATGTGAGAGGTGAACGCTGCAGAAACGGGTTAATCTGGTGGTTTAATCGTGGATTTACGGTAAAACAAAGACCTGAACTGCAGTCTGAGTCGCTCTCAGTGCTGCTGCTTATTTCTAAGGTGACTCTGAGACTTTAAACACATTAAAGCTTCCTGTCCCACAGCCCGATGAAGGAGACGTGGACATCGCTTCAGTCTGTCACAGATCAGAGTGAGATTAATGTGACTGATCGAACAGGTATGATCAGGTGTTCCAGCAGAGACTCAGCAGCCGGTTAGAATCAAGCAGCATTTACACATTTCCTGCATCACCACATGAATCCGTGTACATCCAGTCTGAGCTGCTGCAACTTCACAGCTTCATTCAGAGGTTTCAGTAACGAGCTGCTCATAGGAACGTGTTCCCCCAGCAGAGAGCCTGCATCACACTGAGAACATGCTGCGAATGAATGCAGCGCTTCAACTTTTAAAATGAAACTCTGAGCATCCCCTGCTGCTGACCAGGTGAGGCGTGGTGATTTAGCAGGTAAGAAGAGAGGCGCTTTGGAGAACTCTGAGTTTAGGCTGGACACCGCTCGCTGACTTCTGACCCTCTGGTCCAGATCAGCTGATTGCTGCTTCCTGTCAACAGGGAAACTGCAGAGCACCCTCTGGTGCACACCACCTCACACTTTTACTGTTATATTTTGATGTTCTTTAAAAGTTTTATCACCATTTCATCATCATCATCATCATCTTCGGATAACATCTGTGATTGGTGCCTGAAGCAGAGCCCGGCTGAACAGAGAGCGTTGATAATCTCTATCGGATATGCCGGACCTCCTGCCAGAGTATAAACGAGTGAATAAATGACACGTGGCAAATTTCACAGAAATCCATCGATGCTTCTTGAGTGCGAAAGAAAGACTGTTGGCTGTACAGGAATATTGGATTTTTACATCACCAAAAATCCTCGGGCTCTACTGTGCGCCCTTATCTACTGTTCTGACTCCTGATTGGCCAACACTTTGTACCTGTGAGGGGGATCCTGCCCCGTTACTGTTTTCTTTTTCATATTTCAGTGTAAGCAGAAAATCCCGAAAAAATGCTCGTGCACGTGTGGGCGTGGCCTGTGTGTTACCCCAAAAGTCCACGTGTCACCTGGGCCCACCTGGGAAGGAATAAGGACAGTAGGTCATCATGCGTCCTCATCCAAGTGTGTTTTAATTTCAGTGTCAGAAATACTGATTTTTTTCATTAAAACGTTTTTATTTAAATGTGATCGCGATAAGCCGCCGGAGGGAGCAGAACATGAAGCGCAGCTCAGTAAGGAGCCCGAACAGGTAAAAAAAAAAACGAGGGGCTTTAAATTGAGGAGGGGGGGAGCTAGAAACTGCTGCCACGCTCTCCGATTGGCTGCAAAGGTCTATTATGTTAATGAGTGGGCGTGGTTGGCGGCCGGCGACGCTGGGCTGCTGAGAGACGCCTCATTGTGTCGTTTGGACCCGGACTGGACGCACCACGTGAGCTCGCGCCTGTCGGTGGATTTATACTGAAGCGGTCGGTGCTGGGGAGGGTTTTCCTGCCGGGTTTCTGTGGGAATAAACGGGGCGGTTTGGATTACCGTGCCGGGCGGACTGCAGACGGAGCGGCTCCGCGGACACTCACAGAGGTGAGTTTCTGCTTCTTCTTCAGGCGTTTTTCTGCAGGAAACGGAGCTTTCTGCTTCCCCCGTGTGTATGTGTGAGTGCGCGCGTGCATGTGCGCTTCTTGCTGTGTTTGTGTGTGAGTGCGCGCGCAGGAGGATGGGGATGCTCTCGCGCGTCGCGTTTGTGCTGCTTTTGGAGCGCGTGCGGCAGCTTTGATTGACCGCCGTCAATCACCCAGTCAGGACGAGGACGCGCAGAGGCTTCAACAGGGACAACGAACGGGCGACGAGGCGCGCGCGTCTCCAGAGCCTCGTTAACTCCAGGCACCGTCCTCCAACTTCAGCTCTGCGCGGACGCCCGCGAGGCTCCGCGGGACCGAGGCTGTGTGTGCGCGCGTGCTCATCGGGGTCCCCGTGCGCAGACCGAACCTGCACGTTCCGCGATACCTGCGGCGCGGAAGCGGAGGGGGGTGTGTTTGGGTGGGCGTCTTTGTCCTGTCTGCTGTAGGGCTCACACACGGCTGCGCGTGCGCGCGCGCGCGCGTGTGAGGTGCTGGGTTCTCCGGTGTTCCTGGTTCTGGTTCTAGTTCTAGCTGTCTCGCGGCGCGCAGCGGGGAGCCGCAGCCGCGCGTATTTTCGCACAGGTGACTTGGTGGGGACGGGCCGAAGCCTCCGATCACGTTATCGATACGCGCCGCTGCTGATCGATTCTTTCGGTCCATTTCGGGGAGTTTCTCTTGTTCTGCGCGGAGGCTCTGAGCACAGTGGGTGTGTGCTGTGGTATCGATAAGATCGCGGATTTTTCTGCAGATCCGGATGAGGGTTTTTGGCGTTTCAGATGATCAGTAATCAGGCAGGTGGACAGGTATTGATCAGAAATCAGTCCGAGGTGATCGGATCATGAAGCTTCTTCCAAACCCGCAGGTTTCCAGGTGATATGAGGTCAATACTGTGATCAATAAACGACTTCGTTAGTTCATTTCCTAAATCCTGCAGCGTATTGTCGTGGATTAAAAATCATATCCTGGAATTTTTTATTAGTTTTATTTTAACAGTTTTTTTTATGTTTAATATTTTTTACTTTAAGATTCTTATTTTAATGCACTTATTTTTATGTTTATCTTTGTATTTGTTTTTTTACTTTTCAGTGTCTGTCGGGTGTCACGTGCACTTTCATTAAAACGCTGATGAAATCAAATGTTAAAAATGTGCCGTTACATATGTGTTACCTGCAGCAGGTGGCAGTAGACCACGCCCCTAAAAGACCAGAGATGTGGCCGAGAAAAGAAGTTGTGAAATGTGGGAGTATGCGCTGCATGCTGATGTGTGCCGTGAATATTTTTCGCTCCGTGCGCAGAACAGTTTAAATACACGCTGCGGGCCAGAAGTATGTGGACACCCAGCGTGAGTGAGTGTGCATCCTTCAGCCTCTGTGCACTGAAATCATTTAGGGGTGGGGTTCTATGAGGTCCGTGTGTTACCTGCAGCAGGTGGCAGTAGGCCACACCCCCGAACGAGTGTTGCTCCCACACAGGAACAAAGTGATGCTGTGGTGGATTTCCAGCACTGTGTGTGTGTGTGTGTGTGTGTGTGTGTGTGGTCTTTAGCAGAGTGTAGCAGCTGAAGCAGCCTGCAGTGACACAGATGTTCTGGTGCTGTCACAGCTCCACGCTGCCCTCAGCGAATGAGGAGCGATGCATGAACGGGTTAATGTATCATTTCTGTTCAGCCCTTTGAGTTAAAGCTCCAGTGTGCTCCAGTCGTGCGTCAGACCTTTTGTGGCAGAGCACAGAGGAAAAACACTGTGGCACCTTCCAGATACGTCCAGACCTCATCGTAGGGGCGAAACAGCTCTGAATCCAAATCCATGCCCACAAATCATGGCCCCACCTTCTCACATGGAACTGGTGATGACCAGCGTGCTGGCCAGGTGAGTTCAGGGAGCGAGAGGACTGCAGAACGTCCTGTGGTAAAAAGCCTCTAAGGACAAGCAGTCGTGCGTTGGTTTGTCAGCTTTCCCAAAAAAGGTTTTAGCAGACTGGATACGGTGTGATTTTCCTCAGCGACCCGCCCTTTCTGCAGACTGAGATTTGAAGGTTTACGGTCCCAAAGAGCAGAGCGACGCATGAGCAGAGCTCTGTTTTTTATGGCTGAATTTAAGCTCAGTCCACATAAATCAGGAACCTCGATGCGTTCAGGTTTGCAGTGCTTTCTCTTTACAGCCTCGCTACGTTCCCTCCCTGCCAGTGGTTTATTTTTTTATCTTAAGTTGAATTATAATTGAAGTTCATCAAAATCCAATTTTTAAAGATCAATAAATCTACAGATTTTACAGAGTCTGAGAGTAATCGTGTTAAATTATGGTGATGTCATCATTGGCCAAAGGAGTCCAGGTATGAGCCGTAATGGAGCGGCTCTATGTGATTGTTTCAGACAGCGTGGAGCTTTTCTTTGTTCTTTTTGGCTCCGTGCAGTTTTAATTTTGACAGCAAATTTTGATTTAGTTTTAGTCATAGTCTTTTGACTAAAATTAAATTTAGTTTTAGTCATAATTTAGTCATCTGAATAGTTTTAGTTTTAGTCCACTAATTAGAGTAAGAATATAGTCGACTAAATCTACAGTCGATTCAGTCGACTAAAATCTAAAGGGTTTAAAATGTAAATGCTTTTTCTTCAGTTCCCTTGATTTTGTTATTATACACACACGAAATTAAACATTAATAGTTATGGAATATTATTAATATTAATATCAGTGTTTCACCTGCTTCCCACACACCTGATCATTAACACCACCTTACTGAGATAATACGAGTGTTTTACAGCAGGACGCGCTCTGAAAGGTGCAGGGCAGTGTTCAGGACTAAGATTAGGAAAGGCTGATCCACCGCGGTGTGGTGATTTTCTCTAAACACAAACACTAAACTGGGGAAAACACTTTACCCTGCATGACATTAAAACGTTTACCTTTGCATGGAGATCTGAGTGACTGGCTCACAGATGTCGTTTAAGATTTGTCGTGTTTTTAGCCGAGAGAGTCACATGGTTTACACATCGCTTTGTTTGTCACGACGTCAAAGGAGAAATGTATCCATACATCGGCTCTGCTCTTTCTCCCTGCTGACATTGTGTACATAATTTAGTTATAGCAGAAGTAATGACGTTTGTGTGGCCTTCCCGGTTTAGATCAAATTTGTGCAACTGTGCGTTTGATTGGATGTTTTCCTAACTTGTCCCGCCCGTCACAAAATTAAATCCATTCTGATTGGATGTCGTCCCCGCCAAACATTTTCGTCTCGTTTTCATTTGTTGACGAAAGTGTCAATTAATTTAGTCATCGTTTTTAGCCTTTCAGGAAGTCATAATTTCGTTATCGTCTCGTTTTCGTCATGAAAAAAGGGGCGTTGACCAAAACTATGACGAAAATATTTCGTCAATGAAATTAACACTGAAACTGTGCTCCAGGCCGCTGTCTGTGCTTCAGGCCGCTGTCTGTGCTCGAGGCCGCTGTCTGTGCTTCAGCCCGCTGTCTGTGCTCGAGGCCGCTGTCTGTGCTTCAGCCCACTGTCTGTGCTCGAGGCCGCTGTCTGTGCTCCAGAATCAATTACCTTGAACAGATTTAAATCTCATCTCAAACAGCGGCTAAAGAGAATCATTTTTGTGATCATTTATTTTATGTCAGTGTGTTGTAATTAATGCTGTGTGCTTTATATTTGTTGTTGTTTTCTCGTTGTATTGTGGGTTTTCATGTGTAATTTAATGGGTTTGTTGTCTAGATTATATTGTTGTATATTGTCTGGTGGTGATTTATTTTTTCTCCTTGTTTTTGTCTGACCTGCCGGGGTCTACAGGGGAAAAGCAGCCTTTCTGGCACATTTACATTGAGGTCAACATGCAATGTCCCTTTTTTAAATAAATGAATTCAGCAGCAGGTGCAGATGGTCACCTGAGTCACCGATCATCACCCACCGGTTAGTCGAATATTGTCCCTGAACCCCCCCATCACGGTGCAGGTGTTATGAAGGGGAGATTAGCTGTAGAGACACCACACTGTAAACATGTTTCAGTATGGACTGACTCACTGCTGGCGCCTCTGGTGGACATTAGAGGAACTGCAGCCAAGCAATGGCTTCATTTTTGTGCAGCTGCTTGGATATTTTCTTTAATAAAGCCTTCCTCTCTTGTTGGCTCAATGCTTAAATAAATACAAAGAATTGCTGATACCGGGGAGTCCTTTTCTCCCTTTAAATCCTCCTCTGTGGCTCTGAGAAGGTAAGACCCTCTGATCAGACACTGATTGAGGATTTAAGGGTAAATTCTCAGAGTAAACAACCTAAATTGGCCTTAAGTGGTTTCTGTTGGCCTCTAATTAAGCAGTTTGGTGCGAGCGGAGAAGAGCAGGCGGGGGCCGGTCTGAAGGTCGACAGCCTGCTGGGATGAAATAAAAAAATTAAACGCTGCCATCACTCCAGGACGGGCGGTGTTCCACCAATTAATCGACAATTATGATGCAGGATATTGAATAATTAACGTCAGCCTGGATGCTCCCTGGCAGCAGCGTGAGGCTGCGGGGCTGAGTCAGCAGGCGGGGCTGCCGCTGCGTGTCGGAGACTCAGACATGTTGATGCATGTGCGACGGCAGGTGGAAGTGTGTTTAGTGTGTGTTTTATGTGATTTAAAAGGCTCACATAAATGTTTATGAGCTGATCACATCGAGCTGATGGAAACATAAAATCTAATTATCTCAATCATAAAGGATATGAAACGGTGTGATGGCCCCGTGTGTCTAACGGCTGCAGTTTGATGGTCCTTTAAACCCAAAGACAGCTCTGCCTCGCTGCATGTTAGCGCTGCTCTCAACAGCTGCCCCATCAATCCAGTGATTTTCTTTCAGGAGTCAATTCCACTGCTGCGGTCTCAGCATCAGTATGTGAGGCTCTGAACCAGAGTTTTACCTGCAGCAGATGGCCACGCCCCCCCAAAGTAGAGCCGCTCACCTGCTGCGGTGAGTTTGTAAGACGTTAAGACGTCCAGTTTGACATTCGTAGATGTTCCTGTTCTCGAGGCTGAGCTGGAGTAAAGCGGTGCAGCTGCCCAGTGACCGACACCTGCAGGCTTTACTGACCGCGGATCCCGATCCACTCTTTAGATTTTACAGCTTAATCCTGGATTCAGAAGCCTGGAGGAAACCAGGAACCTGAAGCATGCATACGACCCCGAATACAACCCACGATGCACTTATTACATGCTCACAGTGTGAGCGTCATTAATCGGCTGATTTTAGTGACGTCACCTGTGCTGCTCAGGTATATTTGCTGAGTGGTTTAACATTTGTTTTGTCCGGTGGCGCCACCTGTGGCCGATGTACCGGTTTACAGTTACTCCGACCTTCAGAGTTCTGTTGCAGCTAACGGGTTGAGCAGGTTGTCGTGGTCGTCCTCCATCGTTCCGCTGCTTCCTCAGAGAGCGCCTCGTCTCCGGTGCTGGCCGATGACCCGTGTCTCCGGCAGGCGAAGGCCCTGGAGTCAGTCTGCAGGATGAGAGCTTCACTGGAGAGGCTCATGATTATATTGCTCAGTTATTTATGTCCCACAATGTGTGACAGATGGCAGATTAAATCTTATAAACGGAGTTATTTAATAGTTGATGTGAGAGAGCGGGTACGCCGTGCACATGGTGAGGAAACGTTGCTTCGATTTGTTGATTGGGAGGTTTTGTTCTTACCTATGAGATCAGCGCTGTGTGTGTTTATTAAGATATGATCATATAGAAGCTCTGCATATGAGGGTGGAAACTAACTCATTAGTCTCCAGGGCAGTGCTTTTACAGAAGGGCTATTCCTGCCTCAGTTTTTCTGTGTGAGCATCATGTTGAGGTCAAAGTTCACAGTTTCCTTTGTCAAACACACCATATAATCCCGCACCCAGAACCCCCCCCCCCCCCCCCATCCTATCCATTGTTCACAGTGACGGAGCGTGAAGGTGTTTCCATCCACAGCTCCTCTGTCCTGAGCGAGCACCTGCCTCTTGGAAATCCCTCAGCAGAGCCGCCCGCTCGCTGCCGCGGCCCATTGTGTGCGTTAACCTCGGGGTGCGCTTGGACACAAAAACCTGCGAGTCCCTGGCGGACGGGCGGGCGGCGAGGAGGAGGAAGCGGAGAGAATAATGTTATTGCAGTGCAGGAAGATTAGCCGCGTCGCTGTGAAAGCCTCCAAACGGCCGCATGTCATCGGCTATTATGTTCGCCGAGCAAATCTGTGCCGCGGGACTCGCCTTTTGTTCTAATCCTCTGTGTGTGTGTGTGTGTGTGTGTGTGTGTGTGTGTGTGTGTGACTACAGGAAACTGCTCGTCATCATCACATACAAATAATAAGCTATTGTTGGGAATGCATCTCTCTTAGGGCTCGTTTCCTGCCTGTCTCCCAGCAGGAAACCTAATATAGGCAGCAAGCAAAGGAAGCAAGGAAGGCAAAGAAAGGTAGCGAAGTAAGAAGGGATGATGTTTGACGGCAGTTTTAAACTAGAAAACATCCCTGCAGTGTCTCATCTGTCAGCTCAGTGAGGAGAATGTCTGGCAGAGCTGCAGGAGTTTTGGGGCCGCCGCCCTCCGGAGGGTGTAAGAAATTCCACCCGAGATGTCAGGACGGAGGTCACGCTGCTTCAGTCACAGTGCAGGGCGTGTTTGGTTTCCACTCGGGGGACAGCTGGTGTCTGAGAGACGGCCACAGGTGCATTTTGGCCTGTTTATCTCAGAGCAGCAGCGCTTTAAGACACTTAACGAGCCCGTGTCTCACAGGTGTCTCACAGGTGTCTCACAGGTGTGAGGTCTACAGTAGGAAGCTCACTGTTCTGATCAGGATCTCCCGTCAGGTGTTTGTGAGTCTGTTTGCATTCACAGAGTTGGAGTTTGAAGGGGAATTCCTCCTTAAATGGGCGCCTGCAGGTCTCCTCACCTCAGACTGTCTGCAGGTTCCTCCGAGCACACCGAGCGGGATCGGCGGCTCTCGACTCCAGGACCTCTTTCAGTCTTTCAGCTCTTCATCAAACTGTTTTTGAACACTTTCCAGAGCAACAGTGATGTGACAGCAGACAAACACTGACATTTTTGATATCAGCCAACATGAACGTATCTGCTGATGCAGTATGTCGGTGCATCCCTCGAAGGTGACGTAGAAGACACTGTTTTAGATGTTGGTGCAGCTACAGCTGGGTGAGCTTTTCCAGAGAGTCGTGGGCGAATGCCCAGAGGACCCCTGAAGCACCAAAGCCTGCAATTCCTCTGCCGTCCAGGAGCAGCGCCATTATTAGGGGCGTGGCCTCTCTGACTGGCAGAGGGCTGTAGCTGCTAGCTGTCTGCTAGGCTTCAGCTAACTGATGTCCCTGAACTGGACCTCTGGACTAGGACTCCAGATTATTTTGGTAGTCGACTAATTAATGCCAATTTTTTTTTTTTTTTTGATTAGTCGAAGAGTCAACAATTATTTCAATCTTACCTCACCTGTTCAAGTCAGCCCACCTGTGAATATCACCTTGTTGTCTCTCTCACAGCAAATTAAAATAATGACCCATAAAAATACGAGTTTGAAACTAATCACATGTATTTTTAACATTAATTAATGTGTCCATCACAGTAAATATCAAATTAACGATACAAATGAAAGTGAATGCAATTTTTTATTTTTAAATGAAAATATGTGCAAACAAAAGGCAGTAGAAATAACCTCTGCAGGGTCTGGAAGTCCAAAAGTTCTGATAAGACCCATAAACTAATCAAATGTTTGTTTTTTAATTACTTAATATGAACGCCACACTAAATATTAAATAAATAATGTAACTTAAGAGGCAAACAGTCTATGTTTCAAATTAAATCAAAAAGATTTTGCTCGTCCAAAACAGCTGAAACGTTTACAGACGATTGAGTTCACGAGTCGATGATTGCGGTGGAGGAACGTGAGCTCCGGACTCGGGCCGGCTCCTTTGAGACGACGCTCACAGCTGCTGACGACCGTGTTGAGGACACTTTAAACCATGGAACTGATTATATATCTAAGAGGTTTACTATTCAGAATGAACGCTGATATTAATGCGAGAAAGACTGTCCGCCTCCAGGAGGAGAGAAACACTTGAACCTGGATCTCAGGTGTGATGTGCAGGTGTCTGCTGGGAACAGGTGTCTTCTGTCGAAGAACGTCTCCAGCTCCTGGTCAATGAGACCTGAATGTAGACCGATTACGCTAACGTGGTTGCGTGTTGCTCCCCGCAGCGGTAATGTGTCCTCATTTTTATTTTAGGATCGATAAACTGAAATAAAACAGCACTTTGTGTCCTTCAGTGTTTCCTAAAGGGGAATCTGTAAATTGATTTATGACAGAAATCGTTTCCAATCCATGAAGTTAAACTGCAGCAGAAATGTGTGTGTGTGAGAGAGTGTGTGTGGGAAGCAACTGGCTGTGGTCGTTGTGATACTGAAAGGTACTTTACTACAAATAAAACCCATAGAAATCTAAAAAATTGAGCTAAAGCTGCTGTCACGACCCTGAGGAGGGTAACACTTCAGACTGGAGCTCAGAGCCTGTGTAGGAGGGCCACAAGTGTCCTCCTGTCCTCCAGCAGTGCTTTATGTTTCCTGAGCTGTTATTCAGCGCTGCAGAAATAAAAGTTTAGAACAGTCGGACGAAACCCAGAGTGTGCTGGCAGTAGCTCTCGCACAGCTGTGCAGTGTCGGTTCATTCTGCCTGCACGGAGAGGCTCATCTCCAACATCGAGAACGGGCTTCAGGCATCGAGCAGCTCTACAGCCGACAGCTCCAATGGTTTAATCGGCCGATCCCTCACATCCATAGAAACTCCGACTCCTATCTACGCCTTTCCATACAGCACGTGATTTATTGATAAGCCAGCTTGTTCGTCAATGAGGGACACGAGATCCCAGAGACGAGCATTTGTTAAAGCTCGCAAAGTGAAAATGGAGTCTTCTTCCTCTCTCTGACCTCCTTTAGCCTCATTAGCAGAGAGGAGCTGTTCTGCTGCTGTTAGAAACTCAACTGGGTTGCATCAGACTGCGCGCACACACACACACACACACACACACACACACACACTGGTGAGGTCATGTCGGGGAAAGCGGAGCATCCTCATACTCACACTTTTCTGTGTGTGATGTTTTTTTAAGGCTCAGAGATACAAAACGAGGGAATCAAGAGGACAGGAAGTTCTCAGACCTTTAATCTGTGTGTGTGTTTGATTTTGACTCTCCCTCCTCCCTCCTTTCCGCCCGTCTGTGTGGCTGCAGGGCACTGAGATGTCATGAATCAAACATACCTGGCAGGGATGAAGACTTCCTCCCCTCTCTCCTCCCTTCATCCTCTCCCCCCCCCCCCCCCCCCCCTTCCTCTCTTGTCTCAACACTTTTTTACATGATGTAGAATAACGGTGACGCAACATGATGAAAACTGTAGACACTGCACAGAAAGCCGAAGGAGAGTCGAGTGTTTTGGCAACAAGCGAAAAGTAGAAGTTAGAGTTTAAGACGGAGACACATCCCAGAGCGGAGGTCTGCTCGGTTTACAGGGAACTGTCGATCTTCATCAGCAGCGATGTCCTTCATCTGTCCAGTGTGCTGTGCTTACTGATGCACACACGCTTCTGAGCAGGTTAGAGCGGGTTAAAAGATTTCTGGCCTCCATGAGTGCAGTAGAAGCAGCTAGCTGTGGTGGTTGAAGGTGGCGCTGAGATTCTCACAGAAAGTAGAGACAATAGAAACCTGTAAAAATAGAACTGTGTCTACTGTTTCGAGCCCTTCTATCAAAAACATGATGAAAACTTCCAGAAGAAATTGCCCTGCAGCCCCATAGAGCTCCATTCATTGCAGATGAGCTCGAGAGCACCCCCTCTGGAACAGGAAGTCCCGTTCATCAGTTAGAAGCAGGAAGAGTCAGCGGAGCGAAAACGCCTTTAAAAAGAACCAAAAACGGGCCAGAAAAAAGTTCTGAGTTCAGCTCATATTCCAGCAGGCTGACCTTCATCATGCTCTTCATCGCTCTCAGCTGATTTCTAGCGGTGACCGGTTCGTCCTCCTCCCCGTGTCCGATTTTTGTGTGTATGTGCTGTCAGAGAGGAGCAGGCCACACCTGGAAAAAAAGCAGACTCAGCCAAGAAAATGTGTGTGTCTCTGGTGTGCGATTCAGTTTAAGGGACAGCTGAGTACAGTTTCCTCTGTAAAACATTCACCTGTGAGTGGATTGCTCCCCTCGCAGCACTTTACTGTGGACCACTCGTTTATTCCGCTAATTTTACGTTTTTCTTTTGCAGAAAACGTGATTCTCGTCTCCAAGAATTTCAGCTTGTTGTTGCAATTTTACAGCTTTTAATCCTTTTAATATATGTGAAGATTGCCCTCTCCCAAAGTCCCAAAGCTGAAGGTTCGACCTGTCTGTGCTCTCCGTGGTGCGGATGGTGGTGTGTGTGTGTTCACGGCTGCTCTAACGGGGTGTGGATGGAGGCGTGCTGAACTTCTTTCTGATGGGTTTCTCAGTTTCACAGCAGGTTTTTGTAATTGTCAGGGTTCTGTGTAAAAGTGGTGTGAGTGTATTTGCTCTGCAGTCTGGACTCAGAGATGATGAAGTTTTTGATCTCTCGCTGAGTTAAACTTCAGTCTTCAGCAGCTGAAAGGTGGAAAGTGAGTCTAAGCTTAGTTTTGTGACGTGGAGCCGAGCAGGACGCGAGGCGCGCGCGCCGTGTTTGCTTTGATTTCCCGACCCGTCCGTCGGAGGTTAATGGAGCAGGCTGACTCGTGTTCCTCTGTACCTGCTCATCTTTTCATCCCGTAGTTCAGTCGCGACGCCGCCGCTCCTCAGAATCAACAATCAGCTCGTCTTCATTGAGTTTCAGCTCGGGCTGAAACGCCCGTGTGTAACGTGTGAATCATGCATGAATACTAAACAAATCCTGCATTAAACATTAGACGCTCACATGCATATTTTAAGAGGCAGCAGTCTGACATGCTGCTCCTCTGTGAGGGCCGGCGATTAATCAGATTTTAATCCCAGTTGTGATTTTGGCTTCCAGCGGTTCTGAAAACAGGATAATCAGAATAAAATGCTCTCGTGTTGTCGCGTTGACTTTTTCTTCTCCACGGTTTCGTTTGTCCCCGCCCCGAGATGACAGAGAAGACCTTCAGTCAGAAGAGGAAGTCATACGAGCTGAACCTGTGGAAACGGCTGTCTTTGTCTCAGCGGCACAGCTGCCGGCTCTCTGGCTCTGGTTCTGATTGGATACTGCAATCTGACCCCAGGGCTGGAATAAGAACCTGCATTCATGACTGTGAGGAAAAGGCCAGTTCCAGCCAAATGAAACGGTGGTTACAGGACGTAACTCCGGCTCTCAGTCTGTGCACAGCTCTCTAATGGTCTCGAAGGCTCCACACGTACGCATCGCATCACTTCTACTGTGAATCTACTGATGCACATTTTCACATCAGTTTCATCATTTACTCAGGATGTCTGCAGAGACCGAATTCATTTCACAGAAAAAAAAAAAACCCTCAGTCTTAGATTTAACCCCCGAAATCTTTTGTAATCACCTCTCACCTACTTTTACTCCAGTCCAGTGGTTTCATTGGCCTCCGCGGACGGTCAGGATCTTCATGCTTTACACCTAAAAACTGTCAAATGTGAATTCAGCTGCAGAAACTTGCTGCAGTTTTCTCCGAGCCCGAGGGTTTTTCACGAGTACCCACATGTACACATCACTGTCACTGGATTACTGCAGTACTGAAGAAGCTTTACATTCTGAATGGACTCACGAGCACACCAGTCTTCTTCATGTTCACGTGTTCTCTGCTGTGGTCGGTGCTGCCAAATGTTGCTGTGAGTTAAACGTCAGTAACTCAGGTTTAAACCCAAAGTTCAAATAAAGGCTGAGATTCAGAGGATGAAGAGTTTCTCCTGTCAGACTCCTGCGTGAGCGGGAAGGCACGCATCAACACCTTCCAACATGGCTGCCTGCCAGACAGGACACACACACACACACACACACACACACACACACACACACACACACA
>JAVDPK010001923.1:408717-424660 GCA_034780415.1 Cichlasoma orientale
CACACACACACACACACACACACACACACACACACACACACACACACCTACACACACACACACACACACCCACACACACACACACACACACACACACACACACACAGAGATCAGATAGTGCTCTGAATCGGAGATAAGAGCCTCGACATGCCTCACAGGAGAGCGGATCACTAACTGATGGATGAGATGAGACGTCAGACTGAAGCGACTGGAAATTCGTTGGAAGTTGGGATGTTTGTGGAAAGTGAGAAGTTGTTTTGCAAAGTCAGAGCGTTAAATGTGGGTTCTCCTGGGAAAAACAGGGGCATTTGTAAAAGTCTGGGCGTAGATAAGTACATGTTGCATTTTTCTGAAGGTCGGATGTTTATTTAGGTCATTGTGGAAACATAATTACATTGTCAAGATGTCAGATGTTGGTTGGAGAATGGAAAGTCTTTGTTTTTGGAATGTGAGGCTGTGGGCAAAAGTGGGGAGATTTCAAGAGGTCCAACACCGGTGAGAAAGTTTGGGGTTTTTTTGGACAGTCGTGGAGAGTGAGGGCCTTTGGAGGGAGTGCAGACTATTTTGAAAGTCAGGAAAACGAGGGCTTCGTTGAAGAGCAGGACATTTTTAAAAAGTCAGTCTTTTTTTTTGTGAAGTAAAGATTTTTGAGCAAAGTTTAAAATTGTAAGAGACACTGTTTAAAAAGTTCAGACGGATAATGGTCCGGTTCTTTCTGCTCTGCTCGAGCTCTCGGAGCGCTTTCTGCAGCATGTGCTTCTAACATACACACACATTCACACTGATGAACACACCCCACGAAAGCACCGGGAGAAACTCGGGGCCGCACAAGGATACTTTGGCACGCAGACTGGAACAACCAGGGATCGAACCACCCACCTTCTGATTGGTAGGCGACCTGCTCGACCTCCTGAGCCGCAGGCAGCCGGGCCTCTGAGAGAGCGAGAACTCTTTTTAAACGTCTGATGCCGGTTAGAAAAGAAATGAGGTGTTGGTTGGAAATTTGGGATAATTTTTGGAAATTAAGATAAATGTGGACAGCTGGGACATTTTTTAAAAGTCGGGTCTTTATTTGAATCTGATCATTGTGGCGAAAGGTGGGACAGCGTGGGCTTGTATTCTGTAGACTGTTCAAAAAGTGTTGTTGCAGTTGTTGCTGTGCAGAGCATGTTATGAAGCAGGAACCTGAAGAAATCGGAGTGGGAACATTTTCAGAGAATCAGATCCTGGATGCAGAAGTTGAACTTTAGTTTTGGAAAGTGGGGCACTCAGTACAGTTTGAATTAAGATGTTGATCAGAAACTGTGCAGGCTGTCAATTTGAAATAAGGATTTTTGTGTGGAGTGGGGACCTGTCACATGACCTTTGCTGATTTTTGAAGTAACGATTTTTATCTTTGGTAAGTTGATCGGGAGTGTTTGTATCTGGTGCTGACTCGTTAACGCCTCACGCAGTGATGCCGTCAGGTCTGAGTGTGGTGCTGCATGCTAATGAGACGAAGCCTGAACTGAAACTAGAAAAATCCAGTTCACGACTTAAGCGTCGGGTCGGGTGAGGACAGTTCTGTTCACACGGGAGCGTTTGCTCATCAGCGCATTAATTAACTTGTTTACGGAGACTCATTAGCATAACGGGTTGTGCGTGATGCTCAGGTAATCCAGCGGTGTTCACGCTAAGCACGTAGCAGGACACTAACTGATACTCGGTGTATAAATGATGATGTGTGTCACCTGTAAGGCTGGAAGGGTGTGCAGGGGTGGTCCTGTTTTTCATCTCCGCGGGGCCACTGGTATCTTTGTGGATCGTGAGATGGGGACATTTTTAAAAAAAGGTATTTGTAAGTGATGAGGTTAGAAAATGTGAGCAGTGGTGGAAAGTGGTAACAAATGACAGATGGGTGGAAAATTATGGCATATTTCAAAAGTAAGAACAATGGTAGAAATTGGGGACATAAAGTGAAAGCGGGGGCATTTTTGTTGAACATTCAAGAAGGGGCGACATGGACTGTAGGGGGATGGGCAATGATGGAAAGTTCCTTCAGGAAAAATCTATGTGAGGAATTAATATTGGTTCAGGTTAGAGCTGGAGCTTTTGTCGGTGAGAGTCGTCAGTAGTGTGTGTGTGTGTGTGTTAGGTGCTTCATTGGCAGCCTGATCTTTCTGCACATCAGCGGTTTTTTGCTGGCAGCTCTTCTGACTGTCAGCCAGCTCCATCGTCGCCTCTCGGCTTCAGTGCAGTTCAGAGAATCTGCAAACACAAACTTTACAGAGTCCGCGGGGTCGTCGGTAGGTCATGAAAACATTATCCTCGCTGCACCCTGCGAACCTCTGCTGCTGATTCCGGTTCAGCTTTACTCATAGCTGCAGGTCACATCATACAGAGCTGCAGTTTTATTGAGATGCTCGCAGTTTGAAACCTGAAGCGGTTCAGTGCTATATGCTTAGCTTAGCAGTGAACTTTTGAGTTTGTCTAAATTCAGCCTGTGCATTTTCTGACTTTGCATTAGGGGCTTATTTTACTCTAAAAACATCATTATTCATTTTATTTGTGGACAAAATTTCCAACGTCTTACGTCTCGTGTTTGTCGTGAAAAACGGTCGTAACGGTGACGCGTGCTTGTTGACGGATTTCATGTATTTTCATTTTTTCTCACCTCATTAAAGTAAAAAGTTTTTGACAATTCGAGTTCATAGTGACGTAAGTTTTACTGTCTCGATGCTTGCAGATCCGACTGCTGTCAGGAAGTGTGTACCTGAAACAGAGCTGGTAATGAAACTGCACCTTAACGGGGGCAGCAGCACCCCCTTCCCGCCTGCTATTTTTACTCGGGCTCGTCAGACTCCCGCTGAGAGTCGCTTTGATATCTGTGATATCCGCGTGTTTTTATGCCTCTGTTTTTCTTTACGGTCTTTGTTGTAGTGACAGCAGGACTGACTGAAGCTCGTTTCTGGATCCTGAGCAGGGTGACTTTTGTTAGAAAGCAGGAAGAAAAACTGGGGCCAAAGTCTCGATTGCTTTAAAGTCAGCGCTGGCTGGGGTTCACGTGAGCAGGTTGGAATTTTATATAATCAGATTAAGGAGAAGAGGAGGATGAGGAGGAAGGTTGATCCTGTGTTTTCTGTGTACGTGGCAGCATTGTGGTGACTTCCTTATAGGGACATAAAGCAGGTCTGTGTAATGTAAATGAACCGTTAGATTAGCCGATAAAGACTCTAAATCCCGGCTGCTGCTGCTTCAGAGTCCTTTGACCCTCGAGGCTGAAGACAAACGCCACGTTAGCAGATTTTTAAAATTCAGTTTCTCATTGGAACATTTATTTTGGACGACTATAAAATCTTTTTATGTAAAATTTGGAGAATTTTGGGAATTTTTTAGAAAATATGCCACAAAACAAATAAATGCACACAGTTGTAGCTGTGATGTTTGCAGCGATATAATTAAACCTGCCTGCAGCGCCGCTCACACACAGAACCAGCGACCGTCAGTCAGAAAGCACCGATTTGTGACGCCTTCCTCTGAGGCCCACGCGCCGGGTGTAAACCTGTTTTTGGATGAGTTCAAAGTACCTGAACAAACGCGTGAAGATGCCCTCACGGGACCGGGTGCAGTTTTCATTTCAACCCAAAAACCTGAAGCTCATTTCTGACACACTCGCCGAGTATTTGTCTGAATTCTGGCTGGAAATGTTGATGTTTCAGATTGTTCTGAACAGATGATAATTAACTGATGAGCTCTCCTAGTTTGCAGAATGTCTTCTCACTTTGAATGAAGTGTGCTGGGACAGGAAATGAAGCCGACCCTTTTGGCTCAAACGGCACAGATAAAACAGTTTTTTTTTTGCCAAATTTAGGTTTTATTGACAGCTTTAAGTCTCACTTTGAATGCTGCCAAATAAAAACACTCCTCTGCAACCAAAACACCAAATGCTACTTCGGTTTCTTCCTCCTCCTCCTCCTCATGTCCAGCTTTGGTGCGATGGAGTAACCGACGCCAAGCAGCTCCTTCCTCTGACAGGTCACCAAACGCCCCAAAAATCACAAATGAAATCCATTTCACACCAACTCCTACGAGGCTGTTTGGGACGCTTTTTGTCAGATATTAATATTAATTCTTGACATCCAGCGTGGTCCCGAGAATGAAATAAAGCAGGACGAGATCAAGCAAAAGATAAAATGAACAAACTTGAGAGGAAAGCCACTCACACATTTCTGCCACATTGAAGTTGCAAAATGTTTAATAAATTGCAGCAGCTCCTTAGTTTGAAACTTTTAAAGGCTGATTAATGAGCAGTGACAGCTCAGTGGAAAGCACCGCTAATCGTGGAAGAACTGGAAGACTGTCCAGGAAGTAATCCCCACCCACTGGCCAATGGCTGTATTCGTGTTTTCAACCCAGTCAGAGCCCCGGTGTCATCACCCCGGAGGTGATAAGTGACTTTGACATGGAGCAGAATTAACCAATCACTGCACAGTATGCAGTCAGCATTTATCTGATCGAGCCAATCCCAAGCAGCATATGGCTCTGTTTATGTTTGTGCTTCGATTCGAACAGACGGGTCAAACCGTCTTCTGCTTCTGGAGATAAATGCTTTGATTATGGAGAGGAAGAAGAGTTGGGTTGGTCCTTGGGTTGTTTATTGTGTGTGTGTGTGTGCGCACGCACATTTCCCTGAAATGTAAATTATTCAGTGCTTTGCTAAAGAATTAGAGATTATTAGAGTTTATGTGGCTGCTATCTTGTTCAGGTCTCTCTTGTAACAGAGATTGCGATCTCAGTGGGACTTAATAAAGATAATAATTATGTTGGGTAAGTTCCGGTTTTCACAGGGTAGTTTCAGGACCAACTTTCCAAAATTCTGGATGGATTTTCAGGAAAATGTTCCCAGAATGTTCTGTATAAGGTGCAGAACTGGTCTCGTAGAACTTGTTATATTGGAAATGTAATCATGGTGAGTCCTGTATTTCTATTTGAGGTGACTGAAGTCTGATTTGTTAGAATAATTGTCCATGAAAATCTGTGTAATTTGGAGATCATTTTTTATCTGACCATCATAGCTGCTGGTGCCCACTCATATATTTGTGGAGGTGTATTTGAGGTGATGGACCAGTCATGGCTGGCTTCTGTTTTTGTCCAGCGATGCTGTGTAATGTTCTCTGAAGGGATGAATATGAGTCCTGTTTTCCAGCTTAGCCCGGTTCGGTCCCGGTGTGGTTAGGTTTAGAGTAATAGCTCACGGTTTGGGTAAAGATGCAGCCTTTAAACAACCGCGACCGGGCCTTAAAGAGCCTGTCTGGCACGAAGCCTTGCAGGCAAAATTCTTCCATGTGCATACTTGTAGCTTTTATCTTGAAATGTTGCTGACAGAGTCCTCAAACATTTGGCAGATGAAAGGGTCCTCTGAGCCCCTCTCTCTGGTCAGGGATTAAGGCCAGCAGGGATGATCTGATCTTTGTCCTGCTGAGGGCCCGAGACTCCCCAACCCCCAACCACAAAAACACTGAAGGAGGATCTCAAAGTCAAACTCAGCCTCAGATGTTCAACTAGCAGTCACAGACATGAACCAGGGCACAATGTTGTGGAAATGACCCATTTAAGTGTAAATGTTGTGGGGGTCAGCTGACTGGGAATGCCATCTCTGGTCTTACTGTGTTAGCAGGAAAAGCTCCAGTTATTCCAGCTCAGAGCGCAGGCTGTATATACACTGCTCAGAAAAGAGTTCAGCATCAGTCATTAAACCTCTGTGATATTGATGAGGTCAGTAAGTAACAGAGGGGTTATTAATCAGGTTCAGCTGCTTTGGTCTTCATGAAATTACCAACAGCTGCGCTAGAGGGGCAACAATGAGACACCCCCCCAAACAGGAATGGTGTTACAGGTGGAGGACACTCACATTTCCCCTCCTCATCTTTTCTGTTTTTTCACTAGTTCTGCATGTGGCTAGGGTCAGGGTCACTGCTGGTACCATGAGCTCATACCTGGACCCTACAGAGGCTGCGCAGGTAGTCCAGCTCCTCCAGGATGGCACATCAATACGTGCCACTGCCAGAAGGTTTGCTGTGTCTCCCAGCACAGTCTCAGAGCATGGAGGAGATTCCAGGAGGCAGACAATTACTCTAGGAGAGCTGGACAGGGCCGTAGAAGGTCCTTAACCCATCAGCAGGACTGGTATCTGCTCCTCCTTTGTAAGGAGGAACAGGATGAGCACTGCAGAGCTACAAAATGACCTCCAGCAGCCACTGGTGTGAATGTCTCTATCCAAACAATCAGAAACAGACTTCATGAGGGAGGCCTGAGGGCCCAACGTCCTCTAATGGGCCCTGTGCTCACTGCCTGGCACCGTGGAGCCTGATTGGCATTTGCCATAGAATACCAGAACTGGCAGGTCCACCACTGGAGCCCTGTAAGCTTTTCACAGGTGAGAGCAGGTTCACCCTGAGCACATGTGACAGACCTGAAAGGCTCTGGAGAAGCCGTGGAGAACGTTATGGAGGATGAAGGATCTGATACATTGACTTTTTCCCATTGGCCTAAATCCAGTAGAACTTCTCTGGGATGTTTCGGTCCATCTGATGCCACCAGGTTGCACCTCAGACTGTCCAGGAGCTCAGTGATGGTCATGATCCTCCAGGACACCATCCGTCGTCTCATTAGGAGCCCCAACGTTGTCATGCATGCATACAAGCAGACGGGGGCCATGCAAACTACTGAGTACCATCTTGAGGGGCTGCAGTGAAATCTCATTAAAATGTGCTAACCTGCTGCATCATTTTTTTCACTTTGATTGAATCCAGCCCTCTGTAGGTTTTGATTCCATCAAACGATGCAGCATCCTTTCATTCCTAACACATCACCCCGTCCCTATCAGCATACAGATCCAGCACTGAGATCTGATGTGTTTTCAAAATGTTCCTTTAACGTTTTTGAGCAGTTTAGGAGACAGGAGTGCCTACAGGATGCTCACTGCTAGGCTCTGGGTCCTATTGTTAGCCTCTTTTTGCAGCAGCGCCCCCTGGTGTTGTTTTATAAGATGCTCTTTTAAAAGAACATAAACGAGCAGAAGTGTCTGTCGTGGCTCAGACTTTAGCTTTAATGCATGAGATGTGAGTACATTGAGAATGAATGCTTTTTTCTGTCTTTACAGAGTGAGAACCTCAGCCATCAGGCTTCTTTGGAGTATTATGAACTTTAGTCCAAAAGCTGCGATATTTTTAATTCACATTTTCTTTCAACTTTGTGAATTAGATTTTTTTTGTTAATTGTAAAGACGAATTAATAACTTGAGTGAAAATAATAATCAGTTGGTGTTGCAGTGATCTTCGGATCATCCAGCCACAGTTTCACAGATTCAGACCTCACAGTTGATTTGTGATCAAGAAACTAACAAACTGTCAGGTGGTGACCTCCACCTCGATCTGGGGTGGTTTGCAGGCGAGGGTGAAGCGGAAGAAAATGGATGGATTTATGGAAGTCTGAGTCCATGGTTCTCAGGAGGAACGGGGCGGAGTTGCTGCCCCCGCGACCTGGATAATCTGCATTGGATGGGTGGGTGGATGTCCTGGTCCTATCGCCTCCCTCCTGTTTGTTCAAAATGTTTTCCAAGTTTAACTCCAACATGTTTTATTTCTGTGTTTGTGTGGCTGCTCCCTCACACGTGACCTCCTTTTAATTAAAGTTTGTTTTTCTTTTTATTCATTTACAACAAAAACGCGTCACAGTGTTTGTGTTGAGATGAAGCCGTTGGGTCTCATAAAGCGACGACACGGCAGGTGCAGGTTAAAGGTTACTGTGGATGCGCCCTTATTTATGAGACTTCAAATGGCTGGAGGGGTTAATCTGTGTGTGTGTGTGTGTGTGTGTGTGTGTGTGTGTGTGTGTGTCCTTGAGCAGTTGGTAGGGGGAGGGTGGGGCTGCACGTCTGTCTTTGGATTAAATGTGATAAGAGTCGACCTCCTCCTCCCCGTTTCCCTCCTGTCTTTATCTGCCCGGCTGGAAAATGCCCTTAAACCTCTTGACCCCTCCTGCCACCTCTGATGTATGACTGTGTGTTTTTGTGTGTGTTAGTGATAAAATGCTTCCTCTGTCTTCCCTCGCCAGCTAAAGGATGGCGTGTGAACAGGCTGCAGCAGCTGATGTCATGAAGTCGGTCTGACCTGAAGTCTGTTAGTCTGATGGCAGGTTCAGTGGTTAGCTTCACATTCTGTATGTGCCCATGCTGCTGGACAGGGGTCCGCACTGACAGTTCCTGGCACACACTGGTGTTTCTTGGTTTCTTCAGTTTCATGGTGCTTCTGTAGAGTCCATCTCTCATCACGGTGTCAGCAGCCTGAGAGCCGAGTGTTGAGCAGGCCGACGGCATTTTCGCGACTCTTCCCGAGCAGCGGGGCTTTAAGGTAACTTGATCCTTTAACCTTAACCCGGCATCCCGGCCACATCCTGAGCCGTCACTCGTTTAGCTTGAACAGGCCAGACTGAGCATTGGTGAACAGCTGTCACCGTCCTTCCTGTCCACTTTCACCTGCCAGTATGCTGCAGATCAGTGCGGAGCGTCACCAGGCCTGAACAGGACAGATGTTTTAGGTCGGTGAGACGCCACATCCTGCACGTGTGCTGAGACGCTCTGAGACCTGAACCTTTTCAGAGGCTTTTTCAGTGTGTGCTGTTTCTTGTGTTTCTGTGCGCTCACACGGTCTCATCCTGCCTGCTTTCTGCCCCAGTTCAGCCTTTTTTCACCCTGGAAGCGTAAATCTCCGTCTCGGTGTTTGACCTGGTTTCCTGCTCAGAAACAATAACCTTCCATCACACGTCTGCTCCTTCGCAGTGATGTGGAGGTGGAGTGTTGGGATGGAGGAATATGCCTGACCTCTGGCTGGGCGTTTGGTCTTGGAGTTGGCCCACTTTAAACTTTATTATTCTTTTTTTTTTTTTTTCTCACCGTGCCCCAAATTTTGAGAGGGCCTGTGTTTCCTGTCTGACCCAGAAACTGGAGCTGAGGAGAGACTCCAGACTGTGAGTGCTAAATGCTTTTGTGGGAGTAAGAAAGAAGGATCATTACCTGAAGGTGATCTTTCAGTGTCTCTGAAGTCTGGAGGCTCCGGACTCTTTAAGTGCTCTCATTTTGTCAAACGAGGGCTCAGTGGAGACTTCCAAACACCTCCCTGTAGTCTGGATAACATTTCCGCTGAAGATTTGAAGGTCTGAAGGATTTAAGGTGCGTTAACTTACAGATCGTTTGATTGCGTTGGGTGGGGGAGGGTGCGTTTGGTCGCAGACGCCGCGTTAGCGGTTATTGAGTCGTTTCGTTGTTCTGCTGAAGTTTACGGTCTGTGACAAAGGAAGAAAGCAGAAGAACGTATTTGTAAGAAATTCCTAAAAGTGCTTTGTTCAGATGAAGTGACAAAGGCTCCTGCAGAATAATGTCTGAAAGACGGGAAAGCAGATTTTGTTTGAAACGTCTTTTGAAGTTGGTGCATTTGTGAGAAAGTCGCTGCAGGATATTCTGAAAGGATCACAAAACAGATTCGCTGGTGTGATCTGAAATATCGCTACAGAGAGTCTGACTGACTCTCAGCTTGTCGCTGCTTTCTTTTAAGCAGCAGATGACTCCACTTTGAACTCCAGCGCATGTGCGCGACGTTCTGTGAGCGCGCTAGCAAACACGCAGCGGCACGCAGAGAGGCCGGATTAGTTTGGAGCCATGTGTTTGACAGCCTGATGAACCTGTGGGAGGCAAGCAGCATGAATAGTTCACAAGAACTAGTTAAGGCCACGGCTGGGCCCGCAGGCACCTGCTGGCGGATAGCGTGTCCGTCATGTCAGATCTGTGATGTGCTCGATTCGCCCGGCAGACTTTGTGCTGGAGTGTGTTTTGTCAGCGCTTTCTGACGGCCACCTCTGCAGCGACCTCTGACCTCACTGCCACGCCCGCGGGGTTTCAGTTTGGCGGTCAGCAAACAGCTTTTACGTTCCCACCACCTAATGCTGAGAGACCCGATCAGGCACCAGCAGAAACGAGGGAAATATGTTTTTAGATAAGATAAAATATTTGATTTTTGTCATAATTTAATGAACGTTTGAAGACCATCGCTGATATTTACAGGAGAATGAGGCGGGCCTTGACTGTCAGGTTGCATTTATATATAAATTTCACATATGAGAGCAGTGTGTGTGTGTTAGACTAAACCACAGTCTTCGCCTAACTCAACCAACCAAGCTAAACCTAACCAACAAGTGAAAGTAGAAATCTGTGAAGAGACACAATGAAGAGGTGCAGCACACACAGGGGGCAGAATGAAGGTCCAGAATCAAATCCAGAAAACAGGCGATGACCTCACACACAGGAGCTCAGTCAGCGTGGCAAACGAACAGCTGTCCGACAGATACGAGGAAATCCACACAGCAGGAAATGAAAACATGAAGAATACCCCAGAAACCACAGGAGGCCTGGAGGGCCTGACCGCTGAGAGTACGAGACGATGTCTGTGCGGCTGACGCATCCAAGCAGAACACCGAAGGAGTGGGTCCGCACGCAGGAGGCGTTATCGCCACGCCTACGTTTACTCTAAATAATGAGCTGAACCCACAATAACACGTGTTATTGTGGGAAAACTGTGCCACATGTATTTTAGCTTTTCAGCTCTTTCTAAAACCAAACTCGCTCTCCGGCGCTGCTGCTGCTGCTGCGATGCTAAAAACATGCTAAGCAACATGAAACAGGATTACATTGCAGGCTTATTTCAGCACACAGAAAACGCACGCATCACATTTATTAGATATCAGGCTCGGCTCCTCCAGGGAACTCTGAGCCTTCCACGCGCTCAGAGGAGTGAATTGTGGGTAGTTGAAATCCTCCCGGCAGCGATGTGCACGAGCAGTGACAGAAACCGCTCGGAGACTAAGAGGAGCTTTTTCAGTGTGATCAGATTCAGATATCAGCCAGGCTCAGGCTCCCCACAGAGGGGCCGAATATTTAAATCACATGGAAATGAACCCGAAAATCTGCTGCGAGCTCATTCTGCTGCAGTTTAATCACACGCTGAGCCCTCAGCCTCGGCCTGAAAGTAAAAATCATGAAGACAGATCATATTCGGCCTGTTTCTGGCTGCCTTGTGCGACTGGGAGGAGGCAGCTGAAGATTCGGGGTGGGAGGACTTTAAGAAGCCACGAGGGGCTCTAATCTAGCAGAAAGAATCTAATTATCATTTCCATAAACATATCATAGACGGGCTTAGAGGCTGCCTACGGAGCACAGATCAGCAGCCAGACTGCTCTTCAGCCTGGCACGCTACAGCTGATTAAGAGCCAGAGCACCAGAAATGAAGTGACTGAAGGCACACGGGGAAAAGCACGTGGAGTCGGCAGCAGCTCGATGTGCGTCCAGTGCAGTAAATACAACGCGCTCCCATTCAGTCCCAGCTTCAACAGTTCCACGTATATCTGAGAAGGAGCCTTTGTTTTCTAATATTTTATGTTCTGATATTTTATAAGTTTCTGCAGCCTGACGTGACTTTTCAGAAGAGACTGAAGGTGTTTTCCCCCAGTCTGGGCTCGTCGTGGAGCTGCTGTCTCACCCCCACTGAAGGTGATGAAGGAGCCTGTGTTTATTGGCTTACAGTTACATGATGGCGCAGCACCTGGACATCGGCTTTAATGCAGAGCAGCATGAAGCTAACCTGCAGCAGCTGAGGAGGAGCAAGCTGACCTGTTTCAAAGACATATTTTTAAATAACTCTCTGCTCAGATTTCACTCACATTTGGCAGCTGTGTGCGACAGAGATGGCGTGGTGCTGAGTAATTAGTACATTAATCAGTAAAAGAAAAAGGAAGAGGACCCAGAATTGTTCCCTGAGGAACTCCAAACCTTGTTTTAAGTTTGAATTGTTTTTTTGTCTATAGAGAAGAAAAAAAAAGTCAACTTTCATAAAAGCTGAGACAATAAGATACTTTCCTCATCCCCAACATGGAGAAATTTATGATACTTGTCTAGTGGGACAAGATCACCGCAGCATTTGGGGTGAGCGATGTCCCACACAGCTGAGCCACAAAGAGTAGTCTTAGTCTTTAGTCTTTATTGAGACAGGAAGGCTGTGAGAAAGAGCAGGGGCATGGCCTCAGGGCGGGTTCGAACCCAGGACTCTGGGTGGCCTGCTCGACCTGGTGAGCTGTAC
The DNA here is from genome assembly GCA_034780415.1 of Cichlasoma orientale. Lineage (NCBI taxonomy): Eukaryota > Metazoa > Chordata > Actinopteri > Cichliformes > Cichlidae > Cichlasoma > Cichlasoma orientale. The sequence continues at coordinate 420,882 of JAVDPK010001923.1, forward strand.
TTCCTCCTGCTCTTCGTCTCGAGGTGTAAGGGTTCACCGTGCTGTGAACGGATCACAGTTATTGTACTGAAAAATAAATGATCTAAATAAATTCAAGGTCTGTCTGTTTTAACCCTCCGGTCCCCAAAGAGGCACCGCCCACCACTTTGTGTTTGCCGTGCCCGGCCGGCATGTTTCTGCTACTGTTTGTGTTTTCTTACGCAATATATTTTGACACATTTTAATAACATACACGTATCAATAAATCTGGAATAAAACTGGATATGTGTTAAATATTTTTATGCTCTGCATTCATCTGTAAGATCACTGTTGACCTCATGAAGCAGCCATGGCTGTTTGCTCTGAGGAGGCTCGAATATTCTGTGCTGAGTGAAGCTCACGTCTGTCTGATGGCAGCTATACTGATGTGACTTGTTGAGGATTCCCAGGACAGGTGATCTGTAGGCACTGATTAATTCTGTTCTCATGGATCTCATAGTGGGGTTTGGTACGTTACAGACCTATCGCTATCTGCCCGAAATGCTACAGTAGGGTCACGCTGTGGTCCAGGAAGGCTGTGAGCAGCCGTCTTTTTATGAAAACATAACACTACGCTCATGGGTCAGTCCCTCTGGGTCTCAGCGCACCGTCCATTTAGTCCGGGACTCGATCAGGGCTGTAGCTCCGGTCCTGGGACTAAACTGTGACATCACTCAGCTCTCTGTTACAAAGCTTTAATAGAAACTTGTAAGATGAAAAGTAGCCTCGGAGTAAAATGGAGCATACAGAGTGATGAAGTACAGTCAGGGAGCAACAGGCTGCGACTCAGCACCCTAAAGCTCGAGCTGCTGGAGACCCCTCGTACGTCCCTGCACTCGACCGCAGCTCACGCCTCAGAAACTGACTGAGATCTACCAGAGAGCTTTGTGCAGGTACAATATCAGCAGAAATGGATCCAGGCAGAGTGAATGTACTGCTTTGTGTTCACTTCCTGCAAAGGTTGCATGCAGTGGGACGTGTGTGTCTACGTGTTGCTGCAGGTAAATGGACTTGTTCTTATACAGCACTTTTCTACTCTGACCGAGCACTCAAAGCACTTATACAACACGTTTACATTCACCCATTCATACCCATTCATACCAGGACTTCCATATGTAAGTAAGCTAAGTGCTTTTTATCTAACATTCACACACATTCACACTCCAACGCTTGCGTCGGAGAGCAACTTGAGGTTAAGTATCTTGCCCAAGGATACATTGGCACGCAGCCTGGAGTAGCCAGAAATCGAACCGCCGATCTGCCAATCAGTGGGTGACCTGCTCTACCTCCTGAGCTACAGCCACCCTGCAGGTGTGCCTGCAGGTGTGCGGCGGGCTTCAAAGGGTTAAAGCAGCTGAGGTGCGACGCCGGGATGGACGGAGGCTCGCCGGTCACTTTCAGGGAACGTGTGAATCACCTGCTCAGCTGGTCTCTCTCAGTCCACCCCCCCCCACCCCCCCCGGCTGTAGTTGGAGCTCTGCTCTAATTCAATCAGTGTGTTTTGTAGCCTCAGAGTGGGAGATTGCGTGTTCATTAAAAAAATCCTGATTAGTCCAGAAGACTGATTACTCTGTGTGTGTGTGTGTGTGTGTGTGTGGCTGCCCATTAGTCTTCCACTTGAAGCCTCCCCCCTGCCCTCTCATTTGTCTAATGGATGAAGACTTAAGCCCCCTTAAAACACAACGTGCACGCTCACTGATTGTGCACGACGATCCATTAATTAGCTTAAGTGGACCCTTAGGCTTCCTCTTCCTCCTCCTCCTCCTCCTCCTCCTCTGCTCTCCTTCCTCCTTCACCCTCTTTGTTTTCCATCTTCCTGGAAAACAGCAGCGCGACCATCCGTCGCGCCCTCCTGACGATGTTTTCTCCTCCGGTTAGAAAGTCTCATTAAAAGTCGGCTGATTTATTTCTTTATGAGGGTTTCATGCAGACTCTCAGATGAAGTTTATGCTTCGGCGTCACTCCTCTTCCTCCTCTCAGTCCGTCCTCCCTGAGAGGTTTCCAGGCAGGTTTCCAACTTTTCCTAGTTCCTAATATTTATCCCTTAAAGGGGCAAGCGAGTGGGGTTTTATCTGAGTCAGGAGTCTCGTTCTTCCTCCTCCTCCTCCTCCTCCTCGTTGTCTTTGTGTGTGGTCAGCGGGCGGCTCATGATTGGCAGCTGCTTCATTTGAAGGAATATTCAGTAGCGGGAGCTGTGAGGGATTTTGCCTCCAGAGGAATTCTCCTTTATCTGCTCTTAAGACAACTGCGGCAGGGCAATTATTGCTCCGCTGGAATGTGGAGAGTTGCAGTGACGGTGCTCAACATGAGGCCCACGGGCAGGTGGGGGCGTTCGTTTTTTGGGCCAGCCTCAAAAGTTTCATTCAGATTCAGTGAAGCTTTATTTCAGTGTGAGGTGATGAAGCTGACGGGCTGTAAAATATATGTATAAAAAACAAAATCAGATGCCTCTAAACTTGAAGCGTTTCCATAGTAATCAACATCCAAAATAATATTTATGGGCTTTTTTTTAAATGACTTAAAAAATGCAAAACTCAGGAGGGTGTGCGAGGCGTTGGAGTAAAAACCGAGAAAACGGTTTCCGCATGAACGTAATTCTTTGAGCATAATGAAATTATCTTTGTAAAGTAACGGACTAAATTCTAATTCATTGTGCATCAACATTTATCATCAGCACAAACCTTTAAATATACGTGGAGCATTTTTATTGAAGCTTTACAGCAAAAAAAATCCCAAAAATAAATAAATAAATGAGCTAATTGATGGAGCGGTCCTATCGGTTTAAGGAAATCAGCGTGGCGCTGTCTGCTGTAAGAGCAGATTTAAGTTTAGTACAGTAGTTTAGTAAGTATTCAGTAGATTTTTTCCCCCTGGCTTTTCCACTTAAATATTAAATATTAAATATTAAATATTCGGCTCCTTACGTGTTGGACGTGTTACGGAGAGAAGCCGCCGGCATGTTGCAGCTGCAGCTTTTATTTCAGCGTCACTCAGATTTAATCCACATTTATGTGAGCAGATCTGCTATCAGAGATAATCAATAGTACAGGATTAAGATTATAATTCCAAAGCATTTGATCGGGGTTAGTACACAATAAATCTTTTAATATGTGGTGCAGCAGGAGCAAAGGTGGTGGGTTCAGGAGACACACTCCCTCTCTGTTTTCAAGGCTTAAAACGTTCCTTTTTGATTAGATCAGGTTCCTTTTTGTTTTTTCAAGCTCTCGAGACCAAACTAAAGATGCTTTTTTCCTCGTTTATTTTCACGAGTTTTATCTGTTAAAATGAGGATGGGAACCTGAAAAGTCTGACGCGCTTGGGTCCGTTGGGTCCGTCCTCTGACGCGCTCTGTGAAGCTTGTGTTTGCTGCTGAACCAAGTGCAACGTCAGCCTGCTTTTTCCCATCAGGCAGCGAAGCGGCGTTCAAACGACGGCCGCGCAGCGACCGCCGCCTCTCTGCGCCGCTTCCGCTCCGCTCTCTCGGTCCGCTGTAAATGTCAAGATGATTTTCCATCTGAAGTGACGTTCAGCCGCCTGGCTGGGCCACCAAAAAACCCAAAACAGGCTGAACTCTGAGGTCCTTCTGGGGAAGCTGGAGGATTTTCTGCTCCTATTAAATGACTTTAAATGGAAAAACAATGAAAGAACACAAACTTCCTTTTCTGGGCCGCTGCAGCTCCTCTCACTGAGAGTGTGTGTGTGTGTGTGTGTGTGTGTGTGTGTGTGTGTGTGTGTGTGTGTGTGTGTGTGTGTGTGTGTGT
>JAVDPK010001923.1:430412-443396 GCA_034780415.1 Cichlasoma orientale
GTGGAACCAGCTCCCAGTTTGGATTCAGGAGACAGACACCCTCTCTTTTTTTAAGATTAGGCTTAAAACTTTCCTTTATGATGGAGCTTATAGTTAGGGCTGGATCAGGTGACCCAAGTGTTCGCCATTTGGGGTCGTTTGGACTGTTTTGACTGTAAAGTCTTCACCTTACAGGACCGGTAGCGCCTGCACTCTGGCTGTTTTTCAACACGTTGATGATGTTTAAGTATATCCGTGTGTAAATGTCGTCTTCTCATTTGTTGCATGGTGAGCTTACCTGTGCGGTTACAGCCTTGTGAGCATCATAAGCCTGTGGCGTGCTTTGCTTTGTCCTGATGAGGCTCTGGGGTGAGAGGTCACCAGCTCAAGTGCTCCCTGTAGGGGAATTTCTTTCCATGTTTTTATTTCTCTTCTCACAGGCGAGGATGTTTCGCTCGATTCTGATCGATTAAAGTATCTCGTAAAAGACTTTTTGTACGCAGACATCACCTGTTGGGCGTCCTTCTTGAACTTTCTAACTTTCATTTTCATATTTTTCACCCCAGACGGGACCCTGAGAGCCGACGGTCAGCCGAGCCCAATGTTTCTGTGGATCGTCAGCAGCTTTGGAACAATGGCGTGAATCGGAGCAGACACCTGATACCTCAGGTTTGTTTGACACGGTCTTATATTGATTTAACAGTTTATTATTAGGTTTTTGTTTTTATTAGATAATAAAAGGTGACATCAAATGTAATGTCACAACATAAAGCCAGCCTATAAAAATGTGTTTAAAGAAGTGATTTAAGGGAAACAACTGACTGTGTGAGCCTGATCTCCTCGGGCAGGCCGAGGGCAAAGTCTCAGCGCCTTTAGATTTAAGTTATGACTTCGAAAAGCCAGGAGGGCCTTCACCTGAAGATCTGAGGCTGCACTCTGACTCATACGGGGCCAGCGTGTCTGCTCCATAGCTTGGAGCCAGACCCAGATGTGCTTTAAAAGCAGAGATAAAGTAAAATTTTAAAATTAAAAACCGTGCAGAAAGCCAGTGGAGAGAAGCTGGAACTGGAGTCTCCTAAAGCAGGAAGAAAGGGAGCTGCTGCTTTCTGATGGTTGGAGGTGAGAATGGCTTTCATGTAAAGCAGAGAAGAGGAAGTTGCAGGAATGTGTGAAACACAAATCAGTGCCTCTGCAAACACACTGCTGATAAATGGAGCAACAGCGTGTCACAGGACTGATGAGCTAAGAACACTTCATTTGGGTTTCCTTTCATTGTTGCGTTAGCAGCTGCTCCTTCCTTCCTTATCTGGCCTCACTTCCTTTCTCTTTCCCATTTCTTCCCTCCTTTCCCTCCCATCCGTCATTAGTTTCTCTTTCAGGCGTCGGATCATTAGCATAATGGCCTCTCAGTCAAATCATCATTACAGACGGGGCTGCAGTAATGGCTGTTAGGCTTATTGAGCCTGTTGTTTTCCTGCCACTTAGCATCTCTGAGCAGCAGAGCTGCAGTTCAGAGCAGGTCCATCTACTGGATCTCGCGGGGGGCGGTTTAAACCGGGCCTGATTGCTGTGTCAAAACAAGCAGCGCTTCAGTGAGCTGCAGCTAAACCGGCTGTCTGAGCCGCCCAGCACAGGTGTGTGAGAGGAGCTCATCATTGTGCCGCGCTGCGCGGAGGCGTGTCTGATGGCCGTGGCTCGATTAACTTCCTAACGGGCCCCGGGGCCAAATTTAGTCGCGGGACCACTGTTGAAGCTCCTTTCATGGAAACCACCCAGTCCTCTGGAGCTGGCATCCAACAGTGCTGAGAACCCACCAAGGGTTCAGTAACCTTACAGTTAGAGCTCAGCAAACTGTGAAATCAGTAATAACCCTGACCTCTGACCCCCTTAATGAGAAGCTTATTCTCAGAGCCCAAACCACGATGTGTTCCTGAGCACGATCGAGGCGCCTGAACTTAGCCGGCAGTGAGCAAAAGTGAACTGAGAGGGGAAAAGGACACACACCTGATTTAAATATTAGAAGCATCAGTTATGGCTTCATCTGCAGACGCAGTGCGCAGCCCAGCTGAGCCATTTCCAGAGTTTCACGGTGTAACAGCTGCTTTTAAACACATCTTCACTGTTTATGGAAGTAAATATTAAACTAAGTGCAGTTACAGACGTTACATATTTTCTGCACTGAGCAGTTACCGGGTTATTAAAGGGGAACCGTTGTGGTTTTTCTTCTTCTCTGTAACACACGTGACCGTCACATCGCCGTAATGAGCAGGCTGTTGTTTTCACGTCATTGCCATGAAATCAGAGCTGTCTGCTGTTTAGGGTCAGACTGATGAATGCAGAACGCGTGAAAGATATTCTGTGTTTTTAAAAAGGGCACTGTGGCGCTCCACAGGTATGATGAGAGATTGCATTGATTGATTATTGCAATAAAATAGCCGAACATTTGTTTCGCATGCCTGTGGCTTAATTAACATGTTTAATTATTAACTGTGTAGTAAGAAAAGCGTAAATCATGAAAGGAGCATGAATCCTGGAGCTGAGCTTCATGTGGGCAGCTGTGACCCTCAGACCCCTGAACACACACTCGTTCTCGCCTTCAGAGTCAGAGATGGCCGCTGTATCGGTGTGTTTCAGCATTGTAAGTGTCAGAGAGACACCGAGCCTTGACAGGCTGCACACATTTAAAACGTCAGTGTGTGTGGTTTCAGACGGCAGCACACACACACTCTGTGCACACACACTGAACCTCTCTGGAAAAACCTCCAATCTGAGAGCATTTCCAGGTTTTAGCTGTCAGTCAGGGCCGATACCTAAATGTATTCTGACAGCTCGAGGCTGTAACTCTGTGTATTCACACCTCTGTTGACCTGTTTCTTTATGAAGAGAAGCGGGAGTTTGAGGCCCGCCGTGCTGCTGTTCAGGAGTCTGAGCTGGTTTCTGATGCTTTGTCCCGCGAGTTCTGGCATTTATTGACTAAAGCGTTCCACACCAATCATCTCTGCCCTGATTTAAAGAAAAAAAAACCCCTAACATCTCTAACACTGGCAGGCTCAGGAGGCTGCAGCAGTAAGGTGGAAGGCTCCGTTTACACTAACGGAGGAAAAAAGTAAAGCTTGTTTTGACGGAGGTGCTAAAAATGAGGTGGAGCTGCTTTCCCATTTAACGCCGAACGTGTCGTCAGCGACACGTGTTTCCAATGTCCCGCCGTTCACAGACTCCTGGCAGCCGTACCAACCCCGTGTCGGGTGTGCAGCACAATTTCTCAGCTTTCAGAAACTGATTTTTTTTCCCCAGTAGGACAAACAGTTGGGTAAATTCGGTAATGCAAAGTCCGTTCTCATCTCAGCGGTGATACGCTTGGTGTTAACCAGCTGTTCACTTTGAATTCCAATTCCTCAGAAACAATCCATCTCAAAAGTTCTATTCCCAGTTTAAATGGCTTTAAAGCGGAGTACATTTATCCAGAGTAAATGATGTGATTGGATCTTTGTTTTTATTCTTCTAACTTCTCATCTCTTCTTGTCAGTTTTTGCATATATTTTCTAGTCAACAATAGCTGTTTGTAGCTTATGGTGTTCCTCAGGGAAGCGTCCTGGGGCCATTATCATTTTAGAAAAATATGACAGCCGGCCCCTCCCTGGCTTTGTGCAGGCTGTGCAATAAAAATGAAATAGAATTAAAGTATTAGCAGAGGACTATTGGACTGCTGAACACAGTTCAGTTAAATTGACTAAATATTGCAAATTTATCATTACCTTCAGCAGAGATGCTGGCAGCTTTCCAAAGCACAGTTGGCTGGAATAAAAACCCAGTGCAGGATAAAACAAACCAAGCAGCACACTATTATCAAGTAAAATTACATATCAAATATTCACTGGGCTGTTTGGAAAATATTTAAAAAGCGTGTAATAGAATGAATGTGTGCAGCTGCAGCTTTCAAAGCGATTAAAGCGACTCAAAGCTTTTTCTAAAAAAATCCCCTTTTTTGGAGTAAATGAAAAAGTTCCCCGTCTTTGTCCCCGCTCCTCCAGAATGTAAAGTCTGACAGCGGTGAGGCTGCCAGCACTGCTTAACTTCACTTCACTGAGTTTTAACAGCTAATCTGCCAGATGGTGAGCTGTACCGGAGCCGAGATGGAGAAATTCCCAGGTTAACTTGTCTGAACACGACCCAAATCAGCGCGCCAGCAGACAGCTCACACAGGTGGGAGGCTTTGCTGCGTCCTCCACTCAGATGCTTCAGGGACAAGGAAAAAAAAACAAGAAAATCAAAACTCTTTGTTTTCTGTTTTAACTGTAAGAAGTGATGGACTGCTCCACCAAACCGACTCGTGTGCGCTGATTTAGTCTCAGGTATCTGTTTTTCTGTGCAGAGTCTTCGCCAGGTGGTTTTTTTTTCTTCATAACTGAATGATTGATCATGAAAAACACATCAGCACGCTTTATCTTCTCCCTCCACCGAAAGGATTCCACTTTTCACCCAGGGAGAAATACAAAAGATATCGATCTGCAGAGAGCGAAGTCTGATTTACAGTTAGAGCTTTTGAATTTTATCAGAAACCTGCAGCGTTCAGTCTCAGCTCACGGCTGATGTTTTATTCTGCAGGTTTTTGGCAGAAAAAAAAGGTCAGAGTTTTAGAAATGTAATGGATTTTCTTCACTTCGGTTGAGTTTTAAGGATCCAGAAAGAGCAAAAAGCTACACGGTCCTTAAAAAGCACACACGGTTTGTTAGCAGGCCTCAGTGTTGTGTGTGTGGTAAATTCAGATATGTAGTTATTAGCCCGGCTCACCACAAAGACTGAGAGCAGGGGCAAGCTGAGATCTTTGTCCCCTCTGGTTTACTGCGTATTGATGCAGATCTGTTTGGGCAGCTGCAGTGTTGCAGGTGCCGAGTAATCGTGACTCCAGAATTTCAGGGAAAATTTTGTGTGTTTTAGTCTAAACTTTGATGAGAAATGAGATTTCCCTGTTACCGAATCAGGGCAAACATCAGCTCGGGCATTGTAATCCAGTGTTTATTCCACGGGCTGCTTGGCACAAATGAACTTCCTCATTTCGAGGTGAATCACAGATTTCAGATTTAGTCACTGAATCAGGGCGAAAGCTTGAAGCGAACCTGCACACAGAACGAGGCTCTGAGGCTCTGAGACTGAGAGCAGGGGTAGGCTGAGATCTTTGTCGCCTGTTCTCGGTGCACGAGGACCCGCTGCAGCTCCCAGCAGCAACATTGTTTAAACTTAGTTAGTTTTGGACCACAGACTGTATACAAACGATGGACGTAGTCAGTGTGTTATCACCCATCAGTTTCTGGACTGCAGTTTAAACCCTCAGCGCTGGCTTTTTGGATTGGACGAGAGGATGGTGTTATCAGTTAATAAGAGGAGTGTGTGGAGCACCGTTAGTCCAATGAAGCCACAGCTGCCATATGATTGGTCAGATAATCGCATTAAAAACAGCACAAACACGGTCCAGAGGTCCAGTTCAGGGACTCCAGTTAGCTGAGGTGAAGCCCAGCAGGCAGCTAGCAGCTACAGCCGCCTGTGTTTCCATCCACCTGCCAGACAAAGAGGCCACGCCCCTAATAATGCAAACTTTATTTAAACAGGGGAGTTACAAACACATCCTCCCTCTGTACAGCTGCTATAAGGGGGAAATTAGCTACAGAGCCCAAACATGGGAGTCTGTGGGGACTGACTCACTGTGGCGCCCCTGCTGGACGTTAGAGGAACTGCAGGTTATGACCCCTCATAACAGCAGGTGAAATGCTGGCTGTATAAATATAGTTTATTGGTCAATCTCTGCACAGTTGATTTGGCCGACGCTCATAATGAGGACGCGATCAGAGATGGACGAGGCTTTGTGAAGCTGACCCTCTCACGGCTCACTTTGAGACGTGGATGGAGGTGATCTCTTCAGGGACTCCTGCCGACACTCTAATCCCGGTGAGGGAAGGCCGAGAGCGGATTAACCGCCGAGAGAGAGCCCCGCTGTGTCGTCAGATCTCTGTAATAATCTGATTCCCTGCAGGTTTAGACTGACTGTCGCCGTCTCATCTGTCTCATCCCTTCATCCTTTATCCGCCCTTCTTTCCTTCTATCCCCCCTTCTTTCCTACCTGTGTTCTGTCATCCTTCCCTTCCTCTGACCTCGTCTTCAACTCCAGTTCTTACATTTAATCCATCTTTGTCACTTCTTCCTTCAGCCCCCCCCTCACAGAGCCAATCTTTCCGTTGCCACGGCAGCCACAGTATCCCAGCATGCTCAGCAGGGGGATCAGACTGTCGAGTGGCTGAGCGTCTGCTCGTGTCAGAGCCGAACGTGTTGCAGCAGAGGCTGAAGTGATGATGGAGGCAGGAAGAGAGCAGATAGAGGATCAGATGGAGAGGGGCAGGTCTGGACTGAGAGGACACGCTGCGTCCTGTTGTTGTTTTTGAGAAAGTGGCTTCGGGGGAGATTTGTGAGGAAACTCGATACTCAAACTGCACAAACACAAACTTAAAGCTTCAGATGCGGACGTTGAGTGAAGTCCCCGTAATCTCTGGAAACAGATATCTGCATCTGAAGATGGAGAGCTTCTGTTTGTGGTCCATTTGGCTCACCGAGCTCTGCATCACCTCCAGAAATTAGTGCCCTGCTGTTATATATAAAAAACATTGTTATTGTAATTGTTTGCAGCATATCCACATCAGTGTCAGCAGGGCTGATACAGTCATCAGTGAATTTTCAAAGTGCACATTAGTGGTACCGCCATCATGTGACGAAGTGATGGACAGTTTCTCTGATGCTGTTTGAATATTAGAGGTGATATCTGAGCAGCACGGTGGTTAGCACTGGTGCCTCACAGCAAGAAGGTCCTGGGTTTGAATCCTTTGCATGTTCTCCCCGGGCCTGCGTGGGCTGTCTCCGGGTTCTCCTGCTTCCTCCCACAATCCACTGACATGCAGTTAGTGTGGTTATGTTACCTGGTGATTCTAAACCACCCACAGATGTGAATGTATCCCTGTGCTCGCCCTGCAGCACACCGGCGACCCCCCCCCCCCCCCGTGACCCTGAATTAGATAAGCAGAAGAAAGTGGATGTATGATATCTGATAGTTATGTGATCGCTGCCTCACAGCGATCACATTACTGCCACCAGCTCAGCGTCCACATCCTCACCTGTAAACTCTAAAGACCTGGAAGAAGTTACTCATCAGGCAAAGTCTTGACCCTCTTTACTCGACCCCGTCCTCACCAAACTGTTCAAATCTGTGTCTCATTGTTCTATAAATTCTTTAAAAAAGCATCTCTCTGCAGGCTGCCATTTCCCCTGTTTCTCTTAAAACAATCACTGAGATCCACTAATTAATAACTATAGGCCCATTTCTAATCTCTCATTCCTGACGTTCATGGTTCAGAACCAGTCACAGCTCAGTCATCAATGAGCTGCAGATCATCAATGACTCACAGTTTTAGTTCTTAGTGATCCGTCACACTGAATGAAATCACACCACGATTCAAAACGGACGATTAGCCGTGCTATTTTTGGCTAACTAGTCAATCACTAGTCAATGAGCAAGCAGTTTCACAGTCAGACCCGCCCCTTACATGTGGGTGTATCCAACCATGATGGCGACGGCTGAAACGCTCATCTCAAGATTTAAAAACGGGTTCAGAAACCAGCGGGTCACGCTAGCCCCGCCCATCTGTGGATGAGAGGCGGACTGTCCTGCTGTCATGTGACTGTTGTCATGTGACTCTTCTGTATGTTCTGTCATGTTGTCCAGCAGCTGACAGAGCCGTGTGTATACTGCGTACCTGAGGATCAGCAAGTTCACCTGGACGTGCTGAAGCTCCCTCTGTCACGTGCACGCTGTAAGCAGCGTGACTGAGCTCGCTCTCGGTGCAAAGCCACCATCAGAGGCGCTTTGACCCTCGTGGAGTCTGTGACGGCGCCCGAGTCGTGCCGTGAGCCAGCGTTTGGTGGCGTTAGTGATCAATGGAAGGACATTCGAGAGCACATCAGATTCTTCACATAGAAATCTGCGTGCTGGCTTTTGGGGTCAGAGAAGATCTTGGTGATATTTAATACCCGCCGCGTTACCCAGCATGGTAAAATGTCTTTCCGCCACATGAAAGTGCGCATGTACAGCTGGACCCACATGAAGCCTGACGCTGGTCCACGGGCAGGAGCCTGGCGGCGTGTCTGTGTTTGTGCTCCTCATTCTTTTCCTCCTTTCATTTCTGCAGCCAAACAAAGCAGCTCTCCTTGCGGCGAGGACGCTGCAGGCTTGTTTTCTGGTGCACATCTGTGCAGCTGGGCACACGGAGAAGCAGTGTGGCCTTGAAGGGCTGCGGTGGATGTGTGGCTGTAACGGCTGCAGAAATGAATTCACGCAGCAAAGGTCCTCATAGAGATACAAATACAAACGCGTGTGTAGTCACAGTTTGGCAGCTGAGTATTCCTGCTTTGTGCCTGCCTTTGTGTGGCCTTTATTGTGCGCGTGTGTGTGTGCGCGTATGTTGTGTTTGCAGCTACCAACACACAGTACACACACAGTATTTAAGAGCTGGTGGTGTGTTTGGACGTTATTGGAAGGATCAATTAATGGAGCTCAGATCTGATGTGTTCTGGGCTCTTTGCTCAGCTGCTCTGGACTGCAGTCAACTTAACTGGGAGTGTGTGTGTGTGTGTGTGTGTGTGTGTGGTATACAGTCAATTTGTGCAGATAAACAGTGCATCTCCAGAGTCCTTCCAGTTATAAAAGCAGGTACAGGCAGAGTTCAGTGTCTCCATGATGCTGAGTAACACCATCTCTGCTCTGCAGCAGCACCTCAGCAGCTCTGAAACGTGGATCCTCGTGGATGTGGACGCGTCTTCTTTTTTAACCTGCAAACGTCTGCTGGCAAAAATGGAAAAACAAGAACATTTTTGCTAATTGGATGATGGGCTGAGGGGAGCGAGACAGGACAAAGACACACTGTTAATAATAACTAATGATTAAATGCAGAGTGGGGTATAAACAGAGTAGAAAGAGGTGAATGAAGAAGAAACAGTGCATCATGGGAACCCCCGAGCAGCCCAGGCAGGTAACTGAGGCACACTGCAAACCCGTTTTATCAACTGTTCAATCATAATCTACATTATTTATGACTCCAGTGGAAACATAATTTCCAAAATTATGTTTCACTGAGAAAAGACTGACACCATAAACTCATCAGGAGTGCACACACACACACACACTTCCTTTGCAGCAAGAGGAGTCGCCCCCTGCTGGCCGAAGAGTTAGTGCCACTCACTTCTGCTGTGTCCATCTTTTCTAATTAGTCTGCGGCAGTGTTTGTATTGTGGGGGTTAAATGTGATCAGTGCACGTCGATATAGAGACACATCCCTGCACACACAGACTTATTCTCCCTCTGATTCGACTCATTCTGCATATTTCTGCGTGGCGCCGCTTGTCGAGATTAAACCGCTGAGCTGCGTCTTCAGATGAATTTGGTCTTTCATGTTTTTGTTGGATGGCAGAATTTCTCCAGAGGACAAACTGTGATCAAAAGTTTCATCTGTTCGTCTGCAGAAAGCTGCTGTGGTTTTATTAAAGACAATAGTTACAGAGAGTTTGAAATCTCAGTTTGATGAGGAGATTTCATTTCTTTGTGCGGCCGCTTGCATTTCTGCAACGATTATGAGCCACATTTATTTTATTGGATGATTGGACTCCATGATGAGCCTTTTAGCCTTGCGACGAGTGATTATTTCGAGCATTTTGTGAACCTAACAAATTGGCCTTTAAAAAAAGAGAGCGAGCGAGAGAGGAAGACGGATTGTAATGAGCGGCTGTGGCTCAGTTTGCATTTTGATGAAAAGAGTCGAATATCTGAGCGACACTCGGGGAGGCTTTTGAAAAACACAATGAATCTCCTCGAAATGAGCACAAAGTCATTTTCTGCAAACAGCTCAGTGAGTCACGCTGTGTGTGGTCAGCACACACACACACACACACACACACACACAGTGACATTCAGTGTTGTCATCAGCCGATCTGTCTTTGTTATCGCTGCTGTCGAGAGCCGGAGGATCAGCTTGTTAGTCTGAGAGATGTCGCCCAGCAGGAGGGCGCCTGTGTGTGTGTGTGTGTGTGTGTGTGTGTTGAGGTGTGGCAGCATAAATCTGTGAATGAGGTCACATTGTGGGGATTCGACTTGGGGAATCCAAACAAGTCTCAATCATATTTTAATGTGACAGCGTGGTTCAGCGTCATCCGTCCGTCCATTCTTTTCTGTTGATCCGAAGTTGGACTGTGGTGGCAGCAGGTCCAGCAGGTCCAGCAGGATGCTTCAGATGTCTTTCTCCCTGAGACTTCCTGAGGTGATCCCAGGCCAGATGAGAGATCTAATCTCTCCAGCAGGTCCTGGGTCTGCACTGAGACCTCCTCACAGTTGGACGTGACCGTCCATGAAGAGTCCTGATCAGCACGGAGGAGATCCCTCTGTCTGTGAGGCTGAACGCTGCAGAGGAACCTGATTTTGACTGCTTGTGTTTGCCGACTTGCGTTACCCAAAGAGGGGGGCCGGAACATGGATGGACTGATAAATCAGAAGCTTTCGGCTCAGCTCTCTCTTCACCACAACAGCCTGGTGCAACATCCACATCACTGCTGATGCTGCACCAATCCGCCGGTCCTTCTGACTTTGATCTCGGCCGTTTCACACGTGGCTGCAGACCACTGCAGTGTGTGCTGTGGGTCACGCTGGCCCACAGAACCACATCACCTGCAGAAAGCATGGATGCTGTTCTGAGGTTGGTTCAAGTTTAGGGTTTATGAAACAAGCCGTTAGCTGCTGAGCGTCTTTGGGTCGTGTTGCTGCTCCAGGAAACGTTATTTGAACCCGTTTCCTCCGTCGGCGTCGAGGCTGATCCTTAATCGGGTTTGCACACTTGGTTATTATTGAGAACACTGAACTCATTACTGAAGGTTAATAAGACTTCAGTCATATTTCATATTTATTTAAGCCACAACACACTCCTTTTATTACTGCTGAACACTGAGGAAACATACGTCCTGCTTTATATGCAGCCAGGAGAAATACTCAGATGGTGCTCATTAAAATGTATCTTCATCTCATCCAACATGGAAATGACAGCACACGACTTCACCTCAGTTGTAGAGACGGGTTGTTTTCTTCATTAAATCGAGTTTTTACAGTTTAAAAATCCCTCCTAGTCTGCACCTGCGCTGACTGTCCGAGTAAAGCAAGCTCAGACTGTCAGAGTACTGAAAACAGGAGAGAAAACATCATAAAGAGCAGAGGAAGCACGTTAAAATACGTGGCTGTTATGTGAGCGTGCTGACCTGATGACTGTCGATCAGCAGCAGGGGTTTGAGGGTCAGAGGTCATTCTGTCCTGTCAGTTCAGGTCGGGCTGCTTCTGTCAAATGAAAGAAGGTGTCAGCTGTGCTGTTTTTTATTTTTAGGATCATTACCTTCATTCAGTGTGTCTGCACCTTCTTCTAGGTGCTGAAAGTGCCGCCTGGCTAAGTGATTTAGGGGCTGATGGGGGATTTTTTATCCTCAGAAATAATTTGGATCCATTTTCAAATGTTGGGAACGTTTGTCCTGCTAGCCCGGCAGCTTCCTGCCCGTCGACAGAGACGGACCTCTGGGCTGTGAAACCTCTGACCGGGCAGCCTTTTAACTTTTCTGCGGCTCCCCGTCGCATCCAGCCGGCCCGTCTGGGCGGCAGGAAAATTGGCCACTTCATGGCTGTGAAAATCACACGGTCCTGCTGTCAGGCCGTTATTTAAGATGATGGGATACAAGCGGGCTCGGTTCAGAGGGAGCAGCTGAGCTGATCCGCACACTGCTGTGAATGTTTCACTTCAGGCTGGAAAACCACTACTTTTACCTTCAGATCACCGACTCTCATTTTACACCCTCCACAGTTATTTCTGGAGTGGGATATTCAGACTTCTTCTCCTGTCTGTGGCTGCAGGTTCTTATCCTGTCAGTGTGTTTGTGTGAAAGCTAAATCCACTCAGAGCAACGAGGAAAGCAAAGACGGTGCCAGCAGGACAGAAATGTATTCATAAAGTGCCGGCGTGAGGCATCCATGTAATCAAATATCAGCACAGAGATCTAAGCTGCTGTTGTGAGTCGGTGCTGTAGAAAGCTGGAGTGGGGAGCTTGAAGGATGCTGGAATGCTCCTCTGATGAACATTGTGTCACTCTGAAGGTGTGACTAACTCAGACCTTTGGAGGTGTTAAAGGTCACAAATGACAGGAGACTTTGCTTTTATTGCATTTTTGATTAAAAACCTGCACAGATCTCAGAGTATGTGGATGGAACCTTACAGAGGGCGGGGCTGGTCTCGACGCTGGGGTAGATGTTAGTGACTCACAGTCAAAGTGAGTTTGTCCCGGTGGCATCAGAGAGGCTGAAAATCCTTCACTCTCTCGCTGGAAGCTGCTGCTTTCTGGTACTGAGGAGATCCACGTTCATGCTGAGCGTTCCTGTTTCACCTCGATCCACAGGTCCTCTGTTGGACTCGGATCCAGCAGAGGCGCCACAGTGAGTCAGTCCCCACAGTCTCCCATGTTAAAACGTTCCAGCAGAAATAAACATGTTTGCAGCCTGATACACAAACTGCTTTGCTCTCTGTAGCTAAGTTCCCCCTTCATAACAGCCGTACAGGGGAGGATGCTTCTATAACTCACCTGTCTGCATTATTAGGGGCGTGGCCTCTTTGACTGACAGGTGGCTGTAGCTGCTAGCTGTCTGCTATGCTTCACCTCAGCTAACTGGAGACTGAACTGGATCTGTGCTGTTGGCGCCTGTGTCACACACAGAAGCATCAGTGTGTCACTGGTAATGCCGCCCTCTGGAGGTGAAGAGGATCTGGCTTCATCTGATTTATCTTTCTTGAGTGTGCGTTTGGCTTTATTCAATTGTGATTTGATTGAGTTTGTTCCTTTTAACTTGCCTAAAGAACTTCCGACTGCTTTTATCTTAAGAATGGCTTCTTT
>JAVDPK010001923.1:463924-489449 GCA_034780415.1 Cichlasoma orientale
CACACACACACACACACACACACACACAGACACACACACACACACACACACACACACACACACACACACACACACACGCACACACACACACACAGAGTGACTCATCTCAGAGGGTTTTTAGCCATATTCTCATTCCTTTGTGAGAGGAATCCTCCAGGTGTGACTGAGTCTAATTTCCATACCTGTGTGCTGCGTTCACACACAGTCATGTTCTCATGAGGACGTTACATTAGCATTCGTTTCCATAGCTGACCCCAGCTGACCCCTCACAAATGCCCAGCATTACTTACAAACTTCACACTGATCATCAGCAGACTGTGACTATAAAACCGGGACGTCACCGGGAGGTCAGTGCGGTCACTGAGTATGTAAATACTTATTCCTCAGTCTGTGCTCAGCTCTTTAAATGGCAGCTGTGAATCAGCTGATTCTGTACCTGAAACAGGATCTGCTCCTCCTGCTGGAAGCTGTTGGTTTTCCCATATTTCTCATATGTTTGGTGTGTGTGTGTGTAGCTTTACCACTGTGTGTGAGCGCAGGTATGACAGAGAAAGCCCAGCCCTCTTTTTATTCCATACAAACATTTCGCTCGTCTTCCAAAGAACATCTGATGGTAAGAGCAGGGTAAATTTGGTAACACGTATTGATTCTGCTCATTAGATACTGGTAATGACAGGCGGGGTACGATTGCAGCGATGGAAGCGGATCCTCCAGGTTAGGGTTCCTCCTCTGCCTTTGATTAAATATTAAGATAGAAGATTTCCTTTGTAAGCTGACATTTCACCATATGATTTAATTAACTGTAGTGAAGAAGATTAGATTTGTTTACATTGGATAAATATAGAATAATATCTCGCTGGAGTTGAATAAACTTGCAGGTCTTCACGCTCACTGGAGGCTTTCTCAGATTGTGGTGACGGCGTAATCAAAGCATCATTTATTGCTGGGCGTGAACGTTGATTGTGAAGAGCAGGAATCTGTCGTCTGCTCTGACGCGTTGTCGGCCGTCCGGCCCTCCTCTCTCTCCTCTTTTCATCTATCGATGTTTCTTCTCTGGTAATCACTTGTTCCAGGCGGGCAGCGTCTTCCTTTCAGAGCAGGTACATTTGTTTCTGCTCATCTGCTTGTATTGCAGCATTATGCAGGTTTCCTAAAAGCATTGTGGGCTTCCAGCGGGTCACGGTGATGGATGTAATTGGTGTTTTATTCTCTAACCTTTTGCTGCGCCAGCCTCAGATTGCCGAGGCTCTCAGACGCTCGCAGCTGCTTTGAGGCCGATCATTTGTTGTTTTCTGTTGCTCTGCTTTTTCTTGTCTTTCACTTTCTGACTTTAATCTTTTGTGTCTCTCACTCTTTGATTTTGAACTTGTAGAACTTATGTGCCCACTAAGGAAGGCTTTACAGGTTTCCTAGCCCGTACCTGCTGCTCTTTGATTCGTATTGATTTCAAAGAATACGTGTCTTTGTCTCCCCAAATATTTTGCAAATCCACCCTCGTGCAGCCACTGCAGGTAGTGTATGGTGTGTGTGTGTACTAACAGCACGCTGCGTGGTCCGAATCTTTGAGCGCAGTGTGGAGGAGAGTTGAAGAAAAGTCTATATGTGAATATGTTTGATGCGTGCCAGAGTAACGAGTCCTATCTGGTTTTCATTCCCTCCAAATATTGAGCCAGTCCCCCTCTTTAGTGAGTTTATGTCTAACTCGTCTGCAGCTATTACGAGTTTGTCCTCAGGGAGCCGAGGATAAAGAATAGCTCTGTAAAAACCAGGATCATCTGAATTTGGTGCAAATATATTCACTAGAATTAAGCTTTCGGTTAGGAGTGACCCTTCTGTTATTAGATATCGGCCCTTTTTATCTTTAACAGCATTAGTCACTTTTATTGGCACTGACGTGTGGATAAGTATCATCGCCCTCCTGGCTTGTGCCATGAACTCATCGCCATCCTCTGTTAGCACTAACACACTTTTAGCATCCGGATCTTTAACTCTGTTCAAGGCTGGATTTCTGCATACAGTTCCACAATACACGATTAATGTCAATGCTGTTAATTAATGTCAATGCTGTTAATTAATGTTATCCTTCTCCACGATTTTCGCTCTTTAACCCCTTCGTCATGCTTTGTGCTACAGGAACCGTTCTGATATCACACGTTCAGCTTTTTCTGGAGAATTGTGCGATTTTACTTTATAAAATATTTACCTTTTCATGAATTTTATTTTTGACATTTGAATGAATGGAGAAAGTTTGAGATCCTTTTCCAAGCAGCCCTATTTTGATAGTTAACCAGTTCAGCATATTTTGAACTAGAGGGAAAATTCCCGAGGCCCTGAACTCTTCAGGTATTACTCGGTTTGTTGATGTCTTTTATGGTTTTTAACCAGTGACAGTTGAAGTTTGATGAAATTCGTTTCATTGTTTCCAGTTGTTTTCTATGGACGGCCTTTAGATCACCCACTGAAGAGCTTCAGCTGTTTTACTTTTCGAATTATTTTCTCTTTCAGCTTTTTTCACTCCCACAAATTTTGCTCTGCCCACACATTTTATACTTCAAATCGAAGCTATGGTTGTGCTCTCTAAGAAAATGACCTTTTCAAAACTGCCGTTTACAGAATTTAAATGAGGAGCCCGAGAGTGTCAGCAGGATCCTCCACCAGGGTTATAATAGTTTTTAAAATAATAGTTTTTAAAAAATTGTATTCAACAACCAACTGTTCACTAGACGGCAGCATTATGTGCTAAATGTGTGAAATATTAAGGACACACATGAACACCAACACATGAGACATCAACGGGAAGCAACATAAAGAAACAGCCAATATACTCTTATCTCAAAAATTGACAAATATGAATAAAAATATTTATCTCAAGAATAAATGAGGACTAAATTGGAGCTCCCAGCAGTAGATGCAGGTCCAGTCAGTGCAGTAGATCAACATCAGAACACAGCGAGGTTCCTCCATCTTAACCCTGCACTCACACACTGTGATTGAAAACACTGCAGAGGGCTGTCTGTGGCTGGGGTTCCTATTCCTTGTTTGTAGAGACTGAACACTAATGCCGTGTTAATCCTCTCCTACCTGTCAGCATGCACAGTTTCTGCACAAACAAACAAACAAACAAATAAACAAATACTGCATTACTGGGATGGACACTTTTGTTGCATTTGGTCGCTTTCAAGTATTCAAATGAATCAGTGACCATGCACTGTGCTGCTTAGAGACCATACACTACCAAACAGTCAGAAACGGACTCGATGAGGGTGGGCTGAGGACCGCCGCCCGCTAGTGGGAGCCAGAGTGGTGTCTGGGCTGTGGGGGGTCAAATACTTCACTCAGTGAGGTGGAAATCAGTTCATAACTTTACGTGTTTTTGTGGATTTTTGCTTGATGTTCTGTCTCCATTAAGAAGCTACTGTAACATTAGAGACTGTTCAGTTCTTTAATTCAGCTGAGGATCAAATAACATATTATTTCAGGTGCGCCTGGTGCAGTGCAAATCATGCCTGATTAGATGGCAGCCATCTTGGGGCCGCCTGGAAATGGTTTCATGAAGAAGCTGATTTGTGTATTTGCTGACTGAATATCTGAAGGTTGCACCTCTGAAGAAGCTCACTCCTCAGGGAGAGCCTCCGGCCTCAGAGCTGCTCTGATGCCTCCACCTTCCCCTGTAAACACTGTTTGTGTGTTAGCGTGAAGCTCTTAGCGCCTGTCTGCCTCCCGCTCGTCTCCTCCACTCACACCTCGGTAATGGAGGCGAGGAAGGTGTTAGCATGCGCGGCTTCCGGTGCCACAAACGACTCCTACAGGTTTCTGACGAAGAGGAGGAAAAGGGATGTTTTCAGATCAAAAAGTGGAAGAGGCGAGAAGGAAGGAGAAAGAGGAGGTGTACGAGAGTGACACCGCCTTCATTCTTCTCCTTTTTTAGTTCATCTCCAGGCTAGAGAATACAGAGGAGGAGGAGGAGAAGTAGAGCTTGTCACCTCTGGGACCACCTCTCTGCTTTTCATTTGTCACTTCATGTGACAGAACGAGGCACGAGAGGTGAGGAGACGACAGGAAGGAGGAGGTGATGGAAGAGGAGATGGGAGGGTGGAGCGTTCACCTTCACGCTCCTTTCTTTTCTGCTTAGTCACTGTATGACATCAGAGAGCCGAGGAGGAGAAGTCACCACTGAAAGCATGTCCAGAAACAAAAGGGGCAGAGCAGGAGAGGAGAGGCGGCGGTGACACGACCTCCAGGGCGAAAATAGTCTCTTATTGACCCCCCCGACCATAAATGGGGACTTTATCTTTACCCCAAACACAGGAGGAAACCAGCAAACTGACGCTGAGCTCACCAAAGAACTTTGTTCTCAATACTGGACATGTTAGTGTTAGTGTGTTAGTGTGAGCTTCAGGGGATAATGAAGGATATATTTTCTGATATTAGTTAGACAAAAAACACACGCTGTAAGCCCGTGGACCACAGTCAGGATAAGACCCGAGCAGACAGGAAGCACAGAAGCTCCTCCCACCTGCTGGTCAGACCTGCTGTTTACATGAGAAGGCCAATCAGAAGAAAGCTGATTTAAAGGGGGAGGAGCTCCTACTGCTTATTTCAGACAGAGGATGAGCCGAGGGGCTGCACCGAGGTCCAGTATCAGATAAAGAAGCCTTATTATGAACTAGGATCATGAAAAGCTGCTTTATCAGAGTCTGCGACTAAAACCACTGTAACAGGAAGAAGAAAAGCTCATGCTTAGAAAGGAGAGCAAAAGAAAAAATGACAAGTTTGAAACATTGAAAGAGAAGAAGAATAAACAAAAAGTATTTGATTCACTTCGAGTGAAAACGGATGATTAAAGTAATTGCTTGTGCAGCCCTGCAGGTCTGCTGTGATGGAGTACTGCGACCTTGCCTGAGGTCTCCTGAGTGTTAATGACTAAACAAAGTGAACAAATTAAAACCGTTTGATAAAACACGACTGCAGGACAAACGAGGGTCTCTGCACGAACACAACCACAACACGCAGCATGAAGGACCCAACAAGAGCGCTGCACGTTCCTAATAAATGGCTCCGTATCCACCCTCCCCCTCCCCCCTCCACCCTCCTCCCCGCCACAGACGCCTGGACTCCACAGCTGGAAGTGTTAGTGTTGCACAGCTGATATAGAGGAGGAAATTAGCCATAGAGCCCAGAGGCTGTAAAGCTGGAGCCTCTGCTGGGCCTCAGAGGAACTGCGGCTCTTGACACTTTTCA
Source organism: Cichlasoma orientale (assembly GCA_034780415.1). Classification (NCBI taxonomy): domain Eukaryota; kingdom Metazoa; phylum Chordata; class Actinopteri; order Cichliformes; family Cichlidae; genus Cichlasoma; species Cichlasoma orientale. The sequence continues at coordinate 469,166 of JAVDPK010001923.1, forward strand.
CTTGTAAAGGTCGGCGTCCTCCAAACAGCCTCGATTCGTCATGATCTCTGACTTCATTGTGGCTGTGCAGCTCTGACAGTTCTGTGTGTCTGTACCGAAGCACTGACTCGTAGCAGCCGGATAATCCATGGAATTGATTGCAGCTTCAGCTCTGTGGCCTGGCGGGTTAATACAGGGCTAACTGCTGGGCTAAATGCTAATCCCCGTGATTTATGTCCACGGCCAAAGACGGATCACCTGTCCGGCTAACCTTCACTCCTTTCTCTCTCCTCTCTCCTCACAGCTGATGTCCGCCATGACCTGCTGACATCACCGTCCCCCCAGCACCCCCCTCCCTCCCTCTCCTGGCTACAAAATGGCCCTGACCTCCTGGCTGTTGCCATGGGGGCCCCCGCCCCTACTGCTCCTTCTGCTGCTCACTTCCTGCTTCCTGTCTGGGTCAGCTTCGACCACACCCTTTCCCAAAGACCTGGAGCCAATCAGCGTGATCAGCTCGGAGCGTGAGTATTGGACAGTGATGATGAGCGTCTCTCGTTTCATTTTGCCTCCTGATGTGCTCGCGTTTCATGTTGTTATAGGCAACCATTCTTTCATCTGATTGGACGCAGACACAGCCTTCTGTGTTTCTGTTGGCTTTCTCTCTGATTAACAAAATGACCACACTCAGATTTGTGAGCACGGTCTCTAAACACACACACACACACACACACTGTGTTGTGTGTTTTTGTGTGTTTGCAGACTCGTATCAGTATCCAGGTTTTCAGGGTTTGCTTCAGGACAACGACACACTGCGTCTGGGTCTGGACTTCCAGAGGATGTTACGGATCAATCACGTGTTGTACATCGCAGCAAGGTCAGCGCGCACACACACGCGCACACACACACACACACACGCACACGCAGAAACTTGACCAGAATGCATTGCTGTAAGTCTGATGTGTTCTTTTCTTGTTTGAGATAATAAACTGAATATTTTGGGTGTTTTTTCGATGCTTGAATAAAACACGAGCTGTGAGGATGTGAGTCCAGCTGCTAAATTCTGTGAGCGTATGTTTGACTTTTCTGATACCGTTATAGTGAGACATTATTTTAATCCCCGGACGAGCCCCCAGATTGACTTTTTTGTGTCCTTCAGCACAAATATTCAGAGAAAAAGAAGTAATTTCCTCTTCGCGGGGGTCACGTCACCGGCACACTTTATACCGGCGCTGCAACAATGAGTCAGTCAGTGGGAGTTAGATCAACACAAAATTAATGTGAAAATTAAACTGTTTCTATTATCACATAATTGCTTTGGTCCCATAAGCCTCTTTAAAGTGACAATTTGATGTTTTTCTTTGTTTAAATTTAAGGCTGGGAGAATTAAAGTGAACATTTTTCACCTTTTTTGTCCATAAATTGGTTTCATTGTTGGATACAACATAAAGAGGGCAAGAAAATCAAACACCTCATCAACCTCGCCTCTCCAGCACACGAGTGCGGCAGCAGCTACTGTTCATTATTAAATCTAAACGGCTCTTTTTTGTAATCGTTTGAAGGATTCAGGACAGTTTGTTTGCACGTGTGTGAAGAACATCAGAGGCTGAGCAAAAGTCTCAAATATAAATCTGTTTGAAAAGGATTTTTTGTGATACACTGTGAAAACACAAAAAACTCGTGACACTAACAAAATAAACTGAAAGCACACCTTTTACTGAGGTGGAAAATGACAAAGTCCACATAAAAACTTATGTGGACTTTGTCAGGCAGACTGAAGCTGTGTAGACATAAATCAGAGGAAGTGGAAACAGCTGGGGAACGAGACACAGGTGAACAGAATCAAGACACAAATGCAGAGGCTAGACACACACGTACACACACATACACACACGTACACACAGCAGCTGCACAGTAAGGGAAACACTGAGGAAAGCCAAGAATCTAACCAGGATACTTGTGGGAGTAAACAGGAAATGAAGGTGAACCACGCAACAGCAAAAACCTGAGAGCCATCAGAAAAGCTCCAGTAATAAACTAAACCACAGACGCACACAGACCCTCAGAAAAACCGAATAATCAACAGGAAAAACAAGCAGCGATCACAGTGGACTCACAAATCTCAGCTTTACTATTTTTAGCCATTTTGAAAAAGTGCTTTGGCCTTGGGGTCATTCCGTGTCGCCTCACCAGACGCTTCCAGCCCGAGCATCTCTGAAAAATTCCAATAGGAAAACTGCCAAGTTTTAGCTCCCCGCTGTTCTCACTTTCCTCATAAAAAGTATTTCTGTGATGAAGGCCGGGGCCTTTTCTGAGCAGCGTTTCTGTGGAGCCGTTTTCAAAAAGCTCGAATGCACACTCTGAGGCCGTGAACAAAAATGTGGATCTTTCAGAGGCTCATTTCAGTAAAGTGAGGCAGAACACCATCACTGATCCAGGATATGTTACTACCAAACCCCAAATCTTTCATTTCCTTTGGAATATCACAATAAACTCAAGCTCTAATATCTTTAAGGCTGTTCATCTGATAGGAGTACATTCATGACACAGAGTAGAGCTCATATATGGGAATGCTCCTTCTGCAGGCCTTCAGAAAAGGCCGTGCAGGCCGCACGATCACATTTTCAAACAAGTTCCATCTCTCTGCTGAACTTCAGCTGCACTTTAGAACTTTCATATTCCTGAAGTCACAGCAGCAGACGTTCGGCCTAACCAAGGGTTCAGTGGTTCTGCAGATGAAGCTGAAGATGCTCCACAGAGAGCTGTGGCCGCTTTCCTGTTACAAAGTGTATCATCGCCCTGGAGCTTCTCAGGGAAATCAGGGATGGTGGGGCCTTTGTGAATTGATATGGAATGACCCTTAATCAGCTAAACCAAACAATAATCAGCTAATGCCGCAGCTCCATAATAGACTCTGTCTTTGGCTTCTGCTCAGTTGAACTTCATCATCTCATTGTATCCAGTTCTGTTTCCTGCTGCTGCATTTGATCGCTCTCATAATGAAGCTGTGCTTTAAATAAACATGACTAAACATGCTGAGAGTGAGAAAGTCGTTTTCTTCTTAAGTAAGTTTGCACATAAAGGGCCGTGTCTCAGTGCGTGAGACTCGCAAATGAGACAATCGGAGAGCAAACCGACATCAGAATCAAGACGCTGAGGGCAGAGCGGAGTTCAGTCGAGTTTAAGCGTGCAGGAGTGGCAGAGACGCGGCGGGACTCTCATGTTTAATGCTGATTTGACACAGACGAGCTCAGAGAAATGGATACAAGCATACACGAGGCTGAAGCGGCGCACTGATCACAGTCCATTAAAGAGGTGTGAGGCGCAGTCTGAGCGCTGACTCTGTGCTTTGAACTCCGCAGGGATCACGTGTTTGCAGTGAACCTGACGACGGCGTCGGAGGAGTTCGTCCCGCGGCTGGTGAGTCGATTTACGTGGTAAACACTTTATTTATATCTGGAGAACAAAAACGTTGAGTTTTCAGGATGTCATCTCCGTGTTTCCCCAACAGACGCATCATTCAGATCGTTTCAAAAAAGCTGGTTCATTCAAAACTCTAATTTCTGCATTTTTGCCTGCAATCCTCATCAGTAACCTGACGTTCTGCTGAAGGAAGCATGGTGACAGCGCTGAGAGGAGGCTGGCAGGTTTCAGTTTGTGGGGTTAAAGTTCGTTCAGCATCTCCTCTGAGACAGTGTCAATTACAAAAGCTGTGTAAAAGTATCAAATAATCAAGTCTTAAAGAGCCCAGGGTGTGTGAAGGATTGAGGGCAGCTGCACTTCATCAAAGGTTTGTGTATTTGAGGATCATCAGAGGTTAAGTAGCTGTTGGATCATCTTCTGTGTTCCTGTGGAAGAGAAGAGAGAAATGGAAAGATCTGTAAGTGAATATGAAGTTACAATGCAGAGACAAATGAGTGTGAAACATGTGATTAAAGCATAAAGCTCTGCCATAACCAGGATCAAGCTGATCAAGATAATGCAGAAGATCTCCAGCAAAAACCTGTTTTAAGACACCAGACGTCAGAGCTTCAATCAGAGCAGTGAAAGCTGATGTCTGTGCACGTCTTTAAAAAGATTTCTAGAAGATGGCTAAAAGACATCTTCTAGAAATCAGGGTTTTTATGCGCCTCCTCCCAGGGCTGCAGCCCCCGATCGTCACCACAGCAGATTAGTTTTAAAAGCCAAGAAAACAAAAAAGAAGCACTGAATGTGTCAGGCCTGAGTTGCATGAAGATTAACCCTCCATGTGGACACCAAAAGAGGGGGTGCACCAGCTGTCTTAAAGGACTTTGTACTGTCAGGTCCTACAATATCAGAGAGAAGCTCAACGATCAGATGATCCACTGTGAGCCAGTCACAGCTAGCCAAAAGGCTCCTAGGTGGAGCTTTTGATTCTTTGATTATTCATACAGACCGCCCAGATGTTTGATGCACAAATGACGTAAAATGGAGATTTTTCTTTCCAGAATCTGAAATCGCTCACTTCATGCTCCTCAGCTGACCATCAGTGGTGATGGAGTGGTAGATGCTCCAATCTCTAGATGTCTCATGGTAATGGGCTGGAAAGAATCCGGGCTAACGTTGGTCATAATTAGTCAGTGAGTGGAGCTGCTCCTGAAATGTTTGGCAGAACGTGTTAAATAGGCCTGATGTCTGTGCTGCAGCTTCACTCTGTGATTAAGTCTTACATAAGAACGTTCCTCTGAAAGGCGGCGAGCAGCTTCTGTCCCGACGGCTGACAGCGCAGCAAAAAGACCCTTTTTACTTTTTGCACAATAAACGTGGTAAATATCAGCGTGCAGAACAAAACTCCAGCAGCTTGTAATGTGTGAGGAAGCACAAAGGACACGCTTCCTTTGATCTGCACACATCCTCCTCATCAAAGAGAAAAGGTTACAGGGTGGCTCCTGACAGTAATGGGCCTCCCGGTGCATTGTGGGACGGCGGGCGGCAGCAGCTCTTTGATGTGAGCTGTTACTCTCGTTATCAGTTATCCGACCTGAGCGGCACGGCCGAGGACCACATCGCAGTCTGCTCTCCATCTATATATGTATATATTGTACTCTTAAAACAAGCCTTTAATGTTTAATGTGGACTCATGTTCTCCTGACACGTGTTAGCAGAACATCCAAACGCGGCGGCCGCAGATTCTAATCGTGCAGTTTATTGCTTGATTGTGATGAGAAAAAGCTGCTACTGCCATGCTCTGAGTGTGGGATGGATGAGAGGGAGTGCAAATATTTACTTCACCTTTGAGGTGCTGCTAGAAGGTCAGATGATGACTTTTGGTCCAGTTCTGTTCTTTTAGGGGAAGGGACAGGATTCAATAATCTGTATCCAGCTGTGAGTCCACTCATCTAATCAGACTTCTTTCAAATCCCTTACGAGGGATTAAAATGCTCTGCGTTAGCAAGAAAAGTTAAGAATCTCACTGCTAATCGCAGCCTTCAATGTTACATCATGGTTCACTAATCAGAATCATCTCAGCTGGATTTTCAGCTGACATCACTCCACATCAGGAGGTCCACACAGACTTTGTGATAAATCTGGAGACCAAAGATTTACAGACTTGTCCAGCAGAGCTCCTCTTCACTTTGCACTCCCTGACGGAGCGCTCCACCTTACCTACAGCAGCCAGCAGCCTCCATCACTTCCACTCCTTCCACACTGTTCGTGTTCTATGCTGGGCTGATGTCTGATGACTGGAGACCTGGACAAATACATTATATTGGTGGTTGACTGACAGGTCACAGGGCCAACACACCATTGGCCAACTGATAAGGAGTTATTTAGCTTAACGTTCTTGTTGTAGCCCCGCCTCTGGCCCCTGTGACAGCCTGGATTGGGAGGTCCTGGGTTTAAATCTGTAGGCCGGCTCCTGAGACTTTAAGTGTGGATTAATAAAAACTAGAGTTTGTAGGCTGGCCGTGTTTTCCTGCTTTCATAAATCAAGCAGTGATGAATTGCTTTCTTTTAGTGGTTGCTGTTCGCTTGATTTGCAGTTCATAAATCCTATTTTAGCGCTGAACACAAACCTGCATCACTTTGCCACAGTGCCGGCAGATCAAGTGCCAACCCACACCAGCAGATGGCGCCACTGATGTTTCATATAGGGGGCGCTGCTGCACATCTGCAAGCCACTTTGCAGCCCACCTCCACCCCAGCGCCTCCGTTCATGCTATATCTGACTTAATGTCATACCTGTGGGTGTTGCTGCTCCGCGGTCCCAGAACAGACCCAACTCCGAGTCTATGTGACTTCAGCTGGAAGTGGCCATCTTCCTTCAACCGTGGTCGTCCTTCATCTGCAGGTTTGGTCTCTTAAAAGCAAAATAATCCCAGAAAGGTGACAGTTTGAAAAGCTCCGCAGTGACTGCATTCACTGAAAACGGTGTGAGGAGTGAAGACTCATTCGGCAGCAGCAGAGAAGTTAAGAATGCTGCATTATTTTAACGTTATTTTTAAGTTGTAGATGTCATTTTAGATTTAGATGTCATGAATATGACAAACTGAAGAACATCAGTGGCACAAGGAGAGTGGGAGAAGTTCATCAGGCGTGAAAAAGCGATTTAACTCGTTATTTTGTGTTGGGTTTGAAGCTGAAGTCGTCTTCAGAGCCTCCACAGCAGCTGGTGCGCGGCGTTGTTGGGTCCAGACCACCAAATTTAATGGTGTAGTTGTACTTCGGGCTGTGACGTGTGTCTGAGCTGCAGCCTCACTAACTGCTCGCTGATTCACCTGCACTCAGGCGGGACTCCACTTCCTCCTCACCTGTGTGTTTATTTCTAATCGAGAACTCTCTGCGCCCGACACTGCTGAGAAAGTGACGCCCTGCACTTCCTCTTCCTGTGTTTCAGAAGCTGACGTGGAAGTCCAAAGACGTCAGCAAGTGTACAGTCAGAGGGAAGAACAGCGTGAGTTTTCATTTTCCTCTCATTCCACTCTTTCTGCTCTGCTCTAATTTGAAAAGTGACATATTTGTACAGAGAGATGAAAGGAAAGGTTTCATAATTCTGCGTGCGTGTTTCAGGACGAGTGCTACAACTACGTCAAAGTGCTGGTGCCCCGAAACGATGAGACGCTGTTCGCCTGCGGCACCAACGCTTTCAACCCCACCTGCCGAAACTACAAGGTGAGCCTCCCGCCCCTGGATTCAGAGACGTGTTCACTCAGGCTGTGCTTGGTGTGTTTAAGAACTCGCAGCTGCTTTTAGCCATTAATTTAGAGTTCTTCTCTAGCTCAATAAATATCGATACCTTTTAGGCTGCAGTGGGAGTGGGGGGGGAGGGGGGGGGCTACAGGGTGTCTGCAGGTCTTTAAAAATCAAAGAACAGAGTTCCCTGAAAAGGCCCGGGAGAGCGGTCTTAATTAGTCTTTAATTTGATTAATTTTCTGTCACTTATTTGGCTTCATGTGGATTATGAGACAATTGATCATTAGGCACAGGCAAGTAAAAAACTGGCAGCCCCGTTCAGTACTCTGGACAAGGCTCCCGGTCACATTAACAAATATGCAGTGTGAATGTGTTTACCTGCATGATCTGCATGTGACACGCTGCCAGCCTGCTCAGTTCTGCCTCTGTTAGGTGTTGCATCCTTGGCTGTTTGTAAGTAGATGCTCATTAAGGCCTCAGTCACAGCTCAGTGACCGCTCCAGCCTCCGGTCTCCGGGGCAGAGGGACCGGGTGGGCGAAGTTTGCACGGCAGAGGCTCGACGAGCTGTAGTGAAACTGAAAAATGCAAACTGGAAATGAGACTGTTTGCCTTCAGAGTAAAAGCTGTGCCTGACTGCGGTAACCAACAAAAGGAGCTAATTTTACTTTGAAGGCAGTCTCAGCTTGGCGAGCTGTCTTTAGGCCTAAGGTGGATGTAGCAGTGTCTCCTCAGCGGATCATCTGCCTCCGTCTCACCCTGTCCCAGCATCCTCCTCTGTCACACCAACCCTCTGCATGTCCTCCTTCCCTACATCCATGAACTTCCTCTGAGGTCTTCCTCTTTTCCTCCTGCCTGGCAGCTCCATCATCCTTCGTCCAGTATATCCTGTCCCTCCTCTGCTGTAGCAGTGAGTAACAGTGATCCAAACAGCAGGTACTGTGGTGCATTTCTCCTTGTGAAAGTAGCACCTGTGATCGTTGGGCAGTAAGAATTTAGCCGACCCCGATCCTGCAGCTCACACTTGTTTCTGTGACGTGAGTCACTTTGAACTGAACCGAAAGTAATGAAGTTGATATTTTGTGATTTAGCCATTTTAAATGTTGAATTTTTAAATTCCTTTTACTTGATGGAGCCAATCAGTGAATTCCAGCGGTGCTTCCTGCTGATTGCTGCTGTGACTGATTATAAAAGTCACATAAAGTCAGTGCAGCTCGAATGGAGCCTTTCTTTCACGTCACTGTTTCCTAACAGCGGGCTGATGTGCGTCTATGAGAGCGTTTGTTCTCTTTCTAACCTGCCCATTATCCTCTCAGCGGCGGAATTTCTACCCGTCGTCACTAACGTCGGGTTAATGAGCGCAGAGATGTGGCGCCGCGATGACATGACTTTTGTTCTGACAGCGTTCCCCGGCTCCTAATTGAAAGTGTCAGGTGGCTCGAGACGCCTCGTCGAGACCAAATGCGACGCTTTCACAAAAGCCACAATTTCAGGTGTCAATCCAGAGCCGTGCTCGTTTTTTTTCCACGCCGCCGCGGCGCTGCCGGTTTGATTGACAGGCGATGACCCCGTTTAGCAGAAGCTTCCCGTGCTTTGAAACCTCCGGCAGTGAGAGAGAACACGGCTTACCTGAAGACGAGGAGCGCCGTCTTCCTTTCAGAAGAGTTTGGATCTGGGAGATGAGCAGTGATGGCTGCTCTCATTTGATGATTGAAGGCACAGAATCAGATCTGCCTGTACTCTCACAGATGACGCTTTCATCATCCACCAAAGTGTTGTTTTTTTTAGCGAGGACGCGCCATCCTCTCACTGCTGTGAAGCAGCGATCCACTTCAAAGCTTTCGCTGACGTGAGCGTGTCCTGCTGCCGGAGTCACGGCCTCTTAGCTTCTAGCACAGGTACCCCGTGGCTCATTTCCAGCTCCAGATTTTCATTCTAAGCAGTTTTGCATGATTCACAGTCGAAAATAAGCTTTAATCTCGGAGCAGCCCCTCGCTTCTTCCTCTGAAACGAGCCGTTTGAGCTCCTCTCCCTGTTCTTGACTGGTTGCCCTCTGTAGCTGCTGAGGGCCTCAGCGTCTGACATATTTTATTTCTTTATGACATCATAAGGATCCAGCAGTAGAAAAAAACAGTTTTTGGCTCACAGGGATTACTCAAACATACGCTGACCTCATTATTTGAGGCTTTGGAGATGTTTAAGATGAAGATCCACCACTGGAGCAGGAGATAAATGACTCGTGTTGTTTTTCAGGTCAGCCCTCGCCCTTCTCTGTGTCTCGTTAAGTAAAGGCAGTAGTGGGGAAGAAGCCAGAGAACGTCCTGGGTGTGATGCCTGAAAGCTCTTCATTAAGCAGCTCCTGTGGTCAGAGTTGATCACTGTGAGAGCGGATCCTTCCAGGAGAAGGTCGTCGTGAGTGCTGCGACGTGCCCCGTCATGCTGAGGGATTGAATTTGTCCTCCTCCTCCTGTCCGAGGGGCCGACGACACCGCCAGAGATAAATCACGAAGACGATACGTGTAATTAAAGTGTGTGATTTTTCTCATTTAATGTGAGGATGACTCAGCAAGCTTCTGCGTCTCCTGCTGAGCTGCAGAGAGCAGAGATGTGAAGTTTAGTGGATGGAGGGAGGAGAGGGGAGAGCAGTGAGTCTGTCCTGCTTCAGGATGCGGCGTGACGGACGGGGGCGAGGGAGATGGCTGGAGCGATGGAGAGCGAGCGAGCGGAAAGGTCACAGAGCTGAGTTACAGACGGCGTGGGCTCGCCGAGGCCGAGCGCGGCAGACAGGTGGATTTATGAGGCCTCTGTTAGCGATTCAGCGAACGTAGCTTCGGTGTTATCGACACAGCTGCCGGGCTGACAGTGAAATATTATCAGAGCGCTATCAGCTCTGCTACAACATTATCAGCAGCATAATTAACTGAGATCCTCTGCCGTGAATAAAACTGTCAGCACATTATGGAGGCAGGTTAGCGCGCTGTCACGGGCACCTTTTTAAGCTACCTGCTCCTCAGCCTCAGGTCTGTTTGCCCTGCTTGAGGATGGATGACGACTGCAGCAGGTCAAAGGTGACGGTCTGCGCTGTCAGCATCACGTCAGAGATTAAGGGGCCGTTACTGTGTCGGGTACATGAAGCCCAGCTGCTCACTCCACACCAAGCTCGATGTTGGTGAATGCTCGCTGACGTCTGCGCCTCATAAATCTGTCATTTGTGATCTGATCTGTGTTCTTGTTTCCTTTGTCCCCCTCCCCCAGATGACTTCCCTGGAGCAAGTCGGGGAGGAGGTGGTGGGTCAGGCTCGCTGCCCCTTCGAGTCCGGTCAGTCCAACGTTGGACTGTTTGCTGGTGAGTCGACTTTAACTCCTCCAACAGACTCGAAGACGTTCAGCAGCGTTTCTAATCAACAATAGAATCTGGCCTTTATTCATCTACAGTGAACAGATGGGGCGGGGCTAAATGGGGTGGCACCACCCCTGAAAGTTGATTGTCTCACCCCGAATTAGTGATGTCACATCAGTGCAGCCCCGAAGAACTGTAGGTGGACCGAGGGGGTCCAGTTTGAGAGCCAATCAGGGAATACAGGAAAAGATTATTTCAGCCCCGCCCCCTTCTGTTGCCCGTCATTCTGTGCTGTCCTCCTCAGGCGACTCTCAGCTGCTGTGCGCCTTATTTAAAAAGACTGAATCTGACCATAAAAATGTGAGTTATTTAAAAAGTATCGAGCGTTGCTGTGGAATTCAGTTTCTCAGAGACGAGTGTTTATTCTTCTCAGGTGGAGACTTCTACTCGGCCACCATGACGGACTTCCTGGCCAGCGACGCCGTCATCTACAGGAGCCTGGGAGACGGCCGCCCCGTCCTCAGGACGGTCAAATACGACTCCAAGTGGCTCCGAGGTGGGTCGCAGCTCGATGATGGAGGCGGGATTATGTTGAGTTATTTTTGACACTTTGAACGTTCCTGTTTGTTGAAGCTTCGATCTGAGTGAGCTCACATCGTGGGACACTTCACTCTATCAGCACACGAAGGGTCGTGTTTAGATCTTTGTGCGGTCAGCGATGACCTGATATCACAGCAGACCTGCTGTGCACTTCATGTTTGCTGGAACAGGTGCGCGCTGCTCTGCGACATGTTTGTGAGGCTGAAATGATGGAACGGTTTGAGTTCATCAGGTTGAAGAAGGAGCCTTCGAGCACAGAGATGAAGGCGACACTTTGAGTTAATTAAGCCAGTGAGATTCATTCTGCTCATGACGGTTCAAACACATCAACATTAACTCGTTTTAAAGTCATTTTTATAACTTACTGTAGATTCCTCTCAGAAATCTCAGGAGTAGAATTTCCCTTCTGTGATAAATTAAATGCCATATTTTATAAAGCTCACTTTCACCCATAAACCTGAGGGTGGAGCCTCCCAGGCTGCGGGACACGTTCCCATATTCGGAGTAAACGCCGTAATTTTACCGCACATGTGAGCCAATGAGACCGAGGACTCAGAACTGGATTTAGCCGGTTTGACTGGATCCTGTGAAACATGGCACTCATATAAAGCCTCAGCATCTTCATCTCTGGGGTTTTGAGAGGCATTCTGGGAAAAGTGAAAGCAGCCTTTTATCACCCAGTAAGAGCAGCGATGAGGTGAGCAGCTCAGAGTGAGGGTGAAAGGTTACTGATGAATCCGATGTCTCCGCAGAGCCGCACTTCCTGCACGCCATCGACTACGGGAACTACGTCTACTTCTTCCTGAGCGAGATCGCAGTGGAGTACACCACGCTGGGCAAGGTACCCGATTCTGTGTGTGTGTGTGTGTGTGTGTGTGTGTGTGTGTGTGTGTGTGTGTGAGAACATTTTCCTCAAACAGTAAAGAAGAAAAACGGAACTTTAATCATCCGTCCTGTTTGCACCGGCCGGCGAAGGATCGATGCGCTTTCAGTCGGAGTGATGGACGACTGAATCCACAGACCACGTGTGATTGGCTGAAAGTTTAACTTGGCCAGCAGCAGCAGCAGCAGCTTCTCCTGACTTCAGTAACCTCTTTAGTTAGTTTCTAATTACATTTTGGATTCTTTAATTTGAGCAAAAGAGTAGTGAAATGTCACGCTATGATACCCCTGAAAATTTAATGATAACATTCATCAGGATCCTCGCCGTTGGTGTTTGTTGGTACCCTCCTCGCACGGATTCCGTGTTAATAACGCCGACTCTCTGTGATGGCGTAGACTTGCTCTCTAACTTTCTCCTCACTAACGCGTCTCCAGGTGGTGTTCTCTCGGGTCGCCCGGGTGTGCAAGAACGATAACGGAGGATCTCCCAGAGTTCTGGAGAGATACTGGACTTCCTTCCTGAAGGTACGAAAAGCGTAAATGAGCTGAACTGGAGTCACGCAGGCGCTAAACTTTCACTCGTCTCAGTTTGTCGCTCATCGGTCCCTCTGCTCGTTTGCGCTCAGGCTCGGCTCAACTGTTCGGTTCCCGGAGACTCCTTCTTCTACTTCGACGTTCTTCAGTCTCTCACCAACGTGCTGCAGATCAACCAGCGACCCGCGGTGGTCGGAGTCTTCACCACTCAGGCCAACAGGTACGTGACTCTCAGGGGGAGACCGGTGTCTGATCGGTGTTGAAAGATGAAGATATATTTTTGGACGTTCTTTAGAAATCTGGGGCATGCGCAGTGGAGAAATGGTGATGGCGTTGTAGAAGGTGGGTACTTTAGACGATGAGGACGTTATAGGAAATTGTGGTGATGGTACGGAAGTGTGTTAGGAATGCTTGGGAACATGAGGGGGGTCAGCTTCACTGGAACGTGCCTGGATTTCCAGTGGACAGTAGGTGGACATCTGTAAAACGTGAGGGGGTTTTGTCCAGCTGTTACTCCTGCAAAGGGCTGCTCGGAGGTTAAAGTGGACTGTTTGTGCTTTTCCTTGTTTCCTGTCATAAATCTCCTGTTCCAGTGGTTGATGATCAGATTAATCCACTATCATCCCTGTAAGCCCAACGCTCGGGCTGCAAACTGCCCGAAACAGTCGGTTTAACTGTTTGTTTTCCTACTCTTGGGTCTGCATGATGTCATAGAGGTGCTCTTAGCTGGCTTAAAGGGGCGGAGCTTAAACGGCTTGTCTCAGACAGAGGCCTGGTATGAGATAAAGAAGGATTATTCTGAACTGCGACTCATGCAGAGCTGCTGTAGTGAACAGCACGGGTAGAGTAGAAAGCTGTAAGTGACAGCCCCCTTTAAGATTTGACTCCTAGATTAGTGTTGTGCTGCTTGTATAGATTAACATAACTTTTCATACTGGATGGAGAGATAGAAAAACTGCTTTGTTCCGCCCGTCTGTTTTTGTCCCTCTTTGCCTCTTCTTCTCCCACCCTCCTCACATTTCTTCAAAGAGCTCGTAATACTCACGGTGACTGACCTCATTAGCGGCTGCGCGGCGGGTTGAGTCTGTGTGCAGATGACAGTGTCGCAGCAGCGAGCTCTGTCCTCTCCCTGCATGTCTTCAGCGAGCTGTCGGTATTTATTTGCAGTCAGTCTGGATTATATAAGGTCTGACTTTGCTGTGAGTCACAAACTCAGCGGCGCGCTCTGCAGCCCGCCTTTCACCGCATTTCAAGCTTCTTCATTTGAAACTTGTCACATTTCTGGAGTTTTAGTTTCACTTTTGGGTTTGTGAGTTTGACTCGTGCCGTCTTTCTTCCACTTCCTGAACATCGGAATCATTCTCAGTGTGTGATGTTGGTCAGAAGGAGGCTTGCTGACTCGTGCTGTCCGTCTTTCTTCAGCATCCCCGGCTCGGCCGTTTGTGCCTTCTACATGGACGACATCGAGAAGGTGTTCAACGGGAAGTTCAAGGAGCAGAGAACCAGCGACTCATCCTGGACTCCAGTACCTGACGAACAAGTGCCGAGACCGAGGTGAGGACTAAGTCCAGGTTTCGTTTCAATCGAGAGCTACTTAAACGCAGCTGCGCTGATATTTCATGTTTCTTTATTTTTTAATCTATCCAGGCCCGGTACGTGTGCAGGTGACGGCTCAGCTTCAGACTACAAATCTTCGGTTCAGTTCCCAGACGAGACGCTGACCTTCATCAAGTCATATCCTCTGATGGACGAAGCTGTTCCCTCTGTCAATGACCGGCCCTGCTTCACCAGGACATCCAGCAGGTATTTTAGAGCCCCCCCACACGCGCTCACAGGGACGGTTCATATCCCAAAACTGAGTGAAGAGATGCTCCTGGGCAACATAATGCATCATAGTGGGAAACAAGTGCGCTAACATATGGGAATCATATTTAACTTCATTTCATTCTGGAGAATTATCACAAGTGAGGTGTGACGCCTACCTTCTGCCGCCCGTGAACATCAGTGTTTCTTCATAAACACGCATCGCGCTCGGAAACATCTGTTGCAGCTTATCACAGCGTGTCGCAGCGTGCGGATCCCTGTTTACCCGAGCTCTGGTCTGGGTTTGAGGTGGCTGAAGAAGCCAGGCTCTCTCCACCTTCCCTTCCTTGACCGACTGCAGGACATCTGCACGCTGCTCTCGCTGCTCTTCGGTGGAATCCAGTCCTCTGCCTGTCTCTGCTTTGTTTCCTGCCAACACAACCCCGAAGAGAATATTTCCGCCCCCGTGCTCCGCAGTCTCCGAGCTGCTCTCTCCATCGATGCTGCTCCCTTTGCCTCCAAATCCACCTTTGCTGATTGTGGCCACAGAGCTCAGTTTACAGGGTCGACTCTGGCAAAGCCTCTATGGAATGCATCAGCGCAAGTTGGTGTGTAATAAAGGATGTTTTTTAACACCTGTTTGCATTTAAATTGGGTGAATTCACAGCTTCACTCCAGCTACAGATGATCTTGGTGGTCACAGGTCAGTGATTCTCAGAAAAATGTTTCTTTTCTTTTGCCAGAACTGCAGCCTGCAAACTCGAGCTGCGCACGAACATTTCCTCAAACAATCCCAGTTTGGAGATCTGTTTAATTTCTCATCTCTATTACTGCCTGCTGGCTGAGCCCCTGCACCGCCCACACCTGTTATCATATTGGTGGAGGGTGATGACTTTGTTGATGAAATTCGTCTGTCACCATAAATCATTTCAAACACGAGTCTGAGAGAATTTATCAGAAATTCTCTCTCTCTGAGGCTGAACGTATTCAGTTTGGGGTCAAAGATCACTGTGACCTCACAAAATGTTTTTGGCCATAGTTCAAGAATTCAGCTAATTATGACAAAGTGTCACACAAATGTGTAATTGGTTAAAAAGAGGAAGTAATACCCAGAGGTTGAGTGATCTGAGCTGTTCCTGGGTGGATACTGTGTGTAGGATGGTGATGTTGACATTTTCCTCCTTCCTGCTGTGCGTCTACATTTTGTGCCTGTAGACATTTGTGCGTTTCTCTGGTACGCTGTAATTTACAAGATGCAACAAATGATCTGCAGCTTCAGGACCAGCATTACATGTCAGAGCCACTGCACTGTGGAGAAACGTATCTGAACTTTTTACAACATTAGTGTTAAGAGTAGCTTTGATTTTCTCAGTCCAGTTCCTGCTCTAGTCCAGCCGGAAGAACAAACCCTCCGGGGAGCCCGTCGTAATAAGTCGCGACTGTAAAGTGTACCCATAAGAGACGAGTTTGGAAATTACAGCAGCTCTTAGAGGCGCCAACTCCACCATCCCGACCTGAAGCCTTGAGGATAATCATCAGTATCAGCTCTGATTAGTCGCCAGCTCACAGGAAGTTCTCGCTCTGTAGCAGCTCTGAAAATCTCTGACCTTTTTAATCTGCGTCTGCAGGTTTCAAATGAGTTTCTGATGGATTCTAATTACCGCTCTGGAATAGGAATGAGGCTCTTAATTCTGCGTATGAATTAGCCTCCGCTCTGCAAAGGTCCGTGCTGACCCAGATAATGGTAATACGGGTGTGCAAAGGGCAGCGCAGACCTGCTCACTCTGTTATGTAACATCAGTCTGGTTCAGTCGAGCAATCAGAGGTACTCAGTCATGGAGAGCTGCACTTTACATGTATCATATGCATCTATGTCTGCTATTGTCCTGCTTTTATAAAGCAAAAAAGAGAGTTAGACTTTGTGATTTACCAACAGGGGAAGAACAGAGAGGAACCCTGTTTGCTTTAGGGAATTTCTGTTGTATGGATAAAATCAAGGTCCCCAGAGGATTTTTCATATCTTTGCTCACTCCTACGATTTCTCCAATAACTTTCATTATGAAACGGAGGCTTGAGAGGCTCAAGCGTTTTTCTGAGCCTCGTGTTAAACTTAACTTAAAAAGTTCCCCTTCCTCTGACCGAGAAGAGTGGGAAAGAAATAAACCCTCCTTGTTTCTTTGTTTGTTTAAAACAGAGCTTTTAACTATTTATGCACTATTTGGTCACACCCGACATAAAGTCTATAGAGAATATGTCTTTTTCTGACCGACCAACCCATGAAGGTGTCTTGAGGGATGCATCAGTCACTGTAGTTAACCTGTTTTAACCTTTTCTAGAAACACCAAACACACGTAAAACAACAAATAGAAACTCAGAAATTCAATTCAAGGACAAGATCCTGGATGAGCCCCCATTTTGTGTCAGATCTCCGGGCTCGTGTAGGACTTCGGGGAGTAGCATCATACTAAAACATCTAGTCTATGTGATGCTATGTACAGTTCGTGTATTAGGTGTGATCGCTTGGCCAGTTTGACATCTTTTGATCAGCTTTGTTCAACAGCAAGATGAAAAAATCACTCTTGTTTTTGGGAAGATTTTTTGTGTGATTTTTGCGTGTTTTGCTACTTTTGTGTGTTGCCTTTTTGAGAATTCAGTGCTGTCATTAATTAGCTTGTAAGGTGTAATTGCTGAATAGCACCACACGGTTGAGACTGTGTCTGTTCTGTTGTGTTGAGCTGAGCGTACACAGAGACTGATTCTCATCAGGAAGTGCACGCACACCTTCGCTCTGAATAAATCAGCAATCAGCGCTCGCTGGACCGATGACAGCCTGTTGGAAATATCATCCGGCTGTGCCAGCAGTTCTGCTGCCTGCGCGTTCAGAGAACTTTGACTATCTTTTTTAGATACCGACAAAACACACTAATTCATACATTGTGACATCAAACACACGTGAAGGCACCATTTAAAAAACTTCTACATCAAACACGTCACATTTTTCTCAAAGGCTGTTAGAAAAGAGGAGTCGGTTCACTGGATTCCACAAGCTGGAGGTTTTCATGGATACAGTTTGTCCAACACTGATGAAAAGTAACACAAACCTGCTACAAGTTGTACAAAGTGAAACATCATACTAGAAAAAGGAACTCCTTCTACTCACACTTTTCCTCAGAGAGTTGGGAGTAAAACTGGAGCCATTAGCTCATCAAAGTAAAGAAATCCTTACACCGGCATCTGGCATCTCTCTGCAAAGAAAAGCTTTTCATCTTCTCTTTCTTCCTTGCAGGTCCAAGTTGACCCAGATTGTGGTGGACGTTTCTGCCGGGCCTTATAAGGACCGAACGGTGATGTTCCTGGGCTCAGACGACGGACGAGTCCTGAAGGTTTTGGCCAGCACGCATCCAAATGACAGCTTTGGATCCAAACTGCTGGAGGACATCGACGTCTACAACCCATCCAAGTAAGTGCAGGCTTTAATAATTGATTAGCTACTGAAACATTTGTGTCCCTTGTTATTTTAGCTGACTGTGTTTGTGTGTCCAGGTGCAACGTTCAGGGTCAGGAGGACCGGAGGGTTCTGGGCCTGGAGCTGGATAAGGACCATCACGCCCTGTTTGTGGCCTTCAGCAGCTGCGTCATCAGAGTGCCGCTCAGCCGCTGCACCCAACACGGAGCCTGTAAAAAGTAAGAAATCAGTGATGGAGGAAAAAACCCCTCAAACCTTTCCTGCAAGTCCTCCTCTGAGTAACGTCTGTCCTCCAGCAGAAGGTTCCAGATTCCTGAGACTTCTGAAAGGAAGGGCAAATCTGATAAACACTCTAAACACCTGAACATAGCTAAAAAAAAACCTGCTGACAGTTATAAGTTTAGCTTCAATTTAAAGTTCACAAGTAACTGTTAAACTATATACGACCATTTAAGATTTGTACATTTCTTCATCTTTCTCATCATGTCTTTCTCCTCCTCCGCAAACGCTGCTCTCTCTCCTCCCTCATCTCCACCTCCTCCTCCTCCTCCTCCTCCTCCTCCTCCTCAAGCATCATCTCCTGAACTGAAGTCAGAATTCTAACACATGGAAACGTGTATAAAGATGCTTCTTTATTCCCGATATTGTCACAATTACTGATTTTCAGCAAGTCAGACCTGCAGCCCTCTGGCCTCTGGACAGCTGACAGGCTCATCAACAGCAGCTGGCGATGAGCTAACATGACACCAGCTATTGTTAGGCTGAATGTTTGATTACAGCGTATGAGAGTTTATTCACTCGGTGTCCGAGTCATTGACAATGTTAGATCCACCGTGGAGAGTCTGAGTAACACCGGCTAACAGTAGCTCACAGCGGCAGAAACAGCAGCGGTTACTGATGGAGAGGTCACTCACTCATCGACCCGAATCGGCTCCTTTCACTAAGTTTTACAGCCTCCTGCAGAGTCAGTAGTTGTGGACGCTGTAAACAGTGATCACAGCTGCTCTCACTGGATAAACGGGTGTTTGAGGAGACTCCAGAGTAATCAACACATCTGTTCTTATTCCTGACTTATCGATACGTGTTGATATTATTAAAATGTGTAAAAATATCGTGTGTACAAAAATGCTTTCGCACACAAACAGCAGCAGAAAGACGGCGGCGGGCCGCAGCTGCTGTTGGCTGCGGAGGGTTAAAACTGCACCTTCTTCCCTCGGTTCTCCTTTGGCAGCCGTTTTCAGCAGGATTACAGCCGACTTCTCTGAATTTGACTCATTCTGTTAGCTCTGGAAAACATCCAGGAATTAGAATTGGGAGATATGAGGCTTAATTTGGCAACATGATTAATATTGTAGTGTGTACACAGGAAATCGGGGGTGCCGAGTCTAAATGGTTAAATATGAACAAAAAGTGGCTTATTTATAGACGACATTAGACTGAAGAGAATGGAGCCCGCTGCCTAAATTAGAGCACATTCATCACTGTGTATGTGTCCGCGCACACACACACACACACACACAGGCTCATTTTAATTACTGAGTAGGATGAATGAATGCCAACCCATGTGATGTGTTAACACAGCTGCAGCGTACAGAGGCTTCCACCAGCTGTCTCCATCCTGCAAAGACACTAACAAAGATGTTCCACTGCTCTCCTCCTTCCACCTGAGCTTAACCTAAACCTGGTTTAGAGCCTGAAGACTTGACTTGTACGTCATTAAGGAAAACTTTGCTCTGAAACATGTGAGGCCTGACTTTGTGGCTGTGACTTGAGGATCGAGGGCTTGACTTTAGTGGCTTAAAATCCAAACTGGAAAAGGACTCGAGCAGGTTTTGAGAAGGAGACCTTCTGGGATTCAGGTGCTGATTGGAAAGGACTAAATTCTTTTAGTCTCACCTAAAATACTCCATCATGTTTCTGCATACAAGCCTTCATCATGCAGTTAAACAGATTTCATGAAGACACCAGATCTGTTCTATTTGTTCCACCAACAGGAAGCTCTGACTCCTGGGAGAGCAGAACATCCCAGCAGTGATGCTCTACCAATAGGAATCATCGCACGCGCCCAAAACGATGTTAACATGAAGCCCGCCGTGTTCTAACGGGACAGACGGCAGAGTTGTGTCCACTGATCGGTGAAGAACAAGTCAGGTCTTCCCTTAGTGCTCTCTTCCTCCCTTTCCCCACTTCCTAGCCTTCCTTCCTCTCTTCTTCTTCTTCTCCCTTTGTTCTGGTTGATGCAGTCCAAACCTGCTTAACCTCAGGTTCAGCCTCACAGTGAAATGCCTAAGCCTGACCTAGACCTGATTCTGGACGGTCTGTTCCACAGTTAGGACCAGATGAAGTTCTCTGAATTGTCCTCATTAAGAAGGTGTAAACGTCAGAGTGGTCCTCACAGAGACAGATATGCAAGCACACACTTGGATTACACCGACCAGTGATTAGCCCAAACTCACACACACACACACACACACACACACACACACACACCCACACACACACACACACACACCCACACACACACACACAC
>JAVDPK010001923.1:489638-513625 GCA_034780415.1 Cichlasoma orientale
TTCCTTCCTTCCTTCCTTCCTTCCTTCCTTCCTTCCTTCCTTCCTTCCTTCCTTCCTTCCTTCCTTCCTTCCTTCCTCCGGAACTTTACTAGATTTCTGCTTCTCCCCTCTGTACTGATGAAGGTGCAGGACAATCTCTGATTTATAGGAAAGAAATGGAGACATTAAATGAGACTGAATATTTTCCAGTTGAGTCTCGGTGAATGCGTGTCTGAAGCAGTGTGTGTGTGTGTGTGTGTGTGTGTGTGTGTGTGTGTGTGTGTGTGAGCGTACCTTCTGCTTACAGAGGGTTTGTTTAAAGGATAATTAATCAGAGATGTTTGAAATACCCTGGAGGACATTTAAAAGCTCCTTCTGCTTCTCTCAAGGTATTTTCAGAATCCTTAAAAACTCATTTAACCGTGTGCGTGAAGTTTATTCACTCTGCTGAATAATAAAAAACGGTTTTTGAATAATCTCTTAAGCTGCAGCTCTCTTTCCAAATCAAGCCTGCTGGCTACCTGGACAGGAAATAAGGCAGAATTAAGAGTTTGGATTAAGATGTGTAGCAGCTTCAGGCTCGTATCCTCCAAGTTCATTAGATGCATGTCTCAATGTAAATGCTGTGATGTCCAGATTAGAGGCACTCAAATCCATAGTTCTTAGCAGCAGCAATATTTAGGCCCAAAGTCCAGAGGCGTCCAGTATCAGTGAGTAGTTGGGTTGAGGAGCCTTTGATTGTTCTGAAAACAGCAGCAGCAGCACCTCTGGAACAAACTGAAGATAAATATTTGCTTCATTAAGTCTCTTCATTCCATTTAGACTCTTTTTCACTTTGGTCATCACGCTGCATCACATTTTCTCATTTCAAACATCTGCAGGGCCATCTTTGAACAGCTGATTGTGAGGAAGAGTGCTTCAAACCAAACATTAAATGCCCCTCTTCCTTCGCCCCTCTCTCTCTGCAGAGCCTGCCTGGCCTCTCGTGACCCATACTGCATCTGGCTTCGGACCGGGAGCTGCGCCAACGTGGCGCCGGGTTTCAAGTACGTGTCATTTCCTCTTTCTGTTTCTCTGTGCCACACTCCCTTTTCCTTTTCTTTGCTCCATCTCCTTCTTCTCAGCCGCCATCAATCCGACAGCTAATAAAGCTCTGACGGCTCGGCCCGTATATCCACCGTGCCCGCTGAAGGCTCGTACATCACCGATGTAAATCCACGAAGCCTCTTGCACTCAGCCAAAGAAAAAGGATGGGTGGGGAAACATAATGGGAACAAATGTTAAAATGGATGTCAGCAGGAATGTGCCGCATGCACTTTGTTCATATAAGTCTCTCCTCGTAAGAGTTTGTGGAAGAGGACACCGAGTCGAACCGTTTGTTCTCTGAGGGCCGTAAACGTGCGGTGCCTGCAGGCAGCCGGCACTCAGTAGCTGCTCTGTTAGCTCCACTTTTGTGAAACTCCTTCTCCAAAGACGTGTGCTTTCAGCGGAGCTTCTGGTTTCTGGCATCAAGGAAATGCTCCTGCTGCAGACTTCCTGTTTCACCTCCTTCCAAAGGTGAAACAGGAAGTCTGTTCACCTTTGGACCAGTGACGGCCTCCCACACTAAAAAAAATCAAGCCAGCGTTGAAGTGCAGTTCCTGTAACGTCCAGCAGGGGTACCAGCAGTGAGTCAGGCCCCATAGACTCCCATGTTGAAACTTTCCAGCACACAGTGTTTGTGCTGTTGGAGCCTTTTGGATACAATTATCTGACCAATAATATGGCATTGGATTAAAAAAATATCCAAGAAGGCGGAGCTCCAGTTTGCTGAGTGAGATTCTGGGATTTGATTGGATGTTCCTGATTAGCAGGTCTCTGTGTGTGAGTGATGCTGTGGCTGATAACTCCAGCCTCCTGTTGGAAAACGGTTGTTTCTGGCTCCTAAAAACCAAAACACAGCAGCAAAATACAATACGGTGGTTATGTCCATCTCTTATATACAGTTTATGGCCATTTTATTCACTTTGGGTTTTACTTTTAAAGAGTTTGTGACTTCAAACAGGGTTAATATGATTAATCTGAGGATTATCATCAGAATCATTAGAAAATAAGAAAAAGTGTGTTGGACGATAAAACGTTTGAATAAAAAGACAAAATGAGTGAGATCCTCCTGCCCACCAGAGACAGTCCAGGTGGGCTCTGGTCTGCAGAAGGATGTTTTTTGGGCGGCTCTCTCTGTGAGCTCCTGTGTGCATTCAGCTTCGTGATTGGCCGAATGTCTTCTGTGTGTTTTCATTAGTTGGTTATTTTTTGGATTAATAGTTTAGTCTATAAAACAACCTGTTTGTTTTATTTTGGGGATCGTTTGCCTGAGAGGTGTTATTAAACCTACAGACTTTATTCTTCAGTAAAATGAAAAACAACATTTGGTCAGTTTGAACAACATCTTGACTTTAAATCTCGCTCCTAAACTGGAGCGTGGCAGACACAGGAGCTGTGCAGCAGACGGACGATCGCTGAGCCGTAACCACGCTGATGATCGTCTGGGGACGGGGTGGTCTCGGGAGACGGGCGTTTGAGACCGCAGCAGGCTGTGCCGAGCGTCGGTCTGAGCAACTCCTTCCTTTCACAGCGGGGGACGGGGATGCTGAGCGAAAGACTCGGGACGGAGTAACAGCAGCTCAAGGACAAGAGTCAGCTTTACTGACAGCTTCAGGGTCGCCTTTAACTCTGTGTTTTATTCATTAAGTTTCAGCTTCTAAAAGTCACTGTTTGTCTTATCAGCTCACCAGCAAGCCCACTTAGGATCAACGGCTTGGTTATTTTAGCCACCAGCTTATGCTTGTTTAGCCCACAAACAAACCCTGTTTAGCCCTGAATGTTTATCTGGTGGAGGGTGAGAGGTTAACCTGAGGCTGTGGGCTGGCATACCTGCCCAAAGAGAGCTGAAGAACATTTTACTGTAAATCACGGAGTGAATCACAGAGCCGTAAAACGCACACTTCTGTTTTTAGGTCCGTGAAGATGTTTCACCTCTCATCTGAGAGCCTTAACCTGACGTTATCGCACCCTTTCTAAAAACTCTCAGCTGCATCTACCAAATCTGATGCGTCAGAAATGGAGCACCAACAGTGCTGCACCCGTTTTAGTCACCGTGGCGCCGCGTGACCTCGGCAACCTTCTAAAAATGGCGCTTTGAATCATTTGTGGAAGATGTTGAGGGAGAAGCAGAAGAAATCGATGATGTGCAGCTGAAGGCGAGAGCGGCCTCTGTTTCTTCGACAGCATAAATAAAATGCAGTCTCCCCGTTAACCAGCTTTGACTTCAACCAACCACATGACTCGCCCAAAAAAACAAACCTCTCGGAAAAGACACACGACCCCCCCCCCTCGCCCCCCCTGCCAGGCTTCCCATCGATCGATACGAATAGAGCCATCAGGAGGAGACGGGCAAATACAAAGAGCTGCCAGCTGAGGAGGAGAGCACATTTGGTGAGAGTGCAGATCAATAGAGGGATTATGTATGGCTGCTGGAATATTTGTGTTTGACATTGATTGGTTCACGTTTGATGGAAGTCTTGGAGCGCAGAGACACACTCGAGTTAGGAAGGAGGAGCTGAAAAAGCACAGAGTGCTGCTGCCGTGGACTGAAAGCCACTCGCTCTCTGAATTTCTAGGCTTTGTTCTTGAAGAGAACTGATGAGGCGGCTGTTTGCTTGAACAGTATCAGATAAAAGATGCAAATAAAGCTTCACAGCCGACTGAAGTGCTGAGCAGCCCACAGGCTCATCACGCAGCAATCAGAGGACTGACACGCGAGTCCCTCTCTGATCCACACCTTTCACCTTTAGAGAAACGTCTGGGCCTGAAGTTGTTTGTTGATGTGACGCAGTACTGTGCAGAAGTCCTGAGCCACCCCTCATTCTTGCCAAGTGTTCTTGAGTTCTTCAGCTTCCTGAAGGTCTTTCAAAGTTCTTCTTTGGACATTGGCTGCTTTTTCACTCACTCTGCTCAGTCCTTGCACCTGACCTTTTCACAGGAGTCTTTTTGTTTGTGAAGGCTCTGAACTCGAGCATAAAAAGACTCCAAACTCGGGATGAACCAGTGTTGTCTGCACATAACAGACTACTGAGCAAAGAACCAGGTTTAAACTGCATCTTTAGGCTCTGCTGTGAGGCAGCAGCGCTAACCCCCGTGTGCCCTCCGTCCACTCGGTCCTCAACATTTTTTCCTGTTTTTCGTCACCGACGTGTTTCAGATCTGCAGGAAAGCTGCGTTTTTCTCTCGTTTGTGTTGACGTGGTCTGTGCTGCACTTTCTGTTCCTCCACGTGTGTGCTTCGGGGTGAATGTGGTGAGGCCCAGAGTGAATAATTCCCAGAGTACCACCAGCATTGTTACTTCCCTACTTTAGTATGTAAGTGTAGGTGTTTATGGGTAAAGTAAACAGAATGAAGCCTGCAGAGACCTCCTTTAAGTGCTTCTTTAAACTCCTGACAGCTTTTAGTTTGAAATTCAGGACACGAGAGCCGAGCCTGAAGATGAAGTCCCCCGTGCTTCTGTGCTCGGCTCCATCAATACGCCGAGGCGTGCGCGCACACATGCCGACACACAAACGCGGCAGCAGTCCGTGGCTCGTGAAATCAGATGTGTTCCCTGCGTCACCTCCCAATCAATAACCCCAAAGCGTCAGGTAACTCGCGCCCACTCCACAGCGCTTCATGACAATTGATCTGCGGACAAAGCGTCGGTTAGTCCGCCGCTCCTGCAAATCGAAGCGATATTATTTTCATACGCACCTCTCAGGGGAGGTTGTTTCAGTGCTCGGAGGGCCGACGAGCGTCTGCAGCCTCCTCATCTGTAAATACCATCAGTCATGAGCTCGGGCGGGTGAGCGGCCGCGTCAGGGAGTCGTCCTAATGGCCGTTTCTGTGCGCGGAAAATAGCATCGGGCCTCAGAGAGCAGAGGAGAGCACCGGGCTGCTGTGAGGTGAAGCTGTGAGAGGGCTGCTCAGATGGTGGTGACGTCTTCAGCGTGCTCTGGCTTATCGTTTTCAAAGTTTCTTTATGTAAACATCCTCGTCTGTTACTACGGACAACACGAGAGATCTTTGATTCAATAAAGGCAAACGAAGCTTTTGGAGCTAAAGGCACGTTCAGTGGATGGTGCATTCAGGATGACGGCATCATTTTACCCCCAAAGTAAAGATGAATGCAGATCAATAACAAATCACAGCGAAGCTGTCGTAGTCGGGCTGATTTTCAGCCTAAATCTGATCAGCCATCAGATTTGCAGATGTGGATTATTTCAAATATGTCCTGCAGAAACGCTGAAAAACTATAACTGTCTGAATGAGACGCCTCACAGCAATTAATGGTGCCAGTGCGTGATTATCTCACATGACCTTTGTGACCCTCAGCAGATGAATTCATGTAGGAAACATGTAAACAGATCACAGCAGCACACAGAAATCTGCGGTGACTCAGTTACAGGAAAATTTCCCCAGAAGTCTCAGTCTTTCCTAACATTTTGCACTTTTTGTTTAATGGCAGTCAGAAGATATCAGGGATTAGTGGGAAACATGTTCCTTTTTCCCTTTCAATGCTAATTTGTCCCTTTCATACACTAATTTGAGTCTCTGTCTGCTCTGTAACAGTGAGCCTGAGCCTTACTACCACACATTTCTTTCCCTTAACAAGGAGAATATTTGTTTAAGCGCGAGTGTCTGCAGCCTTCAGGGACCTCTTCTAGCTGTTCTTCTTAAGGCCACTTTCAGGAGCTCCAAAACATACTTCATAAGAGAGGCTTGAGTCAGGAAGCTCCTCACCTTGGGACCAAAACACTGGCAGGTAATTTGCACACTGGCCTCCACACTTCCTCCAGCAGACTCCTTTGAGCTGCAGGTTTATTTTTAACATTCAGCTGGTAGTGTGGCGTGTGATGGCACGCAGGGGGCTGGGGTTAAGATGAGGGTGACGCCGTTTCCTTGTGTTCCCTTCTGCATGTATATGTGTCACAGTCACAGCTGTTAAATATAGTTGTGTGTGAAAAAATTGGCCCATCTTTGTATTGTCTTGTAATATCAGACCGATGTCGGGCGGGCTATGGTTTTTGGCACTTTGAGCCCCGGGCGTCGCAGTTTGGACTTCCTGTACAGATTTTCAGAGGTTTCTTTTAAAAAGCGACTCCTTGCTTTCTCCAGTGCGGCGGTACGTTTTTTGCTATTGTGTAGCCGTACACTCTCCAGGCTACACCAGCCCCGGCTGTCACACCGGAGATCGTGTTGGTGGTTGTTTCTTGCAGACGCTGCAGGAAGACTGGGCTGGCTGTCGCTGGTTTCTGTGATTCGTGATCAGATTCAACAGCTGTGCCGCTGGCCTCTGCAGGAACCTGAAGGATGAAGAGTTCCTTTATTGGTTTATTAAACCTAAAGCTGAGAAAACCATATAAGGCTGAACTTTTCCTGGTTCACTGCATAGCAGGGATGAGCTGTTAGTGGCAAACATTTGTGTGAGATGCTTCTGAAAGACCGCCGCAGGAGATAAAGTTCACAGGAAGTCATGATCTCAGTAGTCTGATGGAGTCGTGCTCAGATGACGGCGTTCTGGTCCACTTCGTTTGCTGCAACGCTGCTGGAAAAGTTTGACCAGATGACGTCCAAATCACACACCTCCGCTCACGCACAGGAAACAATATCTACCAGCAGCAGCGTGAAAGACACACAACTGGCGTTTTCAATACAAACAGCGGTGCAGACGGAGCAGAGGGGAGAGATTAAAATGGACAGGATGAGCTGGTGGAGAGGAAAGGAGGCGAGGAAGGAAACGGAGAGGGAGGCGAAGCTGTGATGCAAGAGCTGGAAAGGAAGAAGATGAGAGACGGAGAGTTCCAAACAAAGAGGGAGATATCCGTGTCAGAGAGACGCACAGAGTCGGACAGATAAAGGCAGGCAGGTTGGATTCTAGCTTTCTGTCTCAATAAGTGTTGAAGTGATTTAGAGTTCAATTCGCTCTCTGGCGTTTTTAGCTTTGATAAAGTGGCTTTGACTCAGCACTTCGGTGCATTCACCGC
Organism: Cichlasoma orientale; assembly: GCA_034780415.1. NCBI lineage: Eukaryota > Metazoa > Chordata > Actinopteri > Cichliformes > Cichlidae > Cichlasoma > Cichlasoma orientale. The sequence goes on from JAVDPK010001923.1 coordinate 496,670, forward strand.
CTTTAAATGTGAGCAGATTTACTGCCTTTTATGGCTTTTGTCTGAGCATTTGTACTTGTCTCTTATTTTAAAGTCAGCGAGACCGGGGCGGGGGTCATGTTCTGAGAGAGGATGAATGGGACTGCAGCATTGATTCTGTGGTGAAGCCACAGTTTTGTAATAAGTACAAACCGCAGTGGCCAGTGGCCAAAAGGTCTTCCTGACGTCTCTGAAGTGGCTCGATGGTCGAGATTCCAACAATGCACAGCTGCTGTGAGCGTTTTAGAGATCAGAGTCGTCGCTCTGCACGTGGATGGTGACGGGCCTCAGTTTTCAGAATTATTAGAAGATTATTGGGGAAGTTAACAGAGACGTACAGATGCCTGCGGTTCCACTGCACTGGCAGTGATGGAATTAGTCAAGAAAACAAATAATACAGCAAAAATAACCCTTCATTGGTTTCCCAAGTTCGCCTTTGGTGACCCGGCTGCAGCACTCGAGATCCTGGCCCGACATGGGCACGCAAAACCCTCCACTATGATAAGGTGCTTATTCACCTGTGGGTGGGGTACAGCCACTACTCGTCCACATCGGCAAGAGCCTGGTTGAGGTGTTTTGGGCATGGAGACCCTGGAGAGATTATGTCCCTCGGCTAGCTTCGATGCCAGTACCATTAAAACAAAAGAAACTTGTACCTATCTCACTGTGATGAACTTCGGTGAAACACAGTTCTGAGAAGATGGACACTGGAATCCTGCTCAGAGCAGAGACCGAGCTGCTGAAGCAGATGATGGCAGCGATCACGGAGCGATCGTGTGAGGAAGAAAGAGAGAAGAAGAGGATTTCTAACATTATCAGAGCAGTAGAGCAGAGAGAGGAGAGGCAGCAAAATGGTGACGTGAAAAGCCTCCCTGAGGAGATTTTCAGCAAGAGAGAAAATGACTTCTTCCTAGCTAAAAGCTGCCACACGGCCCCCCAGACGTCTCCGGGATGTATGCAGTCATCTGCAGACACGGTTGCCTGACATGAGCATCCTAATGTTTTATAACCCGTTGGAAAAGCTGTTGTGTGCTACGTCCCGGAGGCTGAGGAGGACTCTGTGTTTGCCCTGCGTGCTCTGCAGCAGTGGAGGAAAGTTGGACCAAGTTTGGTGATTATCTTCCATTACTGTCAGTGAAGATCACATCAGAGCGTGCAAATCCCAACAGTCGCCGGTCCTCCATGTGATCTGCTTCTGTTGAAGCCTCAGACTCAGTCCAGTCCAACTGTTTCTGCAGCACGGACACAGTGCAGGTCCCACGAGAAGGTGTTCAGAACCTCAGCTGAACTGCTCGTATTCATAGAAACGGCACTTTGTCTCAGCTCATCACGTGCTGACGCATGCTGACGAGGAGGAGCACAAGTCTGCGAGTTTCCCATGTGAAGCGGGCGGATCACAGTCTCATGTTCCTCCGAGCAGAAGAAAAGCGTTTGAGTCCCGTCCCGCTGACTCTGAGCTTCCTGGTTTCTACAGTCTTAGGTAGGTTTGTGGAACCCTTTAGCCACATTAGACATACGTGAACTTCCCCTCTGTGAGAAGCTTCTTTGGCTTCCACACTTGGTTGTGTTGCAGGGACGGCAGCAGTGCAGTCGTTTTGTCATGTTTCAGATATTTAGGGGCTCTGAGCTCTTTGGGACTGCGAGCTTTCCTACCGTTAGCTCTCTGTGCTAAGTCTCTTTGCGGCTCGCTGTGGTCATTTCGAGGTCTTCGAGGCTTCCAGTGTCATGTCTCAGCTAAAGCACTGCACCTGTTGTAGCTCTTTCTGCAGTGTTTTTGTCTAAATATTTTGTCTTTGCAGTCATTTTTTCTGCTAATTTTGTACTCATTTATTCAGAAACAGACCCGGTGCACGAAGAGAGGTTTGAATCGTTTTAAAAAACTGTTCATTTTTTAACCCGTGTGAAAGCGAAGCAGACGTTTTAGGGGTTTCACTGGTCTGAAATTGAAGCAGGTGCAGAAAACAGCCTGACCTCAGTGCGCCCGATCAAAGCCCGACTGCAGTTTCTGCTGACAGAGGTGTTATGTGCAAGGCTTTGTGTTGGAGCTGAAGTGAGTGTTCAGCTTCTCAATCTTCTGCTGAAAAGTAAAATGTTCCCTCTGGGAAAGGGATGAAGAAATGGCAGGTGAAGGAAAAATGCAAGGAGCTGGAGAGGAAGAGGAAGTTTAGCAGCTTACATAACTCCACTGAAGAGAGAAAATGGAGAAGTAGCTGCAGAATATTAAAGAAGGAGAGGAGGTGCAGGCAGGTAGAGAGCGATTTGACTCCGTGTGGTTTAAAATCCAACCTGAGCTCAAATATTTGAATGCTCCTCTTAAAGGAGGTAATGATCAGCTTTTTGCAGTGCAGTTCAGACACTGCGGGCCAGCAGGGACCTCCTGATATCTACAGCTGCGATCATCAGCGACGGGCCGTAAAGAATCGATGGATCGCGCCCTCATCGTCTGCAGGAAGGCGGGGTCTCCGTGATTCATCGGTTTATGTTTAAAGCCTCCTGTTGCCCCCTCTGCTTAGATAAACTCCTCCCAGCTTACTTTAATAAAGAACTGATTATTTAGTTTGTAAACTGTCAGAAAACTGCAGCAGCCAAAGAGCAAATGGCCCCCCAGGGCGTCTCATGGGCCCTCGGGGGAACTAAGACCAGGTTTCTTGTAGATGTTATTTCCAGAGACCGTCGGTGTTCAGACAAAGAAAAAGATGTTATGTTTTTCATTTAGACTTTAAGGTTTTACTCTTTCATTAAGCCAAAGCATTTAATAACTCAGCCGGTTTCTGCATCTCTTATAAAGGCGCCGTCGACGGCCTCGCACTGACAGGGTTTTGGCTTCAAGCGTTCCTGATCTTTGTTTTTCCCCTGATGCTTTGGGCTGCAGTGTGGTGGACAGTTGGTGGGTGTCTGAGGACAGTTGGGGTCAGATAAGGTGTGGACGCTGCCGCTGCAGTTTGATTGGTCATTAACAGAAGCCAAAGACTCCAGCCTGTGTGAAATTAGAAATTTAATAAGTGCTGATAAAAGTTTCTCTCAGACACCGAGCAGACCTGAGCACCGTTCACTGATCAGACTTCAGTGGCTTCACTGTTACACAGTGTTAGCTTAGTTTTCTTCTGACAGGCAGCAGAACCCTGTTGGTTAGGATCATCTGGTGCTCCCCCCCCAATATTTATATTGAAAAAAGCACATCTAACAGCAAAGGCCACAGCAACCTCGATACAGCATTAAACACATCTGTGAAATATAAACAGATGTAAATACATTTAAGGAAGGGAGAGGAAAAAGCACACATGCAGCATCCGAATTATTGCCATTCAGAAATGCCAGCTCAGGATTCCCGGACCTCTCGGATATATCAAGTCGGGTTTGAGGTCTCTACGGATTCCTCCTCTTCCCGCTGCCATCGCGTTACCGTTTTTGCAGTTGGCGCTCCAAACAGGCCGTTCACATGTTTGTTTGCAGCAGTCAAAGGAGGGCGGAAACTGCACGTGATTCCCAAATGCTTCCGAGTAACGGTTCCAATCATGCGCCAGCGCAAAGAGCGACTCCGATTACCGGCAGCGGGTTTGCGTCGATGACGCTTTGCTGCGTTTCAACACTGGCGCCGTTGCTTTCATTGGACTTCATTAGTTTCTGGAGTAGAAAATTTCCTCTCTGTGTTCAGCCACATGTGACTCACAATTTCAGACCCACACAAGTGCACCCATTCAAATTAACAGGCTGTTCCTCTCCCGGCCTCATTATAACAGCTATTATTCCTCCATCATCTTCACACAGCCCAAACCTCTCACCACCGTCACTTTAATAACTTCACCACCTAATCTCACCTGCGTGGGAGTTAAGCATCTGCTGCCGTCTCATTGGCCCTCTGAGGTCGAGTTTACACCTGTTACGGGCGCAGGAATATCACTGCTGTCAGGTTTAAACTCGGCTAACGGCCGTCTGGCGCCTCCAGAGCCGAGTTTGCTGAAAACAGCGGGAAATGAGGCGCTTCACTCCTCGGTGAACTTCATCACGGAGTGCTCAAAGTCATTTATACAAATTAAACGTGCTGTTAGTAAGAACGGTTATGAAAATCGTTTAAAGTTCTGTTTCTGCAGAGGCAGCTTTGATCTTCAGTTCAGTCACACCCTGAGACGTTCAGTTCATGTCTGAAGTCAACAAACACCTTGTTTAGTTTTGGAAGCAGAGGTGAGGGGGCGGAGTCCTGAGTTTCAGGTAATTCTAGCTAGCTTCAACAGCACAAACACAGCCCAGAGGTCCAGTTCAGGGACTCCAGTTATCTGAGGTGAAGCCTGGCAGACAGCTAGCAGCTACAGAGGCATCCACTCATCTGTCAAAGTGACCTTTAAAATGCAAACTTCATAACACAAAGGCTGCTTCTGAAACTTGCCCCCATGCAGCTGTGATGGAGGGTGGAATTGGTTTGCAGGACAGGAGCTGTGACGGTGTCAGACTCCGGGAGCGGGTCGGAGGCCCACCTGTGTGGTCCTCGTGCACCTCTGTGGGGCGACGTCCAGAAGAGTTCGTGCAGCGTGAAGGAGTTCAGCGATGGCGGTGGAGGAATATACGGCGACAGCGAGGGTCGGCGTGATCGCGTCCAGCGTGTTACAGTGATTAACATCCCGAGCTGGGAAAGGTCACGTGAAGGACTCGGTATAAATGAAAAGGCGACGGCGGCGCAGTCGAGCGTGAAATTGCACTGAAGCAAAATGTTTATTAAAGCCAGCAGTATTTATGTCCTCAGTGTGAATGCTTCACGGTATAACACAGAAGCTGTGAGTGTTCCTCATTTAACTGAAAGCTCCTGCAGCCATTTATACACATTTACATTTCACAGCCTTTCAGACCTGTTAACGCCTCCACTGCAGAGAACATGAAAATACAATTCAGCATTGACAGCGTCTCATAACTTGGCTGCATTTTCTAGCTGACTGATTGAGTCTATTTCCATCCCCTCCTCCGAGTCGCTCCCCCCTGCATGAGCGAGGCGTTCAGGTGCCCGAGAGCGGTTGGGATTTATAGCGGCTCACCGTCGCAGCGACCTCCTCCTGTTCGCTCTCGTTTTCTCCTCACTTACAGCTCAGCCCACGCCGGTGGAAATGCGGCTCGAGAGACGCAGGGAAGATGGGATGGAGAGAGAGAGAGAGAGAGAGAGAGTGATAAGGGAGATAAATATTGAGTGACTGAGGGGGTGGCAGAGTTAGCAAAATATGTGATGCGGAGAGAGGTAAATATAGAGTGACGAGGAGAGTGAAAGCAAAATGATTTCATAATAAATTCAATTTAAGGAATGTGCTCTAAATGTTCTGCAGCTCCTCTTGCATAATTCATCCAACTTTTTTTGGATTAAGTGATTTTTATTTATACTGGCATATAAACACAGTCTGAATATGAGAAAAACCAGAGCGGAGGTAGACGATGTTTGCTAAAGTGTAAACTGTATACACATGAAATGATGTGGACAGATGAGCGTTCCCAGCTGGGAATGTTCAGCTCACACCTCGCACGCAGTAGAAGACTTTGAAAGGATGTGTGAAAGACCGGCACCGGGGACCTGTGTGCACGCGACAAAAAGCCGAGGACACGTTTGAGTCTTCTGACCACCGAACACTAAATGATTGAGATGGTGGGAAATGTGCCGCGGCGTTGATGTTCCTGCAGTGCTGGATGCTTGCCTGCCGCCCTGAAGCTGTTTGGTTGGTATTTGAAGCCTCGGGTCTGCGCGGCTAAAGCCATCGGAGAGTTTTAGGCCCGTACGGTCGGTGAAGCGAGCTGTCCTTATACTTAGTACAAGAGAGCCAAATCAAAAATGTGCTGATGGCAGTGCAAAGTTCTGCAGATGATCCGCTAATGACGAGTGCTGACAGCCCTGCAGATTAGTGGGTCACTGGAGTGGGCCGGGCGATGTGTTTATAGCAGCCCCTTTCAGAGGAGGGGTTGCTATGATTTAGTAGAGACTGTTCAGGTTTGAACCCCTGAAATGTGAGTCTGACGGGTCGGATGTAGAAGAACACAGAGCTTTGTTCCTGTCAGGCCCTGACCTGTTTCCACCGTAGTGCCTTTAAATCGACCTCTGGCTCGTTTCCCCCCGTGGTGCAGTCAAACTGTGCAGTTGTGAATTTGGTAATCGTGCTTGGATGTGGACCAAAACAACTGCACTGGGACCCTTTGGAGGAGGTGGTCTCAGGCTGGTTCCAAATGAACTCCAGAGCACTGCAAGTTGGAGCTAAACGCCTTCCCGTAGCTTCGCATCCCGGGATTCTGGGATCTGCGAACTGGAGCATACACCTGCTGTTATGAGTAAATTCTCCAAACTGTCCACCAGTCCAGAACACGGTACCTTCTTCCTGTAATTACTTTTGTTCGTCCCGCCTCTGGCACCTGGCCAGTAAGTGAAGATTGACGTGTTTTGGTTCGCTCAAAGTTCTGAATGTTCTCTGTGAAAAGAAACCGGACCACCGGCAGACTGAAGACACCAAACGGAGGCTCTCTGCAGTTTTCTCTGTGGCTCGAGCTCTCTACAGAAATATGCTGAAAAACTCCAAAAAATGTTTTTGGAAAGGAAGCTGCAAAAATAAATCCCTGTAAAAAGTTGCAGCCTGTAATAATGGAAATCCTCCAATAACCTCCAACACTAATCATTTGTGTTTTAAATAGAATTCACTTATAAATGTTTTTTCTGTCATAGATTGCTATAAAAACTGAGTATTAATCAAAATGCAAAATAATTTCAGAAGTGATAAAAACATATAAAACATTTCCTGCAGATACTTTATTCATTTTGGGATAACTTTGGTAGATGCATGTAGGTTTGTCACAAAACATCGTTTGGTTCTTTTAACACGACATTTAATGTGTGTGTATGAACGCGCGTGCCGGTTTCAGCCGGCGCGGTCGTAACGCCGTGATGGCGGCATCATAGCGCTGCATCTGCTGAGGTGTAAAGAGAAATCTAGTGTGAGAGAAGTGAGTTATGGCTGAGCTATATTAGTGCAGACAGGTGGAAGGGGAAGCGTTTTCAGAAGGTAAAGGAGGAGAAATAAATGAAGGGAGAGCAGGTAAGTTAATGGGAAACAGGGTTGTTAATCCATAAATCAGACATAAAAGAAAGATGCTTGGAGAACGAGGATGGGAGCAAATACAGCAGTCACTAAAGGTGAGCAGGTGGAGAATAACAGGAAGCCATTTTCAGCTTTCTGAAACAAGAAGCCATATTTTCCTGTGTATAAATGTGTTTTCATTCGATCAGTCAGGTGGAAAATATTTTTGCCAGTACAGGCAGAACGTGATAAAAAGAGCTGGAAACACGTTGTGCCAGATAAATACGGATGTGGGCTCAGCGTGATCAGTCTGATGAATGCTTCTGTCACAGATCACAGCGGTGCGGAAAAGCGAGCACCTTTTCATTCTCTGAAGTCTTTCTGGGAAAATATTCAGCCACCTCCGGAAACTTCACGCCAGCTCCGTCTTCCCGTTGATGCTTTACGACTCTGAGCTGCTTCATTGGAGCGTCGCCAAATGTTGTTCCTCCTTTTGTTTTTCCCTTTGGAGGGAAAATGTTTCACGAGCAGCTCTGGCTGACACTGAGAAAATAAGAATTCTGCCAGAACTGCTCAGCAATAACTGTTGACAGATTTCAGTTTGCTTGTGGGTGTTTTGTCCTGGAGAATGAAGATGCTGGTCCGTCTGTCAGCACTTTATTAAAAGACAAAATACTGAGGAAAACTACCACTAAGATGAAAATGAAACTTTTTCCTAGTTGTAGACGCCGTGGCCTTCACCCGAGGAGTGAAGTAGATTGTTAAAACCGCTCGACATGGTGCCGATCAGGAAGTGTCACGACTCTCACTGTAAAACTCAAACTATACCTTATTTAAATATGGCTGATCTCCCGTTCAGGGTCATCTCCTTGCTCACTTCTGTTTTTTTTTTTAAACTCCAGCTCCAGCAGAAACAGTTCAATAAACCAAAAAGTCCATATTCTGACTGCCAAAGGTCAGGACAAGGGGTTCATTTGGCTGAAAACTCTACGAGTGTTGGGAGGGAGCATTACTCCGAATGATGGCAGCCTAACAGCATCCAGAAATAGCAAAGAAGCTAATGAGAGCCGTATTCTCCTGGGAGCGTTCAAACTGATGGAATTAGCAGGGAAAACGATTTGGATTGGACTGGAAAGAAGTCTTGCTCGACGCTGCCGTTGATGTAAATGAAGCCAGAGTTGGAAGCGTTCTATCTTTTTAACAGTTGTGTTGGGTGGGCGAGCGGCGAGGACGACATCGCTCTGCCGCTCCTCGTCTCGAATGCGGTCGTTATACTGCAGTCGCTCTGTCCCGTGTGGCTGTGAGGTTCTGATTTGTCGCCTCTTTAAAAATTGATTTGAAGGTCAGACGGAGACGTCGGTGACAGAGTCAGAGACAGTAAACAGCAGGGACACAAAAGCCCGAGCCAGAGACGCTGAGAGGAAAGTAAATGACTTCATTTACTGGAGCCGCACTGAGATTCACACCACCTCACTTTACCACTGCTGAGTGTGTGTGTGTGTGTGTGTTTCATGGTCACTTCTTGTCACCGTCTGTCTTGTGGTTGGACGACCTTCTTCCCTTTAATTGGGCGACCTAAAAAATAATGTGTTTGTCCTCGGCTTGAATTTCGTCTGGCCTTCACACTAAATGATGAGCCGGAGATGAACCGTGTGACAAAATCTGATTAAATGTTGTCCTAACCCGTCATCTGCTCGTCACTGATTAAACTGCCAGGCAACAGTAACCAACGGCAGCCGGCAGGAGATGAAGTGCCGCGTCTGGTTCTGTTCATCAGTCGATGTTTTATTCTTCTGTTTGTTTAAATTCTTCTCTCTCCTCCCTCTTCTTTCTCTGTCTCTGCAGGGCGGGGTTTGAACAGGATATCGAGGGCGACCACTCGTTTCATCCGGACAGCTGCCGCGGTAAGATAAAGCTGGCATTTTACAGCCGCGGTCTGGATGATAACAGCTGTAAACAGTGTAAAACTACAGCACTGAGTGTGTTTCCGTGGACCGGAGTGTCCTGCTTACCTGCAGGCTTATCCCAATTCGGGTCATACTGGTGATATGAGGCTTGCCAGAACACAGAAAAATGAGGTTCTGTGGATGATGAATACAAATAATTACTGCGTGCTGTCTGTGCAGACAGCTGTCGTGTTCTCAAACACAACAGTGTTGGTGTGATTCCTGTACGTGCTGTGAAACTGGTGTTCTGTGATGACTCAAATCCCCACTGGAATACATTTTTCTGTATTTCTGCACCTTTTTCTAATCTGAATATCGTGCCATTACCTGCTGCTGCTCATGCAGATCCCAGCCTCTTCTCATTCTGTGGACATCAAAGTCCATCCATCCATGCAACCAGCGAACGTTGCATGCGTGCACAGATGGACGAACAAACGAACCAACGAACGCTCGCTCGTTCGTTTGTTCGTCCGTTCTGGATCAGAGTCACAGGGCATAAGTATAAGTAGGTATCCAGGATACAGCCGGGCCACCCAAGTCATAATCGGTCCAGTGTCCAACTAGAGAATGTTTCAATTTGGAAACACCTTACCTAAGAGGCACCTCGGTCAGATGCTGGAACCACCTGAGCTGTCTCCTTTCGATGTGAAGGAGCTGCAGCTCTACTCTGAACTCCTGAATGACTGAGCTCCTCATCCTATCTCTAAGGTTGAGCGCAGAAGAAGCTAATCACTTTTTGGTCACTAACTACAGCTCAAGGAGAGGAACATAGGTGACAGCTTCACTTCCACCACAAAGGATGGGTACAGCTTCTGAATTACTGCACCAGTCTGTCAGTTCAGTTCATTTCAGTCCACTTTTGTTTATATAGCACCAAATCACAGCAAACAGTCGCCTCAAGGCACTTTATATCGTAAGGTAAAGACCCTACAATACTGCAGAGAAAACCCAACAGTCAAAACGACCCCCTATGAGCAGCACTTGGCAAAAGTGGGAAGGAAAAACTCCCTTTTAACAGGAAGAAACCTCCAGCAGAACCGGGCTCAGGGAGGGGCAACTATCTGCTGAGACCGGTTGGGGCTGAGGGGAGAGAGAGGACAACAGACACACTGTGGAAGAGAGACAGAGATTAATAATAACTAATGATTAAATGCAGAGTGGGGTATAAACAGAGGGAAAAGAGGTGAATGAACAGAAACACTCAGTGCATTATGGGGACCCCCCCAGCAGGCTAGGCCTATAACAGCCTGATAATAATGAATTGCAATAGTCCAGCCTAGAAGTAATAAAAGAACAGTTCATGTCTGTCAGTCTCGAGCTACACCAGTGAGAACTCATCCAGGTGGGATAGCAACTGATCCACAGCCTATAGCAGGTATTCCATTCTTATCCAGCTGATAAGGATGGAGGATGGAGTGTGAATGGCACGGTTCTGTTGAATGGATTAGAAAAATGCTAAAACAGTCACCACATAGACTTAGGTGGGTGATACTGTGGCAGCCTGTCCAAGTCTCTTTGTGACCTTACTGCGAGGAGTAGGTCAGTGTTTCTGAAACAAACCGGAACTGGGACACTCGTGCATGCAAACATACTCAGTGATACAGGAAGTAAAGTAGAGAATAAATGAGATAAATCTATTTTTAATTTGACTTTTATTGTCATCTGTGCAGCTGACGTATTGGCAACGACACGGAACCAGGAGTCTGCAGCGGACTCCGCCTACGGTAAGAAATGTTTCTTCTTCTTTTGTTTGTGTGGAGCAGCAGAGGCTTCTGGGTACACACTGACGTTTAACACATCTTGGCGATGATGGAAACATGACCTTTTGTGACCTTTGATCCAGCAGCGGGTTGTATCGTCAGAGGTCTTTATGAAGTCGTGGACACACGTGAAGTTTGTTGCCCTCTGTTGTGTTTGCATTGACAGCATTAACGTTAAAGAGCAGAGGCTCAAAACGAGGCTTCGTGGTAGAATATGAGCTTCTTTAAGGGCCTGTTATCGTCTGCAGCTGACGTGAGTTAAGGTCCAATCACTGTGTGAGGAAATCTGGTTTAAAATAATTCAGACCTGAGTTTGACTTCAAGTAAACAAGGAAAAAAAGTTCCATCGCTGACAGGTTTGTGCTGAATATCCCCGTGTGAGCACATTTCTGTGATTAAATACAATCAGGAGAAGTTTCTGCTGTGAGAGGCCGGGAAACTTCATCATCCCCACTCGACCCCTCTGCTAACGAGCTCAGACTGAGCCGGAAGAAATTCGGTTATTACCGCTCGATCGACTCGTGTTGATGTACAGTAGCTCGTCGCTTGGTTTGACATCATTACCCTCTGCTAGATTACAGTCCAGCAGATCAAAGCGGCGCGTCGCTGAGCTGCCTGCTCTGTATTCATGGCTGCAGCTCGCCTGCTACCTGGCTGTCAGGAGTCCTGCTGGGAAACAGCCGACATATTGTCATTCACAGGGCGACAGCAGACCCACGCAGTGAATCCCATTAAGCCTCCATAAGCTGCATTACTGTGATTAAAGCCAGAGAGGGGACAGACACACACAATCCTGATAGGTGCTCTACTTGACACGAGGCGGCTTCGTCTTTCGGGAGCGCTTCGAGTGTTCTCGAGAGGCTACATCACGTCAGCCGCCACAATAGCAGTGATGAATAGGAAGAAGGTGAATGGAGCGGGGTCGCCGCACCGTGAAGGCGACAGTGAATCGAGAGAAAACGGAGGAGATAAAGGATCGTTTCTTCACCATATACTAAAAACATTTTGAATTACAGACATAATCCAGGTCTGAATGATGCCTTTTATCATCCTCTTCAAAGTCAGTCACCGCCTCACTTTGACACTGTCAGGATTTTTGTGTGTGAGTCATTCCTGCTGGGAACATGCTGCCGGTTTACAGATACAGTCCTGATCTCATCTGAGGCTGCAGCTCAGACACGCCGAAGTTCACGAGAGCTTTTTTGAAAAGCAGCAAATATCAGACTCAGAGTGACGGAGTTTGGAGAGCAGCTCGTTTTGCATTCTACCCACTTAGCTTGATTGCATTCACCTGGCATCGAAGCGAGGCTCTGTTAGTGGACTAGAATAAAAAGCATCTGATTAATAAAGAAGAAAAAGAAAAAAAAGGAGACAAGTGGAGCTCTGAGAGCCAATCAGCAGTAAATATACCTGACAGGTGAATCTGCATTTAGGGTTAAAAATGCGGACTTCTAAACGCAGAAAACCTGCAATTAATCAAGCTCAGCGTTAGTTCACACAGGCCATGAAAACGAGCTCAGCCGCTGTCCCAGCACATCAGCTGATATCCTTCCACATGCTGTTGGCGAAGCTCTTGTAGAGCACCACCTTTCTGTAGCTGCTGTGCTTCTGCAAGCTGCTTTGCAGCCCACCTCCACCCCAGCTCCTCCTTTCATGCTCTGATGCCTGGAGTCGTGCCGCTGCTCTAAAACTAAAGTAGCTGTTATGTCGTCACCCATTGGTTAGCGTGCAGTGACTGCTGTTCACAGTCTCCATTAACCTGGTACTTTGTCATATATATTTATTAGGAGCACTGGGTAAGAAACTTTCATCCTTTTTATACTTAAAGGAGACGTATCATGCAAAATCCACTTTTTAAGCCCTTAAATACTTTTTTTTTGTGTACTTGAGTGAACAAAACAATAATATTATATATATATATATAGTTTTGTTTTGGGGTTTTTTGCACTGTTACTTGAGAACTCTGCACAAGAAGTCCTGTGTACTCCGACCTTGTGTGAGAGTGAAAATGGCAAATGAAATCTTTATCTCTTGAAGAAGAAGAGCTTTGAATGTCTTTCATGCCGACTGCTTAAAGAAATGACAGAGAGCTGCCTCAGAGAGTTCAGGCTGTGCTGAAGAATAAAGGGGGTCATGCCAAATATTGACTTTCAAGCTCTGTTTTAACCTGGGAACCATGCACATGAAAGTGTATTAGACTGGTGTTAACTTGATGGATGTGGGTAACCCTGATCAGCTATTTGGGCTGAGTTTTGTGGGGGCAGGGAGGAGGTCTTTGGAAATGTGTGACAGGACTGAGGGCAGCTCTAAATTCAGAGGAAACTGCACTTCTCGTGCTCGGCCCCACAAACCTTAGAAACATGGTGTCTAACCAGACACTCTGGATGGCATTACCTCGGCCTCCAGGAACACTGTGAGGAATCGTGGAGTTGTTTTTTGCCAGGATGTGTCCTTTCACTCATTCCATCAGGTGGAAATGATTTCTGCACATTTTTAAGTTGCACTTTAGTGCTGAATATTAAAATGAATCACACAAAGGTGATAAACTAAGACCAGGGAAAGACACCTTTGTGCACTGAGTATAACTAAAGTAAGCAGCATGACAGCGCATCAGCAGCACGGGAGGATTCCCCGTAGTTATACGGGCCAAATCTTTGGGTCCTCCCTGAAGTACCTTTTCACAGAGTCCTCAGGCTAAATGTTTAGAACAGAGCTCCATATATTTCTGGCTTATGTCTTTCTGCGTGCATGTTTAGCAGAACGCACGCACATACAGCGTTGTTGTGCAGTCCCAGCGCTCTCTGTCGTATCACATCTAAAATGCACCCTTACCTGCTGTCTAGTGTTAACAGCCATGCCCACTTGCTAAATAATAGCGAACCGGTGAAATTCTCAGCCTGGTATCAGCCCTGCGCATCACGGGGCGATCAACCGCTCACTAGAACCATGAAATTCCATCAAAGTGGCCTTTAAAAGTCTCCAGATTGACACCCCTGAACCTGGAGACGTTCACCACACATTTTTTACTCGTTTAAAAAGTCAAAATAGTCTCTTCTGAAGCCGTAATAGTTTGAAATCAGCCCCTGAGGAGACCGAGAGCGTGCGGCGTGGCACTGATGAGCAGCATCTGGAAACGTGCGAATGAATGAAAGCCAGTAAAATTCAGCCGGCTTCACCTTTAATGTGTCTTAAATTGATTCGTCTGTCTGTAATGTTCGCTTTGCTCTAGAATCTGCACGTGTCGGTGCCACTAGCAGACAGAAATATGAGCATTAACCCTGCAAACGGAGCTCAGGTGGTTTTTTTTTTTGGTAGTGCCACTGCAGCTTCACCCCAGCCTCTCATTTGCCTCCTTAATCACTGAAACAGCAGCAGGATGTGAACATAAAGCGAGCGCCTGCAGCCATTTACACACCAGGTTATAAAACAATGACTTCCTGCCTGGATTTTCCCCATAATAAATATTACTTTGCAGGCAGAGCTGCACCTCGCTGTGCGTCGATTAGCCCCGACTGACTGAAATGATTGCAGGCGTAGCAGATGCAAAGCAGCGGGGACACTCAAACGATTCATTTACATACTTGTAGGGATTCATCTCTTGACTCGTGCTAATTGTGTCATGATTAACTGTGTCATTTAAGTTTTAGATTTTATTGACGCCTGCGGGGATCACCCGGGGAGTTAATGGCACCACAACACAATAAAAAACACAATCGGCAACGTTGGCCGTGCTCGCCGCTGCGCCCGTTCTTCACGCTTTCATTGTGGAAGTCCGGTCCGAGTGTGCGGCGATTAAGCTGGACTGAATGTTGCTGGTGCTGTTCTACTGTAGGACTGACAGCAGGCACTTCCTTCATAATGGCGTCTGAACCATTAACTTCACAGTGTCGGGCAGCCGGGCATGAAGGACTCGGAACACAATGAATGACTGATGTTTTAGCTGGTGTGCGCCCGCATTCATCCGCCGTGCCACGCTAGAGTGGCTGTCGTTACTGTAATGACATCGTTTTGCGGGGAACTGTTCCCGTAATGACGTTTTCTCTGCAAATTGGTTATTTAATGCACTGCGAAGGAGGCCCCCGTGGGCTTAGTTTTGGCTCTGAATGGACATAAATTGGCCATTATGCAGCAGTGTGCTCTTACAGGGTAGTTTTTTATTAGATGAGCATTGACATTGTGTAGAATGAGTTCTGCAAAAGCAAATGATGATGGTTCTTGGGTGACACGACCACTGTTTGTGTCTGTGACCTTTGCATTACTTATTGTATTGCCGGTGATCCAGGAAATGAAGTTGGCTCCGCTGTGCGGCTCGTGAGTGTCGGCCTCAAAAATGAACAATTAAAATGGGTTTTGCGTCCTTAAAGTTGACTCCTCAGGAAGTTGAGAGGGAGCGGCTGAGCGTGAGGGTGTTTAATGCAAGCCTGCAGGTTATAAGGCCAAAAGTCTGTGGACACACCGTGAACACCGTCTCCCGTTCAGAGGCACAGCGCTGGTGGACCGGGTCGAGGTTTTTGGAGCCAGAAGAGTTCAGATTGCTAAGTTATCAGACTATAAGGGAGCATCATGCACACACCTGCTAAAAACTGGTCTGTTCATACAGTGAAGCCACAGCAGCCGTGTTATTGTCAGATAGTTGCATTCAAAAGGCTTCAACACTCTAAACATGTTTATTTCTGCTGGAAAGTTTTAACATGGGAGTCTATGGGGACCGACTCACTGCTGCCCCTGCTGGACGGCAGAGGAACCTCAGTGTTTGATTTCACTGCAGTAGCTGACACGGTGCTGATTGTACACTTAACTGAAGTTCTGTCTCTGTCTGAGTGTACGGACTGGAAGTCAGACTGCGTTTCATTTACATGCATTGATTTCTTTTTCCTCTGTGACCCTCTCAAGCTTTTAAATCTTTATTTATTACCTAAAAAAAAAGCCTTTACTTTATTTCTGAAGTTCATCATTTAGACTTTGGTCTATTTGCAGACATGTAAACCTCTCATATTCCCAGCAGTATTATCCAGCACCTCAGTAACATCTGCCAGCAGCTGCACGTCCAATAGTGTGTTATTTAAAAAGCAGCTCTGCTCCGTCCGTGACTGCCGGGGACGCGAATGAGCCTGAGAGGCTGAACGCTGTCAGAATTTGTGGATGAGGATGTAATCCTTCAACTCGTTCAAAAACCACCATAATGATCCATCAAAGCCTCACATCAAACATCTCTGTGAACTTTTCAGTTTGCTGCTTTTTAATGTGAGCTTGTCCCGCTGACAGAAATACATTCTAAATCCTCCACAGCTGTTTGACCTGAGGAGGACTCGGCCTGAGCGTGAAGGGCAAAGTCACAGTTTTCCTCATCGATAAACCGAGCGCCGCGATCGGCTGTAAACTCAAATAAATTGGCTGCTTTTCAGCGTCGGTCTGCTGGCGTCGGACTCTCAGCCGCTGCTCTGAAGCAGTTTGAGGGGATTTCTGCTGCCTCGAGGGAGGAGATGGTGTGACTCACGTCCCATCCAACACAACAGCTTCTTCTGTCTTTAATGACATGAAAGTGAGCCGCTGACATTTAAAGGACACTTAACAGCTCAGATGCTGTTTAATTGAAGCGTTAAGCATCTTATCGCTCGACTGCAACAGTCAGCGTGACATTTGTTTCAAGGTTTTCTCAATGATATGTCTTAATAACTTCTGAGATCCTCTGGCTTTGCATCAGGCCAACATTCAGTGAGTCCAGCACACAGACTGGATATCAAAGATGGAGACTGCATCACGATACTTTGGTATGTCTCCAGGTACCTGCACAACTGATCCTGGTTTCTTCTCTTTATATCTGAAACCTTGACACTGGTAATGATCCGTGTTGTTGTTTTAAGCTAAACTGAAGCTAGCGAGCGGGACGGGAGGGCGGAGAGCCTCTCTGAACTCTCTGTGAGAGCCAGAGACCCCGGGCTTCACCACGTTCGCCTCACAGCGTCACCTTACATCTCAGACTGGCCCGTGTCTGACCGTTTAACGGCACCTGAGGACCCGATCATGTGACATCCGGCTGTTAGCGGGTGATCGGTGCCTCGCATGAGCAGCACCGAGCTCAAGCTGCTGCAGTTATTGAACCATCAAACCTGCAGAGTGCAATCTGTTCATGGGTCACATTCATATCACCATAGCAACCCTGTTAGTGATCTCACACACACACACACACACACACAC
>JAVDPK010001923.1:513922-527759 GCA_034780415.1 Cichlasoma orientale
TGTGTGTGTGTGTGTGTGTGTGTGTGTGTGTGTGTGTGTGTGTGTGTGTGTGTGTGTGTGTGTGTGAGAGAGAGAGTAGAAGCATGAGCTGAATTCAAAAGTGTGTGTCTAAGTGAAAAGGGGGGCTGCAGCTCAGTGAAGGCAGTCGGTACGCCTCCATTAGTTCCTCTTTGCTGCTGGAGGAAGAGAAAGAAAAGGAGGTGAATCTCCCCTTTTCACCTCCTCCCGCCCCCGTCCTGAAGAGCTGCCTCCCAAAATGCCACATATCCATTTAAAAAAGAGGTCTGCTTGTTGAGTGCAGCTCCATATCAAAGCTTAGAGCCCCTGGATCTGAACTGCAGCACGTGTGAGGAATGAAAACTGAATCCAGCCGCGGGGGGCGGAGGTTTATTCACCTTCATGTCTTCTTCAATATTAGGTTTATTCCTGTCCTCTTGTAGCTATTAAACACACATTTGTTACATTTATTTTGCAAAAACAAGGTAAAATATGTACTTTCACCAGAGTGAGCCATGTTTTCAGGATTATCCTGACGATTTAAGACTCTTTACACAGAAACTCCGTCTCCTGCTCCTCCGTCCTCTGTGTCTGGTTTCATGTTGGTGCTCTTCAAGAATCCTGGCATTCATTGTATTGTATGTATTCACAGTCACAGAAGCCTTACGCAGCGATATGAGCAGCATGTCCTCAGACTTTGTGTTTTTTCCACCGCATGTTGAACCTGCTGTGGGGATTTTTCTCAGTGAGACAAATGAGCTTCGCTGAGCTCCAGCACTGATGTGATGAGCCTGCAGCTGCTTTTGGATGGAGCAGAGGTGAAGCTTATCTTTTTGGAATCGCACAGTCTCGATGGAAGAGTTTAAGGGGTGCGACTCCACCCATAATAACAAAAACTATAGGTGAAATGAATTTAGCTGACCTCCCTGTCGAGAAGAGCAAAAGATGGAACGGCCCAAGTCGAATCTCCAGAAACGTTGTTTATCGTCCGGTGATGATTTGGCCGTCGCAAATTTACCTGCATTCATGCACCGGAACCATCAACGCAGTCCTGAACCACAAACTGCTGCCTGCACCCGAAGCTTCGAAAAACCGGGCGTGGCCAACAGAGTGTAGATCAGGTCGCTGCAGCATCAGTGCTTTAAAGTTTCTAGAATAAAAGTGGTTTTACCAAAACTGGTGTGTAACTAGTTCATTTTGCCAGCGTCAGCAGCTTTTAGATGTGTGATATTTAACTTACCTGTGAAAGTTTACACACAGGAGTGCAAACCTGCAGCGGAGGTGGATGTCTGAGTAATGTCTGCACGTATCAGGCTGCATTCAAACTCCGCCAACAGGCATCCAAACACGGTAAAGACCCCAAAGAGCTCTCTGCTGCACTAGCTACTCCTCGTTAAGTTAATCAACCTGTAACAGGTCACTGAAGCGATATTTTGTGCACAGACGCCGACCAGCAACCATCCGTGCATGCGCCTTTAAATAAGACTGAAGTGACTTTCACAGGGATACTTTCAGATCTCTGACCTGCAGTTTAACTGCAAACTTTGTTCTCGATGTTTTGTTGCAGCTCAGGAAGGCGTTAACTAGTGCAGTCTTTATCTCTGTGGTAGAAATCAACAGACTCGCTCTCAGCTCTCGCCTCTCCAGAAGAGACGATATCCTAATTACAGTGTGTGTATAACAAAGACACAAAGAGTGTGATTACTCGTGCACGAGTCTTTCTGATGTGCTTCGGCGCACAAAAACAAAAGAGTGTGTGTGTGTATCACCTAAAAGTGTCAAGTGTGTGTGATCATGTGTTTGCCAATTGCTTTGGCGAGAGATTTTGCATCTCTGAAAGTGTGTGTGTGTGTGTGTGTGAGAGAGAGAGAGAGAGAACAGGAAAAAGAGCCATCACAGTGTGTTAAAGTGTTTTTTAATGAGCTGGAGCTCTTACAAATGGACTGAGTGTGTTGTGTGGCTCATGCTGAAAAGGCGGGGATGAGAGGTGTTAGGAAGCAGCCAAAAGCTGTTGTATTGACGCTAATTGTCTTCATTTTCTCCCCGCGCCCAGCAAAATGAGGCGAAGACTAAAAGCAGCTTCACTGGACAGATTTCAGGCAGCCGTTTGTTGCTAACGAGCAGCCGTCCTTCTTCCAGTGACGGCGCTGATCTTTGAGGCGCTCTCAGCTCTAAATAACACAACAGGAAGTGATTGGGAGAGTTAGTGCAATGAGCAGCATGCACACACGCCATGTCGAGTGTAAAGGTATTTTTGAGGGGTTAACGCCTCTGTTTGGTGACGCCTGTCCATATGGAGACGCAGACTAGCAAAGCTTAGTCTGAGTGAAGATGCTGATGGGTGTCTGCAGAGCAAATTAAGAGCGAGAGAGCGAGTAGCCGGCTAACCACGGTAACAGCACTGCAATGAGATTAAGCTGAAGGAGAATCAATGCTCTGCTCCAAAACCTATTGACTCTGACATCTGTGTGACCTGCTGAGCTGCAGCATGTGTAGAAGAAGAACTCAAAGCATTTAGCGTCAGACCCTGAGCCTTCCGCTGTTAATGAGGTGCTGCGCAAAGCTGGAGCTATTTGATTCAGTCCAATTCAGTTCTCTTTTATTTACACAGCACCAAATCACAACAGCAGTCACTGTAAGGTAAAGGCCCCACAATGCCACCTGTCACCTGCGTTCAACAGCATTAACCCTGAATCAGGCTGGGGGTGGCTGTGGCTCAGGAGCTGTGTGAGTGTTAGATAGTAAGCATTGAGCTGTAGAAGGAAGTGCTTGTATGAATGGGTCAATGCAAATGTGTTGTATAAAGTTCTCTGAGTCCTCAGCTAGAGTAGAAAAGCGCTACATAAGAACTAGTCCATTTACACTCACACCTGAACAGCATGCAGCCAGATTCACACACTGCTCACCTGTTAGCTGTGCTTCCACTGGCATTTCAATTCCAATCACCTTTATTTGTACAGCGCCAATTCACAGCAAACAGTCGCCTCAAGATGCTTTGCATTGTAAGATAAAGACCCTACAATACTGCAGAGAAAACCCAGCAGTCAAAACGACCCCCTATGAGCAGCACTTGGCGATGGTGGGAAGGAAAAACTCCCTTTTAACAGGAAGAAACCTCCAGCAGAACCAGGGAGGGGCAGCCATCTGCTGCGACCGGTTGGGGGTGAGGGGGGAGAGGACAAAAAATTTCAGTATGTGTGTAATAGATTCAGTAATTCAGAAGTTCAGTAAAATATAAATACATGAAAGTTGAGGGCTCAGAACATGTACTGCTGAGTGAACACATGCAGAAAATGCTCTCTGCAGCTTTCAGTGACTGCAAGCCTGAAACTGCTCCCCTCGCTGTAAAAAATGGGCTTGGCTGCCTGTAGTACATGCACAGCTTTCCTGTGCCCTGGGAAACTATTCTGCCCCTCCCTCAGACACAGTGCGTGGTAAGTTCTGCTCGGTATTGAGGACCAGAACTATGTGAGCTCTGCTCTAAACACTGATTAGGATATCTGGCCCATAATGACTTTGCTTTCCTGGACAGTTGATAAAACTTCTGCCTAGTACTTTATCAGTTTTTCTCCTGGTCTACGTTATAGGGTTTACTTGTAAATTTTAAGGTGCAGTTGTGTAGAAGGGAGACAGGTGGAAAGGTGAAGATGCAAGGGAGTGAAGGTGGATGAGTTTAAATACCTGGGGTCAACCATCCAAAGCAATGGACAGTGCACGAGAGAGGTGAAGAAGAGAGTGCAGGCAGGGTGGAGTGGGTGGAGACGAGTGTCAGGGGGGATTTGGTGCTGACACAAAGACTGGAGGCCGAGCTGGAGATGCTCAGGTCTTCACTGGGAGTGAGCAGGATGGACAGGGTTAGAAATGAGTCCATCAGAGGGACAGCTCAGAGTCTGAGAGGCTGAGATGGTTTGGACGTGTGCAGAGGAGGGAGGGTGGATGTACTGGACAGAGGAGGATGAAGATGGAGCTGCCAGGCAGGAGGAAAAGAGGAAGACCTCAGAGAAGATTTGTGGATGTAGTGAAGGACATGCAGAGGGTTTATGTGACAGAGGAGGATGCTGGGAGAGGGGGAGATGCAGGTAGATGATCCGCTGTGTAGGACCCCATCTGAAAGAAGAAGACCAGTTGTGTAGAAGGTGTAGCTGATGTTCTCCCCACTTTTAAGTGATACCACTGTTGTACAGGCTAGCAGCCACTGGGTTACCCATAATGGGTCGAAGCTGGTTCAAAGAGGTTTTGCATTTTGGATAAAGTGTTCAAGCTTTTCTGGGTTAGATTCTCCACAATCCAACCGCTCAGCTCATTTTAAAGAAATCGTGAGCATAAAATTTATTCAAATTGACAGAAAACAGCAGTGACACACACCATCCACCACCACAGGGTCTGGATCCAGTGTTTGCGAGTGAGCACATTTTCAGAAAGATGTTCCCTTTAAATCGGAGCCTCGTGCATTTTGGACCCACAGTTCTTCTGTTGTAGCTTTTCCATTTATGTGTCCAATAGGTGAGAATTCAGTGACATGGATGTTGTTGGAGCAGCAGAAGTCACTGTGATGTACGATCTGTAGCAGTGCTTTAAACTGTCGTTTAGCTAGTTGGCACAACTTACACCTACCGACACTTCACCTGCAGACAGCATGTTCAGTGGGGCAGATAAATCATATACACCCACATGCATATGATTAGAGATTCTACCACTCATCAAGTTGCTCACACAATCAGTAACTGAATCAGTTCAGTGCTTTCCTGCTCTGGTGGAGCTAAAACACAAGCTAAGCTGCTAACAGCTGAAACCCACACACAGTTGGACCTGACTGATTGCTTTCATTGAGAGCATGTGATTGGATGAGTGGGTACGTGTGTGTGTGTGTGTGTGTGTGTGTGTGAGAGAGAGAACAAAACCAAAGATCACAGCAACATCGATCTTTCAGTTTTGAGACATGATGCAGAGCTTTGATACGGCTGAGTGAAGGTCGGGTAAAGGTCAGTTTAAAAAATTAATTGAAGTGAATGAAGGACCCTTTGAAGTGTTAAACGCGTCTCTGTGTGCATGTTTTCTGTGTTTCTTCTTCCAAACTTTTCAGAGAGTTTACGGCTCGGCCAGAGTTAGCAGCCGGGAGGGGCGTGTGTGTGTGTGTGTGTGTGTGTGTGTGTGTGTGTGTGTGTGTGAGAGAGAGAGAGAGTGAGGGGGAACATTTTCTCCGCTGTCTCCTTGCTGACCTTACCTCATCAGTCTTGATTGACTCGGCCAATCAGCAGTTTGCAATGCCTTTACCACACACATGCAGTCATTTGCGCGCGCACACACACACAAAAACACAGTGAGACGCCCACATTGATTGACCTGGTCGATAAAAACACAATATGGAGCTCAGCGGGAATCAATCAACAACAAGGAAGCACACAGCCAGAGCTGTTTCACACCGTGTGTGTCTGTGTGTGCACGACACACAGCAGACGATTGCTTTCTGCACATATGAATTCGTGTATATTATATATAGAAAGTCTACAGGAAAAGAGTAAAACCTGTGGCGCACACGGCTGAGGAGAAACTAGGACAAAGAAAAAGATGGGTGGTGCTCGGAGATGCAGCTTTTCGAAGGCTCGTCTTTCCATCGAGGTTCTCAGGCATCGCCGGGCGGATGTGCTGTTCAACAAGACGTAGTTAGCGCGCGTAATTCCTCCTGTAACCCCTGCGTTTACAGTTCAGTCAAACAGCTGAGACGCGTCACGCTAATCGGTGACCTTCAGAGCTGTTTGCTGGTGTATTTTTGAGGTTTGCACAAAGCCAGAAAAACATTTTCTCTGTTTCAAGTCTTCAAAATGTTTCCAGTAGATTTTTTGACCTCTGAGCTTTCTGTTAGTGGATACACAGCTTGTTTATCTTGTGTGCATGCATAAAGATGATCTACAGCTTCAGATCTGCGGCGGTGCACTGACACAGACAGCGAAGGAGGCTTAAAGCACAACTCTGCAATCAGCTGAACAGGAGAAAGCCTGTAGACCAGACAGAAGCCAGAACTTTGGGCACAGCAGCTCTTATCACGGACGCACCGGTCTGAAAGTTTATTTTTGCCCTGGGGTTAAATAATAAACTGAACTTTGGCAAATGTTGCAGTGCTTAGATGAAAACTGACACCTGGAGCTCAGACATGTGTGCAGAAAAACGTATCAAAGCGCTGAACAGAAGGAGAAACGTGGGTCTTTGTCTCTGCAGAAGATAATCAGCCTCTCTGTTCCTCCATCAAAGCCAAGCAAAGTTTAATACAAGCAAAGAGGAGCAGCAGGTGAAAACATCAAATCCGTGTGCAGTGATAAAGCGTGAGGACCGAGCTGGAGAAAAATGGACCAGCTGTTAATATTCACATGAAGGTAGCGGCTTGAAAAGAACATTGTTGTTTGATTTTACATTTCCTGTCGAAGGTTTTCTTGAAGTCTGGTTGAAGCCGATGTCAGATTTGGAAGGAAAGCAGCCGCCTGTGCAGCAGCGCTCAGCTTCAGATGCGGTTCGATGACAAATGGGCAGAAAGAGGCGTAGTTAAAAAGTTCACTTCATTGTCACGCTGATGAAAACCTCTCAGTGTTTCCCTGAGCTGCCGTTGCATTTCTTAAATTGCTGTCTTGAAGCTAACGCTCAGAGAGACATTTTTACACACACTTAAAAGCTCACTCTCTCCGAGCAGCCAGAACAAAACCATTATGAAGTTAAGTGAATTTCCACCTCTGAGTGGCTTTAATGCTTTTTTCCCCTCAGCTCCCATTATGTGCATCGGGATAATGTAATGACTAAATGGCGGCTTTTAAACCTAAAGTAAAAGTGTGCGACAGGCGTGTAGGGGATTTCTCACACACACACACACACAGAGAGGCGTGTGTGAAACTTACGTTCATGCATTCAGACGTATGAAACAAAGAAAATGGAATTAAAAGTCCCAATAAAGACACTGTTAAATGCCACTAAAGGCAGCAGCATATTTAATGCTCACTGTTGTCATCATATTATCGCCTCCGTTACTTTAATGCAACACCACGTTACCGTGGAAGCGCCTCCGCTGCCGATGGCGGGGCTTTCTGTCAGTGTGTAGTTAGCTGGTTAATTTTCTGTAACTAAAGCTGCTGAACGAACGCAGCGGAGCAAAAAATAATGAAACATAAAATGGAAATAAGTTCCGTAAAGATGCTGCAAATTGTCCCGGAGTACGAGTAAAGCTGGACACACGGTAGCGACTCCGAATGCGATGAGTGTTTATAGGCGGTACATAAAGAGTCTAGTGCCATCAGCCGCGCTGGAAACGTACCGACCAGCATGCGTGAGCGTGCTTGCATTTTATTCCTTCGCCGTGTGGCGGCCCCTCGCTCACGCAGGCACCAGGTTACAGTCTGTCTGTGTTCGCCTATAAGAGCACTCTGCCCCCGCCCCCCACCGGTCGCAGCAGATGGCTGCCCCTCCCTGAGCCTGGTTCTGCTGGAGGCTTCTTCCTGCTAAAAGGGAGCTTTTCCTTCCCTCTGTCGCCAGTGTCACCTGATTGCTGGGGTTTCTCTCTAATGTTATAAGCCTACAGTCTACAGCTCCTCGAGGAGACTGTTGTTATGGACTGATGCCTCCTTCCTGCAGTCCCTCGGACTCTGACCGGCTCGGCTGCAGCGTGCACCTTGTTTCTGCTCAGCCGTATTACTATAAACGCATGTTCTTTTAGTTAATTCTGTTTTTGTAAATAAATAATTTCCTACGTTAACACCTCACCGCTGCGGTCTGTCAGCAGGGCTGTGACGATCGGGGGCTCGTCTGTTCCTCGGTTTTTGCAGTTTAGATTTGTGGAGCTCCTGGTTTCACTGTCTGTAATTAGCTAGGCACAAACAGACGTGTGGTTGCGATGGTTAATTAGTGGTTGCAGTGTCTGTGTGGTCTGTTATTTTGCAGCTCCATCTTGTAAATGAGTGCACAGTCTGGTTCTTTGGGGGGTTTTGATGAGTGGTAAGTAGACTGCTGATTCATTCTGCTGCTGGCTGTTTTTGTCACTGAGCTGTGATATTTCTGGTTCGAGCCTGCTTTAAAGGAGCAGTCCTCCAGGAATTATCTATGGAAGAATGTAGGGGGGGCCCATAGCTACTGAAGGCCTAATGATTTCAATTTTGACCAATCGAATGCAGTTCTGGCTCATCTTCCCCCTTTGGTGCGATTCGTTTGTGCAGGTGTGATCGCACTGAGACCCTTCGGAGGAGGCGGTCTCAGTCCGGTTCCAGACAAACTCCAGAATGTGATCCGACCCGACTACCAAGTGTTTGCTGCGAGTTTGGGCTAAACGCCTTCCCGTAGCCGGGTACGCTTTGCATTCTGGGATGCGGCAGGGGACCGTAGATGTGCAGAGTACTTAAACCATCAGTACGAGCCAGCAACTAGCCATAAAATGAATGTAAATTCTCCACATTATCCACTAGGCCAGAACACAGCAGCTTCTCCCTCCTCCTGTATTTACTGAAGGTTCTCGTGTGGTGTGCAGTGACACAGTTTGGGTCACTTGGAGCTTTTTCCTCTGGTTTGGTTTCTTTTCACCCAGAAAAAGCTCCAATTCTGAGGACCCGTCAGCTTATTCAGAGCAGACTAAACGAACTAGAGGGGTGAAAACGCCCTGAGACACGAGGTTAACGTGCTTATGTGCAGATCTGTGTTATGCATAACCTGTATGGGTTTGCTTCGACTGTTTTCTACATCGTGATCGTGTCCCAGCGTGATGATATTTCGTTTTTCTGCTGCCAGCTAAATACGAGATACTTATCAAAGCAGCCTAGTTTTTTTAATCCATCCAAATCCATCACATACTGTCTTCCCTTAAAGAGCATCGTTCATGCACCTGTAAGCTCAAATTTGAGGGTTTAATAATTGACATAAACAACAGCACAGAATAAATCCATAATCCAGGTGTCTCAGTGTTTCCGCACTGAGTTTACTGACATTATAAAACCGTTACTGAGACATCCCCCCCCCCCCCCGAGTTTATAGCTCGTGACTTTCATTTTACAAGCTGAAGGTTCATATTTTTAGACTTTGACTGACTTTAAAACACCCAAAAATACTCTGCAGCTCAAAGCGTCTGACTCGGAGGCAGCTCCCGGTGAAACCCGAGAATAAAGCGCATCCGCAAACATGCAAACAACACAGAGGATACCGCCTTTAAAGGTCGACTCAACAGTCCATTAACACCACTGAGGGAGCGTTTAGTGGCACTTCCCACCCCATCACCATCACAATCATCATCATTAGCAACACATCAGGGCCTAATAGCTTCAATCACACAGCCGGAGTAACTGGAGGATACTGAAATTCCTCCAGTGGGAACGGAGCTCTCCCAGTACGTGTAACTGGGTGCAGCGGGTCGTTAAAGAGCGTTTAGCACCTCCAGGAGACGACAGACGCGTTTGTCCTTCAGGACCGAGCAAAGCATCAGCTGTTGGAGTGCCTCCGTCCTTCTCGGTGCTCCTCCTTCTTTCTGAGGATTTTTTAATGATGTCACCTTTATCCACTAACATTTTTCACTTCATTGATTCCAGGGACTCAAAATCTTTTTTTGATTTTAGTTTATAAATGAGTCTCCATCAGTCTCTTTCTGGAATAAATTTAAAAAAGTGTTTTCCTGCTTTAAGTCCACCGTTCTCGTCCTCTGTTTGGAAAGCAGTAAATTACAGTCAGCAGCAGCTCCTCCATGCTTTCCCGTAGCGTACCTGACTGGGCTGGAGCGGATCCTTGCACAGGTGCTAAGCCAGCCGAGAGGCACGATCTTCCCAGCGTGGCCTGGGTCTGCCCAGGGCCTCCTTCCAGCTGGACATGCCTGAAACATCTCACCCAGGTGTCCAGGAGGCGTCCCAGTCGGAGTCCTGAACCACCTCAGCTGGCTCTTTTTGATCGGATCATATGTCAGTTAAAAACAGTCGGTCTGCTCTTCTGTCTGTGTGCTGATGCTTTCCTTTGCCCGTACCCTCGGCCTCAAACTCAGGGCGAGCCCGCAGAGGAACAGATTGCAGCCCCTCTCTGATCTCTGTGTTTCCTGAGCTCTTGCTCTGTGTTGAGTAAGCACAGCCGTACTGAGACGGTATCTCTGAACCTCCTGCACCAGCTCGGCCTGTCTCCCACCAGAGACGTGATATTTCATGTCCCTAAGCCAGCCGTGGCGGCCGGGGATCAGACCGTCGAGGCCTCGCTGTCCTCGCTGTTGAAGATCTCTGTGGCCCACCAACCGCAGCAGGGCAGTGGCCCTTTTCCTGGTGAGGTAACCGGGTTCCTTGCTTTGTTGTTCATCAGCCTTGTTAATTGGAGGCAGCTTGATGGTTCGCTGGTCCACGGTTCAAATCCAGACTCTTCTGTGGGGACTTTGCACGTAGTCCCCGTGCTGAGCGTTGGTACGACTGAAAAAGATGCTAGTTTAATGCGCCGCCTTTATCGGTCCAATACACTGTTTAACAGAGATTCTTGATCCCAAGAGTTTCATTTCCTGGTTAATTAAAAGTAAAAAAAAAAGGAATACTTTGTTTGCTCACCCAGGAGACGTCGCCTTCATCAGCAGAGCTCCTGGGATGAGTCACACTCTTAAAGCCCTCCACCAAGGCTCGTGACGCCTGTCTGTAATTAGCCTCAACAGTGACATGTTTTGTTCTGGAAACAAACTGCGGAGCAGCAGCGGCTCCTCTCACAGGACTGCTGCTCGGTCCAGGAACCGCCGAGGTCCGAGTTGGACATGACGGCCCTCTAAATGAAAATCTAAAAACAGAGCACTGTAATACAGCTTCATTCTTATTCACCACACACACACCTACAGTGTTTCAGGTGTGTGTGTGTGTGTGTCAGGTGTGAATTGTCTGACCTTTAAAGGGAGAAGTATTGTGTGTGTTACCAGCATTTTCAGTGGCAAAGCAAAAAAGTCAAACTTGACAAGGTCTTTTTTCCTCGCTGGCTCTGCACACGCTCCCTCTCTCTCTCTCTCTCTCTCTCTCTCTCTCTTAATCCATGTCTGTCATTGCTCGCTCGCTCCTTCATCTCCCTGCCTCTCCTCGTCTCCTGCCCTCCTCGCTGCTCTCTCTTCTCGTACAGACTCTGTCACTGGTGTCTGGCTTCATGTGAATACCAATGGAGAACGGGTGGGCGAGAGAGCAGCGGAGAGAGAGAGCATGCTAATAGGGTAGAACTTTCTGGAGCTCGACTTCAGTGTTTGGATCGTCTGCCTCGGCCTTAAAGCCACAGTTCACCTTTAAAGGCTTCACACACACACACACACACACACACACACACACACACACACACACACACACACGCACGGCGGGGTTCTGACTCTCACTGTGGGAGTTCGAGTCCTTTTAGAGTGATTAGTAGAGAAGAGACAGATGTGTGAGACATCTGTACTGAAGCAGTTGCACTGAGTCAGTGATCAGAGAGTAACAAAAGCATTTGTTATTTTCTCAAAGGTCTAAAATGACATTTATCTGGAAGGGAGTTTTTGTGGTTCTAATTTAGACTGCTGTCTTTGTCACAGCACAGGAAGTACTGCAAAAATGATTTGTTGTCACCTCTGGGGAAATTAAAAGTAGCTGGCATTATGTGTCCTCCCGTGAATCTGTGGCTCTGAGGGTGTTTGACATTGTTTGCAGACTAATTCCAGTCAGCTCCAGCCTGCTGTATGTCACATTTATTGTGTCTCTGTAGTCGTGCTCACTTAGCTTCACCTTCACGGTGGAGTTTCAGAGAAACGAGGAGCTGTTTCTCTCTCAGAAACTGCTTTAACATTTCTCGTCAGACTGAGAGGAAGCAGAAGTGATGCACCTGCGTTGGCCGTCGTGCTGTATTCAAGGCAGGACACCGGCTGACCTAATCACCAAATTGTTTTTTGGAAGTGAGGCTATTGGAGCTCTCATGGAGCTACAATAGCCTCGTCATTGGGAGATACACCAGCTTTTACTGTAATTACATACTGAGCTCTCACGTCTGGCAGCATTTTGTTCCCGGGCCCGCTCTACCTGACAGCGTGTGCCGCGTATTGCTGTTCTTACGCAGTGGCTCAGTCGGAGTAAAAATAGGGTAGAAAGTTCTCTGGCAGCTGATTGCCATTAGTTGCAGGTCACCAGACAATCAGAATGTACGTTATTGGCCAAGTCTGTGTACACTTACAAGGAACTGGGCTCCGGTTATTTCTCTGCGCTCAGTGTACGTAACAGAAAATGCCGACAACGGTAACATGACACAGACGATCACAGCACATAGCATATTTATGTTTTTATGTGCAGTGGTGCAGAGTGTGAAGATGCTGGAATGAATTATGCACAACCACAGATTCATGACAAAAGGTAACAGACTCAGCAGTGCACCTACAGGAGGGAGGACTCCCTCGAGGATGTCGGCGTTCACATTTTGGACTGAGAAGACGGACGATTGGAGCGGACCAGAGTCCATCTCCACTGCGAATGACCATCGCTGAGCAGAGGTGGTGGCCTACGACACCAGGGATCAGCCACCTGTAACGCAGCCTCGAGATGCCTTCCCGGGGGCTTCAACCTGCACTCACACTTTGGCCCATGTGACCTTGATGACACATGTGATGACAGGGTGGGTCGTTGACTCTCAGGACCCCGCCCCCCGGTGTCCTGGATGTGACACCTCTCTGACTGCAGCTTTAGCATTCATTACAGTTCATAAAATAAGTCTGACTCAGCTTTTGTATATATGCTTTTAAAGCTATTTTTGCCTCTGTGCATTGTTGTCATGCCTTTATTTAGCCTTGTTGTTGAAGTTTGCACTCCAGTTAATCTTTCTGCCTTACGGAAGCATTTTTTTAATCATTCGTCTAATGGCTTCCGGCTGAATCTGGTTATAATGGCTCATTTGTTTGATTGATTTCATTTGATTTTCTGGGACAGGAAGAACTTCTGTATTGATCTGAGCTGCAAAAAAAGACAAAGAGAGCAGAGGAGGAAAATGAGGAGCGAGATGGAGAGATGGGGGGAGGTATAAAGTAAATGTGAGGCAGACAGATAAAAGAAGGTTGAGAAAGCGCTGAAGGAAAGGCTGAAGTCTCAGACTGAAAGAAAACAGCAAACAGTGACAGAAGAAGCGAGAAGATTTCACCCAGAAGATTTCACCCGCGATGCCAGAAAGTTTTTTTTTTTTCCCAATTCAGGCTGACAGCAGAGAAGGAGAAACTTTGAAAGTGACAGAGCAGAGAGAGACAGAAACAAAGAGAGAGGGCAGAGAATGAAACATTTCCATGTCGGGCTGTAATTAGCATAATATTTTTCTCTGTGTGTCTCCATCATCCTATTTATATCTGTCAGAGTGAAGGACGGAGATGAAAGAGTGCAAATAACGAACATGAAATCGTGGCTGTTAGACACAGGGGAGTGTGTGTGTGTGTGTGTGCGTGTGCGTGTGTGTGTTAATCCTGACTGGACGTGTAATGACTGCTCGCTCTATTTCAACAGTGTTTTGCATAAAAGACAAATTTGTTCCGTGGTGTCTTGTATCAAAGTGAAGCCTCGGAGGCCTCGGGGCGATGCTGGCTTTGAGGTTAGAGATGGTTGCCAGTTCGAGTCCCACACCAGTGGGGAGCAGGGACTACCCCCCCCCCCCCCCCAAACGACCAGCAGTGCAGGGCATGAAATTAGCTTTTTGTTTCTGGGGGTATTTTTGGCCCTTTGATCAAGTTTTCAGGGACAAGCAGCTCCTTCTGAGTAAGTGGATCTGAGCTGTGAAATAATAACAGGGAGCGAGCAGCGCCTTAAAGCGGCACGCCGCCTAAATGTGATGCGCCGAGCAAGAAAACTCACCCCCCCCCCAGTGCTGCGGGGAGTCCCCTGCAGTG
>JAVDPK010001923.1:530840-546878 GCA_034780415.1 Cichlasoma orientale
GTGTGTGTGTGTGTGTGTGTGTGTGTGTGTGTGTGTGTGTGTGTGTGTTGAACAGACTGATGAGTCATTGTATCTGTGACGCTTTGATGTTGTGTGGACCTGATGAGGCGAATGCTGCCAAACAATAAATTCTTTGTCTTTCATCTTCTCTCTCCGTCCTCCTCCTTCCATCCTTTTGTCATCCTCCCTCTCCCTCTCTCTCTCCCTCTCTCAGATCCAATCATCTCTTGCTCTCCCTTTCTTCTCTCTTCCCTCCCTCAGATCTCACCTTCTTCACATCCCTCCCTGGTCTTCCTCTCCTCCATCATCCTGTTATCTCACCTGTGAACCACCTCCCTCTCATTAAGTCCAATCCTCATCTCTGTCTCTCGTCCTTTCTTTGTCTTCCCTCTTCACCTTGCTGTCACCTCTCCTCCATCTGTTTTTCCTCCTCCTGCTCCTCCCCCCTCACTTTCTTATCAACTCCCCTTCAGCAAACTGTTTGCTCGTCGAGCCAAAGCAGCCGCTGCCCGCTGGCGAGGAACTTGCTGCAACTTCTGCATTTGATTTAACTTTATGTGCACACACACTCAGCTCAGATGGAACATATGTACCCTGCTTTAGTTGTGCAGATATCAGAAAGGTGGATTTTATTAGAGACCCTGAATGCCCAACACATGGTGTCCAGGTATTACGCACAGGTGCGTTTTAAACAGGTGGAAACATTCTGACTTCTCCTCTCTACATCTTCCAGGCGTCCGTCGCCCTCCGGAGATGGAGCAGCGTGCCGGAGCAAACGTCCACTACACCCTTCTGATCGCCTGCGTGCTGGTGGCCTTCTTTCTGGGCGCCATCTTGTCGGGGTTCCTGGTGTCGTGCTATTGCAGCCGCAGCGCCGCTCACCGGGCCAGGAGGCTGGGAAAGGACCCGGAGGCGTCGCTGCCTCACGCCCTATCGCTGCGATCCCTCGCCAAGCTCAACGGGCTGCTGGACGGACAGCCGAAGGTGAGTGGGACAAGGGTGACAAGTCTTTGAACAGCTGCACCCACAAACCCTCATTCAGCAGCAACAAACCTGGTTTGTGGTGAAGAGGAGTGCAGGAAAAGGAATGAATCAGAAACACCTTTCATCTCTTCTGCCTTTTAATTAGAGCTTACCTGCTGCCCTGACTCGTTACGTTCTGGCCTTTATTGCCTCAGTTTCTGATGAAGTCTGCACTGCACCTCATAAACAGATGCCTTTATCGCACATTTGAAATCCGTTTGCAGCAGCTTTTTGTTTTCCAGGAACGAGCTGAGAGGCAACGACGTAACTGGCTGAATTTTGAGCAGCACCATTAATATTCATCCTCTCCTCCCCCTCCTGCTCTTCCCCCTGGGGTTAGATATAATAAGCTTTACTTCGGTCTTTATTCACTCATTACTATCGACTGTTTCATTATGAACTCCATCCTTTTTCCAAATGTCCTTGAGCAAGAAACTGAATCTCTGAGCTGCTGCCGACCTCTGACCTGTCTGCTCAAATGTATATTTATATAAGTTCCTCATTATGCTCTCTGGAATAATTGAAAATCACCCTCCTGCGCCCACTCAAGGGGCTTTTCTTCACTGTAAAGGTCATTTTGTGCTTTTAAGATTAAAAATGGCAAACCCTGCTCTTCGTCTATATTCTATAAAAGATAAAGAGAGTCATTCAGAGCTCTAATTCTCCTTCTCCATCTTCTCTGCTCTAGGAGGACAAACTGGACGTGTCCACCCCGAAGATGTACAGCTCCTTCATCCCCAACGGCCGGGCCGAGCATCACCTCCACAGCCCCGCACACCAGGGCCTGCCGCTGGGAGACCCCGAGCTCAGCCTCTCGCAGGTAGGAGAGCGAATCATCGTCTTTTTTCCTCTGTGAGAGATCAGGGTGTGGTTAGCCTAGCTTTAGGCTCTTGCTGTAATCAGCCATTTGACTGTTTACAGTCAGTATTGTACCTCATGGAACTCTTCAAAGGTCAAACTCTCGATCACAGCTTTAGACACAGTGGTGATTTAAGCTTGATGCTAACACTGACGAGCTTGTGTTAGCATGCTAATATTAGTTAATTAGCCCTAAACAATGCAGCTGCTAATAATGAGTTCATTAGTCCTGTAGGTAACAACACTATGTTAAAGATGTATTTTATTTTGAAATTTCGTTCCCTGCAGCCCGCTCGCTGCAGGCTGATCTAGCCTTCTCATTAAAGGTCTCTTCCTGTGGAGGAACCCCACCTTCACTGTCTTGGGCTGCAGCTGGAGCGTCACTCCAGCCTTCATGTGCTGCCACGACAGGTTCACTGAGGCTGCAGAGCCTCCAGCTGCAGTCCGAGCGATGGAGTCTGCATGACTCCTCGGAGACGTGTCTGAACGATAGACGACCAAAAATCACAAGAACCTGTTTGTTTTCTTTTGCACGTATTCTGCAGTTGTTCTAAATGTGGATGAAAAGTTGTCTGTGGCTTTTCTGAAACTCGTGTAGCGTTTTTAAACCTGATAAACGGTTGAACTGCTCTAAGATGTTCAGACTGAGGATGTGTGACAGCCATGGGTCTAACCTCTGTTTAGTCTCTGTCACAGGGGGATGGCGAGCTCTCCGGCCTGCCCACGCCAGACTCCACTCCAGAGCTTCCCATCAAGAACATGAAGGCCCTGCGGCACCATCAGTATGAGAAGAACCAGAACTGCAACAACGCCAAAGACAAACCCATATCGGGGCCCAGCTGCTCCGGATCCAGTCTGGGATTCATGGCCGTTGTTGGAAACTCTTTGACCCAACAGGTCTTTCCCTTCTCTCATCACCACGGTAACAGTTTAAGCAACGGGGCAGCTCACGGAGCTGGCGCCTCTTCGACTTCGCTGCACCTCCCTGAGGAGAGGAAGATCTCCAACGATGAGCGAGCAGCGGCAGCTGCAGCAGCGGGAGGAGCAGGAGTCATCCCGCATCACCACCACTCCCAGCAGTCCCTCCCCCAGACAGTGGTGGATGTGTCGGCGCTGGACGAGCTGCTCAAACACATCCATGAGGTCAGCGCGTCGGGAACCGGCGGCATCAAAGTCCTCACCTCCACCTCCTCGTCCTCTCTGTTCCCCGGGCCGTCCAGCTCCTCCGGAGGGCATCAGCATAGTCACCATCATCATCACCACAGTCACCACGGACAGACCCGCACGCACCACTACAACCACGGCCATCACCACAGCAACCACCACAACAATAATACCAGCGGGGCTCACCAGCAGCAGATCCCCGAGACAGCATCCACGTCCTATTACAGCACCTCTGCACTGCCGAGCGACGGCCTCCCCAAACGCATCGAACCACCTCCTCAAAACTCCACCTCCTCCTCTGCCACCTCCTCATCGTCATCCTCCTCGTCCTCCAACAACCCAACCTCCTCCACGTCCATCCCGTCCTCCTCCTCCTCCTCCTCTTCAACCCCACTCCAGCAGCAGGTGATTCCAGAAAGACCCGGAGGAGGCGGTGGCGTCTCCGTGACGCGCCACCACTCTCAGCGTCACTCCCTCATCAAGATGGGCAGCGGGGGCGGCGCGGTGCCCCGCCACCACAGCTTCAACCAGCGGGGGCCGCAGCATGCGCACTTCCTCGCCAGGATGAACACCAACAACAGCAGCAGCAACAACAACAACAACAACAACAGCCCCGCAGGCGCCGGCGGGGCCGGGAACACCAACGGTGAGAGCAAGCAGCCGTCGGTCGCCAGCGCCTGCCTGACGCGGCAGCACAGCTACAGCGAGGGGCCGCACGTGCAGCGGGCGGCGATCGTCCGGAGAACGGCGTCACTCAAACCCCAAATCCCACCGAAACCGCTTTTCCTGCCAAACACAGCCACGTCAGAGGTAGCAGAGGCGGGAAAGTACAACTACTGAGACTGCAGGAGGCCGGGCGCCGCGCCAACACGACTGCTACAGTCCTCACTGAGTAAAGCGCTCCGCAAACGCCTGCTGGGTTTGCGAGAAAGGACGAGATGAGAGCGCTGATGGGCCAGAAAGACACAAAAGAGACCCGAGAGCTTTTTGTCCCCATCACTCCTCATAACAACCCCTCAGCCGTGGTTATTTCACCGTCTCTTGCCTCGGTGAGTCGCCACTCAAACAGCATCACTGACTCATTCCATCTGAGGCTGGGGCTCGAAACCAGCACCAACCAGAAAACATTCCAAAAGCAGGGAGCGTCCCCGAGGCTCGAGGTGGCCTGAAAATTCCAGATTAATGCAGTTTTCTTCGGAGTGCTTTGATCTGACGTCCCTAGTTATTGCACCTTGGCACCGGGCCCAGATTTCATTTGCAAAGATTTAAAAAGCAGGAAGCTGGCCCGCTGCAGTCCTGACATGACCTGATCCTGGGACCGCCGCATCACTCCGAGTCCCACGATGGCCGCCGGAGAAATCAAACAAAAATCATATTTAAAGAAAAACCCGGTGGAAAATTCCTCTCTGTCTGTCTGTGTGTGAATCTGGGCTGGAAAATTGAAATTGACAGGAAGGTTCACTCCCCTTCCCTGTGGGGGGAAAACTGCAGATTTTTGTTTTCATGCCTGCGATTTGTGCAGACCGACACATCAGCAGCACTCTGAGGAAGAAGAGGAACTCGGCGGGCTCGGCCCGAGCGCACACCAGCTCCATCAATGACCCTTTTTATACCATATTGGTATCTGGAACAGCAAAGAGCATCAGTGGAGCCCAGCAGGTGATCGAGGAGGGAGTTCTGATAGATTCCCTTAAATTACTAACTCGTGCTTCACTTTAATGATTTGTATCACTTCATTGATCCTCTTGAATGAATAACTGTCCTCAAGTGACTTGTTAGCCCCCGTTTCCCCCTGAACCCCAGGACATCCGCAGGATCTAACGAATGTTTAACAGCTGAGCGTCAGCAGGTCGTTTCAGGCCTTTCCTTCAGTAATTTGAGGGGAAATATTAGACGTGTTTTCTCTTCACCAGCTGAGCGCCACGCTTTTGAAAGAGCGAAGTTTGGTCTTAAAATGGCGTTTCACCCAAAATACAACCACACTCGTGTTCTTATTCATCTCCAGGGCCGCGGCATCACGAGTGGGCGGCGAGGCCCGCCGGGCCACCGTGAGGACAGACCAGAGGCGGGGGAAGGGTCGCTCATTTCCATAATTTCACCAACTTTTACTTTATGTTTTCTGACTTGACAGAAAGAGAAGAAAATGCAATAATCAGAGTTTCTGAAGTGTCCGTGCCTTGCACGCAGCTCCGTGAGGCTCTAAGCTAATGCTAATGCTAACGCCAGGTTCATGACTCCATGCAAACAGGAAATGATGTATTCAGACTAGCACTTTGGAAGGCCCATTAAAGCTTTCAGTGAAACAGTAAAATGTGTTTACTGAAGCATCCATTAGCACACACTCCAAACTCTCCTGCTTCCACAACAACTTCAGCACACGAGCTACAGCCGTGAGTAACCCACACGCGATTAGTTGTGCAGGTGTTTGTCAAACCTGAGGAAATGACTGGAAAAATGAAAATGATGACGACGGTGGTGCTAGAGGCAGCCGAAATGGAGCAGTAGGTTCTTCCAGATCATAACAAAAAGGCGCCGTTCCACTGCAGGAACTCGGGGCTGACGGAGGGCAGCTCCAACATTTACCTTTTGCCAAAATCCTGGATTGGGAAATTGAGGTGTTAGTTGTGACCAGAGGTGGCGTGTGAGCGTCCCAGAACAGCATCGTTATTTCAAACCGCTGTGAGACCGAGTTAGCTTGGTGGCGTCTGAGAAGATTCTCACTGTTATCTATTCCACGTTTGACCTTTTTCTTAAAGGCCATCAACGTTTTTCAGCACCACTTCCTGTCCCAGAGTAGATACTTTGTCCAAATTCCAATTCATTCCCAAACGCTCTCCCTCCGTCTGCTGTAACCTGGGGTCAGAGTTACAGCTGCTGAGGGGTCTCAATTACAGGGAAAGGTGGAAATGCAGGGCCCTCGCCTTTCCTAAAAGAGCTCAAGTGTTCTGAGGTGGAAACTGGCCTGTTTGTCTGCAGCAGATTTTATTAGCATTAATCCAGCAGTGTTTCAGTCTGGCTCACCTGATGTTGCATTGCGACCTCCACACAGCTGGCTCTGCATTACCAGGACTATCAGATGTCCTCAGTCTTATTTTTAACTTGAAGTTTAGTCTTCATTAAAAATGGCGTCAGCCAGCATAGGGTCGGGGAATAAAGCCCCAGTACTCAGTGAGAACACGGCAGCAGATTATTTTGGTGGTAATTTGGGTGAACGTGTGGCTTTTTGAGCAACTTTGCTTCATTCACTTTTACACGCTCTGCAGTGTGCCGTCTGTGGGAGGCTTTCTTCACAGTTGCTCCAAAAATATCCGACTGTGAAGTGAATCTGCTGTTTCCTGTTTTATTTTTACCTCGGTGTTTGTTAGCGGCTGAGAACGCTTTCTGTTCAGCTTCTGCTCTCAGCCTGCAGACGATGTAAACGATCATCTGCAGCAGCCCGGGCAACATTTGGAAGCAACACGGGCGAGCGATGCTGCCGGCAACAGCAATAAAAGCTGATGAAGGACTGGGCCGCGGTCCCCGCGAATAAACGAGCTGTGAGGAAATGAAGTGGATCCAAGCAGCTGTCTCTCCGTGTCGCCTCAGCATGTGCAGGTTCGATACGGTTTGGAAGGTTTAAACAACACTGATCCCGATGTCTGAAAATGTTCTGTGAGCCGTACCGGCCGCGCTGCTGGTTCTGCACGTTCGGGTCTGTTAGCTGCACGAGTGACAGTTTCACTGTTCCAAAGACACGACTTCACGTTTTTGCAATAAACAGCTGTCACAAAACGACAGCAACTGAGCTTTATTGAGCTTTAGTAGAGACGGTATATTTACTGAGAGCTGCAGCAGCTGTTTGAAATTCAAGAATTAATAACTGCAACTAAACTGAACACGACACAAATCAACCAATGAGCCAACGCGGGCACTGCCGTAAAGCTTTGTGATGATTCAGCATTTCTACATTTGCAGTTTCAGTTCATAAAACCACATTAATGGTTTTAGATCTATAAACAGACACCGGTACAAGTGTTCTGCTCCTGTGTCACGTGTTGCATCTGAATGCAGCCTGCACGAAGGTTTGAATAAGTTCATTTGAGCGTCTGGGTTTGCATGACGCTTCTTTCTAAGTTATCACATCGTGCGCATTCCAGTTTTGGAAGTGTCGGTCTAGAAATTTAGCTCTAAATATAATTTTTTTGGACATCTCTAGAGCCTGTGTTGAACTGATTTGACTTTACCTCATGCTAAACAGCAACACCCTCAACCTGTATGTGGCCACGTGCACAGGTCGGCCGGTGGGAGGCAACCTGTCTGCAGATGATCAGAGCCCAGCTCAGACTGACTGCAGTCACTCTGAACGGTGAAGGTTTGCAAATAACTGCTGTCTGATTTATAAACATGCTGCAATCACTCAGAGCCACAGATTACATATAGTTGCCAACTTGACCCCGTTCACATGCAGACTGACTCCCTCTTATCACCATTTTGTCGCCGTATTGATGCACCGAAGTCACCTTGTAAATTCCAACTCACTGTTTCAACGAGACTGCGAGTTCATTGCACGCGGTTGCACTGATTTTGGTCGTGCTGCGGTCTCCGTCCATTGTTTTCCTGGTGTGACTGTAGCATTGGCGCTGTGGGGGCTGGAGCCCATCACAGCGGTGTTAGGGTGAGTGGTGGGGCACCCCTGCACACGTCGCAGGTCTAAACAGAGAGACAGACACACATTCGCACCTACGGCCAATCAGCAGTTAACCTAACGAGGATGTTTTTGCACCTGGAGAGAGAGCCCACGCTGAAAGGCCCCAGCCGGCCGGTGGATTCGGATCCAGAACCTTCTTGCTGTGATCTGGCAGTGCTAACCACTGCACCACTGTGTTACCCAAGGAATGATCCAAAATAGCTTTAAGTTATCCCGCAATCAGAGTCCTGCAGCTCTGATGTTAAAGAGAGCCTGATTTCTGATTTTAGGTTAATTGTGGAAAAGAGCTGCAGGGAATTCAGATTTCTGACAAACTGAACCAGGAGAATGATCCGTGCTCTGAGCGGAGCCAAATAAACAGCAGGAGAGTGATAATCTTTTTCTGGTTTGTTTCTGAGCTTCTGTTTGGCTCCTAGTTAAACATCCAGCAGCTGGTTTTATTTCTATCTGACTCAGCTGGCTGGACACAGTCTCTTGGAGCAGATTAAGCAGTAAGGAATCCACGGTGATGCTGCAGCAGTGTTAGTGAAGCATCCCTGTCAGCTGCAGACGGGCCGAGCAGCTCTGCACCAAAATGATGCAACTACGAGTCGGCCGGTGCCACGCAACCGAGAGCGAGGCGGCAGCTGAGAGAGTCGCGGTGCATCAGACGTTTTGTTGAGGTTAAATAAAAGAGGACAAAGCAGCAGTTTGATGATTCCTGCTCACTGTGAAGGCGGATTCATGTCACAGCCAGTGTTTGAGGTGGTTACATCATCCTCTTTCATCTCGGCCTGAATCGCTCGCCTGACTCCGACTGTTTGAAATACAGTAGTTAGCAGAGATTACAGTGGCTCTGGTCACTGGAAGGAGGCGGCCTGCATGAGTCTAATAGCAGATCCGATCCTCAACTCCCAGCAGGGGATTCCAGAGTCTACAGAAACACCATTTTAAGACCAGTCAAATGTAACGAGGAGCTTAAAATCCTCTTTTGGTGCA
This sequence comes from Cichlasoma orientale, assembly GCA_034780415.1. Classification (NCBI taxonomy): domain Eukaryota; kingdom Metazoa; phylum Chordata; class Actinopteri; order Cichliformes; family Cichlidae; genus Cichlasoma; species Cichlasoma orientale. The sequence goes on from JAVDPK010001923.1 coordinate 539,551, forward strand.
CTTTACTGCAGATTTAAAAATATGAACCCATTTTTAAATACACAGTGCCGAAATTTAACACTTCTGCTGGACGACAATTACAAACAAAGCCTCTTTCTTTGAGCAAAGATGTAAAAAAAAAAATTACATAAAACTTAGATTACTGTGGTTTTGCAGTCCAGGCAGTGAGCACACTGTCCTTTTGGTGCTTTCGAGGACGTCCGATATCTGAGAGGTCAGCTGCCGATATTTAGATCAGGAGGACAGTAAATATAGATGTCGGGAAAATGATGATGAAAAGGATTCAGTCTGGCAGCTGAGTCTGCGCTGAGCGAGGAAATGACTGAAAACGCCCGTTTTGAAAATCACTTTATTTAAAATGCCAAATTTTTCCTGTCCCAGCGTCTCCAGTGTGCCGATTCGCTGCTTTTCTCCGTTTTATAAACTGAACATCTTTAATGCTGGTGTTTGAGCAACAAAGGCACCGTGTCACCGTGGGGAGTGTAACGGATAATTTCAACAGTCTCGTAACATTTGTCCAATCAGTGGAAGAATTAAAAAAACAAGTGTCAAAACCAACTTTTTGTAATTTCACAGTTTTGCCCGTTTCTTTTTTTTCCTTTTTTTTTGACAGTGTTCTTGTACTTTTTCAGCTTGTGTCTGAAAACATTTTAAAGTTGAGAACTTCACATGCAGCTCATGCTTTTCAAACATGTGCAGGAGTTCAGTAAAACCAAAAACTATCAAATACCGAGTCCCGCAGATTGGTCTGGACTCGGTTAATTGGCTCAAAAAGGGCAAAAGTACCAGAATGGCCCTTTAAATAGTTCATTAGGCGTCTCTGCAGTAACGTCACTTCGGCGCCGAACAGATTGAACGTTCAGACCGCCTCGCGAAGCTACAGCGAAGAGCACGAACAGGACTCTCCGCCTCAGAATCTGTCAGAAGGTGGTGAAACTTCATTATTGGATGCTGATGGTCACTTGTGATACGAATGAATCTTCAAAGGTCCTTGAGGAATGTTTTCACTGGGTGCTGCTAGGGGGCGCTGCAGAACATAAAGACTATGGCTCATTTTATAAAGGGTTTTGTATGAGGATGCACTTGTAACCTTGAAAATAAATTTGTTTATTCATTTCGTGGTTCTCGGTTCTCGTCCTCTAAAGAGCTGAGGAGGAACAGAGACGCTGTGACGTGACTTAAGATGGAGTCACAGTGCCACCCGATGGGCCACGCCGGAATGACAATGTAATAATGTCAAACACTATTATGTTTACCTTACTGCTATTAATTAACAGTGTGGATGATGGTGTAAATAAAGACTACTGTGGAATATTTGGAGGAGCAGATTCTTCTTTGTGTGGACTCCTACTCAGAAGTTATGGGCGATGAACAGGAAATGGAGCTTCAACAGACAAATATAATTCATCTTTTATAAGCCAGAAGACTTCTTGATGGTTGAGATGTGCCAAGTTCTTTTCCAGGGTTCTAAGAAGTATCCAGATTTCAGGGGTCCACAGCAAAAAAAAGAGTCTTAAATGCATCGCAGAAATCTTTAAAGTGGTGGTGCTTCTTTGTTTTGGAACTCTTCATTGTGGTTCAAAAGGCTCAAGAATGAGTTTCAAGAATGGACCGAGTATTACATTAGGTTCATTAGTCTCTGGAGAACTCATGAACCTCCTCAGAGAGTCAGTGGCATTTCTGGGTGTTTCTCTTTTGAATGATTCTCAGTGGACTGTAGTTATCAAATGATCCTACCCTGTCCAATTCTTACCCTGAATGTGTTTCAATATTTGGGGCTCATGGTACCTCTCTAGAGGTGGGCTTCAGAAGTCCTCTGGATGCTCTACAAGGACAGTTCTTCAGCAGGGCTTGTGGGATGAAGGTTTTGAAGGAGTTTAATCAAGATACAGAGGTCCTCGAGAAAGTTACTTTGGGGTGTTATCTCCCAAAAGTCAAGTAATGCCCAGTGCCTTAAATGGGTTACAAAATTATCCAGGGGTGTGAGAAATCCTTGGAAGTCTCGGAAGTCCTTATTTATTTCTTAAGGCACTGAAGGAAACCAGTATACCTGACGGGGATCTGCAGGGTGACCAGGTTGGAGAAATTTTAATCCACTTGGAGGACTCCTGCAACACACAAGAATCTCTTAGGGGTTTGGCACATTCGGAGGTCCTTTAGATGTTCGAAAGATATTTTTCTTTTTTTTGAGTGGTGTTACAGGGTCTTTGCACAGATTCTGTAGGGTAAGAGGTCCAGATGTCTTTGTTGGAAAACATCAGGGCGACTTCATGAGTCTTTTGACCTAGCTTGTCTATAAGGTCTTTTAAGTCGAGTCAAATGTTTGAGAGTATTTCTGTGTTCACTTGAGGCAACCTACAAATTCTCCAAGTTCCAAAATCCTTAAGGAAACTTCTGAATGCTTTGAAGGTGTTAACAGGAGTTGGATGAGTCATGAATTGTCTGAGATTTCTTTGGGAGGATTCTGGACTTCTAAAAGGATTTCTTCTATCAATAATAGAAGAAATGTCTGAAAGAAACTCAAGACCACTTGTTCCTGCCGACGATCCAGACGTCCTTGACGAAGTTCCTAAGACACAAAAACTGGAAAAAAGAAAGCATTCTCCAAAAGCAGATGGTTGAAGTGAGTGGTGTATTTTATATTCTGTGGGCATCCTCTGCAGATTAGTATAAATCCCTGCTGGTTGATGGAAAAATTTCATTTCAGTTCCGCCAAATTAATTAAAAGGATTTGAATGAGTTTTTCACACCTCCGGAGACAAACACATACAGTGGCACGTTATTTTTCTGCTGCCATACAGCAGTGCTATTAGTGCTCTTCTGAAGGGATAAAGGTCTGAGGTTCATGTAGCCTGACTGTATGAAGCGTTTCCTGCTTTGGAGTGTTTCACAGGTTCAAGAGTCGTAAATGCAGCTTCAGTGATCCTGAGGAGGTCCTACAATGACCCCTGAGATGTCAGGAGGACGGTTTGTATAACGAGTCCTTGGCTGTATACAGACGTTTTTGGAGGAATTCTGGGCACTGTGAGGATGTTCTGGAAACTGATTTTAAAAAAACGTATTCTAAATGTAGGAAGGGTCCCTAAAATGCAGATTCCTACTGTTTCCCAGATAATTCCTGAAGTAATTGCTCAGATCAGCCAAACTGCTCGTCTAGTCCATTTTGTAGGTCGGTGTAATTCAAAGCATGAAGCACGAGAAGGAGCTGAACAATGTCCGCAATAAAATAATGATTACGAGTGAAATGAAGGCCGAACATCCTTTTTTTCTTCACAGTGACAGTTAAAGGATTTAAGTCTGAACACAGTCTGAGGATCTGAACATAAAAATATGCTGCCTAAGATCCTGTAACAACAACTTCAGTTTTATCATTCAAAGTAAGAACTTCAGGAGGTCTCGGTAGCAGAAGAAGTTTGGGGTGTGGTGCTAAATCTTTCCTATCTTCAGTTCTGTGGCCGTTTCTCTGCTTCCTGACCTCCGAAGACAGCGTGATGAAGCCGATCTGCAGCGCTGTGCTGCCATCTGCTGGTGCACAGGAAGCAGGTCATCCTTCATACCTCTGTCCTTGTTTTTATAGATGTGGCTGCTGGGATTGATGCACAAGAGATGAACAGGGTGAAAATGTTGACATAATACTTAAATTATATTTAATAATAGCTGTTTTGCATTTTAACGGTAATAGTTTAATGTTTCCAGGGTGGGCAGATGAGAGTTTTATAAATGCGAGGACACAGATTAAGAGAGAAGCTGCTTTTTAAAGGGGCTTTTGGACTCAACATTACATTTTTGGAAACGTTACCATAAATGATGTCAGCTGTAAGATTAAACATATTCATAATCTGCACTTTTGTTTTCTTCAGTTTTCGCAGGCCTGTCTCTGCAGCTCTGTGATTGGATGCTTCTGGCTGAAATGCATCTTGGGAGCTGTAGTTAACTCTCACCTGTTTCCATGTCTGAGAACTTATTTTTGAAAGAAGGTGACTTCCTGTAACTCACTGATCCCAGTTCAGTTTAACACGCCGTGACTTTGGGATTTCTCAGAATCATCAGAGATCTCTTTCTTTTAGCAAAGCGCACTTTAAAGGTCAGAAATCAGCTCAAAACATCTGAAAGTATCATTTTCTGTGCTTTTAGAGATACGATTGGATGATTTTTATGGCTGAAATTTATTCAGTGAGAAACAGACGAGCGGAAATCTGATTAAAATGGTGCTGAGGTGATGAAGAGGTCGAGTTTTCTATTGTGCTTCAGTCAGGGGTCAGGGGTCAGGGTCAAACGTGTCCTCTGATGGGCTTTAGGACCTCGGTCAGATGTAATCTCAGTTCAGACAGTTCATGTTAACTAAATCAGTCAGTCATAAAAAAAGGTTTTAAAAAATAAATTGAGATTAAAACACAAAAATCATAAAAAGTTCAGATTTCATTCAATAAGTTAAAATTATGAGACAGAAAGTACAAATTCAAAGATTAAAAAAAGTCATAATTAAAGTATCAGTAAAGAAATAATAGATCTCAAACTTCGGAGAAAATAAGTAGAAATTTCAACATAGAAGGTTGAACAAGGCTGCAGGGAGATTTTCAGCCACGCGGGGGCGCTGTTTACATTCATCAAAGTTTAAAACGTGAGAGAAAACAAATCGAAGCAGACTCACTGAGTCCTAATAATTAATGTTTTAAAAAATCTAAATTGATATTGAAAAAAAATTTAGGACATCTAAAGCTTCAGTCATATCTGAAAATACAGATTTAATACAGTCCAGTCAGAAAGCAGCAGCAGTGACATCAGAATGATGAGTTTAAACCAGCAGACTGAAGCAAACTTAATGAGTTATGGTGATTATAGTAAAATGCAAACTAAAAATCCAGATTAAAGATTAAAAGTTTGAACTTCGCAGACAAACAGCACTTCGTGCGGGTAGTTTGAGCTGTGAGGAGACGGACTCGGTGGCTCAGTGTCCTCACAGAGGGAGGGTTCTGGTTCGAACCCCAGTGGACTCTGCGTGTTCTCCTGTTCTGTGTGGGTTCTGCCACAGTCCGAACACGTGCTCGTTAGGGTAGCTGGTGGTTCTAAACTGGGGTTTGCTGTGAGGCAGGTGAAGTGCTGCATGATGTGAATGACTCTGCTTCAGCTCGGTTATTCAGAGATTTTAAAAAGGCGCCATCTATAGTTGGTGTTTTTACCTCTTACAGTTTGTGTGTAAACTCTAGCACTGACCCTTATTTTCCTCCATTCATCATCAGGCTGAATTCAGTTTATCTCCATCCACACTGACTCAGTGACTCACAGCACTGATGCTCACCTCTGTGGCAGGAAATGATGAAATCTGTACTCCTGACCCGTCCTGGGGTCAGTGGAAGCACCTTCGGTGTTCGTTCTCACAGAAAACTCTCAGGAAACTTGCAAACACGCAGAGCCTAACGCTACACAACAGACAAATACAAATGGTGGCCTCGGAAGTCACGTGGTTTGCCGGGAGCAAATAAGATGAGAGAATCCTCCGTGTGGGTTTCACCTGGAAATTTAGGGCTGCAGGTGAGCTGCTGCTGATGTCCAGGTGATGTTCAATGAATGGAATGAACCACGTGACTGCAGCAGGTGTCTGCTGCTGAGTTACATAACACAGTGAAATAACACAAGCGAGCACACTGGAGCTCTGCAGCCACTCGTGTCTGTGTACCTGACTTTAATTCACTGCTGCAGATGAAGCCAGCGGGCTCAGGTGGAGGCGGGAGCAGATCAAAGTGATGAGGAGCTGCTGCAGGTGGGCAGGAGAACCCCGCGGAGCTCCAGAGCCGCAGGTTTGAGGTTCTGCTCTGCTGGAGATGAAACCGGCTTCAGTGGAACCTGCAGAGAAGGAGCACCACGTGCATGAACCCACTCCTGCATTCATCATAATGTCTTCGTGCATCCTCAGTATCATAACTGTACACTCAGTCATGGGTTTTTAAAGCAGGATTAAATGTCTGTACTGATGAGCACACCCAGAGATCAGCAGGACCACAAACACCTGATGGAAGCTCTCCGCCACCCTGCTGTGAGCAGGAACAACCCTGTTCGATTGAACTTAATAAATGACAGTAAATTTTTAATGTCTAATAGACCATCTATGAAACAGGAAGTCCAGACAGCAGGCTTCCAGATGGTGGCCGACCAGAACAAAGTTCTCTCAATGGGGGAGGAGGTGAAACGGTTTGTTTCAGGCCGGCTGCTTCTTCATAAAGAACAGGTTCTGTAAAATGAACGCAGGCGTCCATCTCACCGGTCTGGATCTGCTGCTCAGGGCTGGGTTTTATCCAGGAGGTGGTCTGCAGAGGCTCTGAAAGGAGGAGCAGAAGAAAGCTGACCTATAAGAACCAGTTACTGTGCCCGAGTCGGTCTCTCGGACTCCGGTGCTCCCACACAGGCTTTAATGGCTGCTGGACGTCAGCACAAAAACACAGGATGCAAATTTCATGAATATGTAAATCAGCAGTTTTGCTATAATGTAGCCTCATTATGTTTTATGTTTTTATGCTGATGCCCTTTAATCTGCACGGCCCAAATAAACATATTCAAATACAAAAGCACTGATCATTAAACATCATTCAGTCCAGTCTCACTCCACCCTCACCTGCACAGTCCCGCAGTGTGAGGCAGCGTACACCTGGACAGGTGACCAATCCATCACAGGGACGCTGGCCATTTCATTAGGTACACCTGTTCAACTGCTTGTTGATGCAAATATCTGATCAGCCAATCACATGGCAGCAGCTCAGGCATGCTGACGTGATCTGTCATTAATATATGTGCAAAAATCAGAAATATTCTTTCCTGGCAGAAAAATCATCACCGAGTCATGAAGCAGCTGTTGTATGCACACATAGTTATAGATTATAATCAAATAAAATGACGCTGCATGTTACAGATAATTACAGGCTGCTGGATCCAAAAGCACAATATTTAAACCACAGTGCAGAAAAGAGAGGAAAATGCACGGTGCTGATCACTGTAACTGGACAGGGTGAGGATGGTTTTATTCAATTCTTATGAATGAGAGTAAAAAAGATCACAGCACAGCTATCATTTAATCAAACTTTGTATTTATTAGATTTGATGCATTCAATCTTCAGAAGACCTTGGACTTTATTCATGCTGATGGAGATTATTATAAACAGTGAGGAAAGCTGGTGATATGCTGAGGAGGCTGGTTGTGTTTGTGTGGTCAGAATGGGCGCAGACGGCTCAACACTGAGTCTCTGTGGTTTCCTCCAAACTGTTAGAACATGTTCAGCATGTGTGCCTCCACATTTACTGCAGTTCAGCTCCAATCAGAGGAGGAGTGATCGTGT
>JAVDPK010001924.1:36729-47433 GCA_034780415.1 Cichlasoma orientale
CTTTTAGGACAGCCTGATAATAATGAATTACAATAGTCCAGCCTAGAAGTAATAAATGCATGAATTAGCTTCTCAGCGTCAGTCTGAGACAGGATGTTTCTAATTTTAGAAATATTGCACAAACGCAAAAAAGCAGTCCTACATATTTGTTTAATATGTGCATTGAAGGACATATGCTGGTCAACAATGACTCCAAGATTCCTGACAGTGTTACTGGAGGCCGAGGTAATGCCATCCAGAGTAAGTATCTGAGAAAACCCCAACAATCAGCTGTTTCTAAAAATTTTAATGTCCAATTACATAATTTGATTTTGACCCTAATTACAGGTCAATCAGGTGTTCATGTCTTAAAGACATGAACACCTGAGTAGTTGATTTATATCATCTGGCTACACTGGGTATCATCTGCATAGCAATGACAATGTATGCAGTGTTTTCTACTAATGAAACCTAAAGGAAGCATGTTGTCACCTTAAAATAGGCCTAAGTCCTTTTTTAATGTTTTAGTTTTGCCTAAATCATATTTTCGATGTTTCGTTCAGTTTTTTGGCTTTTCTGAAAAACCTGAAAAAATGACTATGATTATTTTAACAAGGTGATGATGTATAACATATCGATCCCAGCACAGATCCCTGTGGAATTAATTTTAGCGTATGACGTAAACTCCTTGCTCATATCCTGGTCAAAAGTAACACCAAGGCTCCTCACAGTGGTGCAACATCAGCTTATCGCCACTCTCCACAAAGCAAGATGACTTGACTGTCTGCCTCCAATGCAATTATTGACAAAGAGCCAATGCTGACTGGGAATGAGTTTGACTCTTTGCTGGCAAACTAGACTGTCACTATGGTTGTCTAAATTTTGTGCATAATAGTTATTATATTTTCACCTAAAATCTGTTTTTGTTTCAATGTTTCAATGTGTGGACTCGCTTAGAGAGGAAAAGCAGAGATTGTTTACACGGGGAGCTCTGAGGACAGGCAGAAGACCAGACTCTGCGGTTACTGAACCAACACGCTGCAGAAGCTGCAGCTTTTTAACACGTGCAAATGTTTGGCAAACAGTTTAAACATTTTAACACGTGCAGACAGAAAGACTAACCCTTGCTCCCGTAAAAAGCTGACGACAGTTTTTACACAGAGAAACAGAGTGCGGGATTTGTGTGTGTGAAGTAGAGGTTAAGCAGGATTTTTGCAGTGTCTGTGAGCTCAAACTCTGCTCGCTGTGCACAAACACAAACTTCAACACGGCGATGAGGAGACAGGATCAAAGCGACCGAGTGTTTCAACGTCAACCGGGAAGTGCTCCAAGAACATCGACGTAAAATGAAGAGCAGGGAAACATCTGAGGAGGGATGGGGGGAGCACCTCAAAGTACATCACCCAACACCTCCCCCAACACACACACACACACACACACACACACACACACACACACACACACACACACACACACACAAATAATAATAATAATAACCTGTGGAAATAATTAATATTTCCACAGGTAACAGTCCCACATGGTTTTTAATCATTTTTATGCAAGAAGAAATAAAAACACAAACAAACAGAAATGCATGAACTGGACGGGATGTTTACAATGAAGTCATCATGTTCTGGCTGTTTTTGCATTTTGTGTTCCCTCCATGCTTCTGTTTCAAACTAAATCTGAACAAATATGTTTAAAGAATATTTCAAATATTTTCATCGTCACTTTGGGCATTGAGTTTCTGCCTCGAGGTTCCTGCAGCAGTAAATCTTCCTCCTCTTGGCCTGTTAGCAACGGTTCACTGCAAAACATAAAAAATGAGGTGATCACAAGTGGAAAAGTATATGACAAAATTAAAACCTCTAATACTCCTCAGTGGGCCAATTCCTGTAAAAACGAGTTGTAGAAGAAGCAAAGGGATAAATTCAGGACAGAAAACAGGTAAAGCTAAATATGTAATTTGTTTTTTTAACCTCGTTGATTATTTATTGTGATGTACATTCAGGTGTCCTGCACATGACACAAAAGATCTCATGACATATGCATAATTTATGCTTTGAAAAATCAGAGAAAAATTGTATATACTTAGAACAAAGTTTCACAGAATCGAAACTGAATCTCACTCAGTAATACACACCTGCCTTATAAAGACAGCTTAATTGGCTACATATGTGACACCTCCTACTACTAACCTCACCATCTGAGAGATTTGAAAGCAGCTGGGAACCTGGCTTTCACATACAAACAGATGTATGAGAAGAATAGACTAGTTCTTACGTAGCACTTTCCTGCTCTAGCTGAGCACTCAAAGCACGTTGACTTTCATACAGGCACAGCTAAGTGCCGACTATCTAACGTTCACACACATTCGTACTCCGACGGTTGCATCAGAGAGCAATCTGGGGTTCAGTATCTTGCTCAAGGATACTTTGGCACGCAGACAGGAGCAGCCAGGAATTGAACCACCAACCATTAGATGACCTTCTCTACCTCCTGAGCCAGCGCCGCCCCACCTCAGCTTTAAGAAAATCGTAAACGTATGCAAACGTGTTCAGACGTGGTCTTACTGCACAGACGGTCACGGTCCCGGGCCGGTTAACCAGTGTTTGGTGTTTTTTCTGTGAGGTTCTGTGTTATGGTTATTGTGTTTCATTCTGTGTCTCTGTGTCTCTGTGTCTCGGCCCTTTGTCTTGTGTCCCCGTGTGTCGTGTTTAGGTTTCTGTTTATTCATGTATCCTTCAGTTCCCAATAGCTTTAGAGTTTACTTCTCCCTGTGTTTTCCCTTAGTGTTCCTCCCTTTTGTGTAGTCTCTTGTGTCTGTTTTCCTGTGTCTGCCTCCCCGCGTGATGTCAAGTTTGTGTTTGTTTCCCTGTCTTCTCTCTTCCTGTCTTATTTTGCCGGTGTTGTGCTCTGTGTGTCTTGTGTCCTGCTTTGCTTCCCCTTGTCTTGTTTGTGTAATTCTGTTCACCTGTGCCTCGTCCTCCCCAGCTATCTCTCTCTCCCTGATTACTTGGTGTGTGTGTGTGTGTGTGTGTGTGTGTGTGTGTGTGTGTGTGTGTGTGTGTGTGTGTGTGTGTGTGTGTGTGTATTGAAGGCCTCAGTATTTCGTAGTTCACTGTTGCGTCGTCATCTACGTTCCGAGTAAGCTGTGTGTTCTCTTGTTTTGTAAGTTTTCCCTCTTGTCACTTTGGTGGTGAGTTGCTGCCTCCAGCTCTGCTGGGACTTGGGGATTTACTGTCTTTGTATTTTGTGTTTTTGACTTTGTATTTGAGCCGCCGGCAATAAAGATGTTTGAGTTCAGCTCGGTTTTCATGTGTCCTGCATTCGGGTCCAACCCTACCTGCCGCACAGTGACACATTAGCTCTATTACACCTCGTCCTCCAAAAATACCCAGCACACTGTATATCCTGATGATCATCCATCTGTCAGCAACGTCACTCCTCAGAAGCAACTTTTTAAGCAACTTTTGGCACAGAAAACAGTCGCCTCATTGCACGGTAAAGACCCTACAATAATACAGAGAACACTGTGACACTCAGACAAGCGTCTAAAAATCCATGAAACTAAACAGAATTCACATCATCATAAAGCTCAGATTGCTCGAATGATAACACACCAAAGCAGGAATACAAAAACATGAGCGTCCAAACTATGAACACCAGGATACAGAAAAACCCAAGAATTCAAAAGATCATGTTTAACCACGACAAAGTGTGCGGTGCAATCCAGACTTCTGCGAGGAGGTGCTTCTGTGGCCGTGTGACTCACTGAGGGAGGTCATCATCACTGCTGCAGTTTGAATCCAGTTTGATTCCTCCATTAGCTGAAGCAGAGGTCATCCCATATCCTGGGATAACCTGGACCAGCCTCTGCAGCACCTGCTGAGCATGCAGCTGAACACTTTCTGATGCGAAGACAGAAGCAGGAAATCTTTACCAGCTCATCTCACAATACCTGGACTGTTAGATTTTACGTATTAAGCTAAAGGAGCCAAATTAAATAGAAAAAAGTGAAGAGCTCAATAAATCAAGTGTAAATATAATAGAAATTTGTATGTTTCTGAGCTATTTTGTTTTGTGATATTGGACCGGTTTTATTGATCCGAGTTGTTTTTGATGTTTTGGCTGCTGCAGCTTTTTGGGATAAATAAAATCCTGTTTTTTATGTGCTTATTTTAATAATCTCCTCCCATTCTTCTTCTGGTTATTATGCTTTTTTTTTATGCTTCCTAATTTCATGTTATAATCCAGCTGTATGGTTGCTGTAGTCTGGTTTTCAGCTTAATAAGTGGTTGGTAATCTATACGCAGATTTATCAGTCATTTTAGTTCTTACGTGATGCTGGAAATGATGAATGCTCTCCGTAATAATACCCACCCACTTCGTGCTTCATTGTGTCTCCGTCCTCTCTCTCTGTGCCTTATCAGCTCTCCACCAGGTTATTAGTTCCCTTGCCATTGCCATGGCAACAAAGCGCTGCGCCTGCCTCACCACTATCCATTATGTTTGAGAAGTGAGAGAGGGTGAGCGAGGGCGAGACACATAGAGACGCAGAGAGAGAGAGTGGTGTAGTGGGGAGGAGGATCAAAGCTGCTCGGTCACTGCAGCGACGGACGAGGATGAAACCAGCAGTCTCTTTCTACTCCAAACCATAGTGCACCCCCTCTGCGCGCACGCGCGTGTGTGTGTGTGCGTGTGCGTGTTTGTGCCTCTGAGAAAGTCTATAAAAAATGTGATTGTGTCGTTGTGTCAAAATCTTGCAGCAGTTGTGACTCATTAAGGCCCAAATTTACACATCAGCTGAATCACACACAGACACGCTCTGTATGCAGAAGTATGTGGACACACTGTCAGCGCTACAGCAGCAGTTTTGTTTGAGCTGTAAACTTCTCTGCATGTCACAGTGCCTTCATACACACAGCCAGCCCGTTCTTATTCCCACAGTGCCAAATACTGCGAACTTTTTCCAAATTACACGCGAGGCTGAAGCAACAGCAAAAAGCCAGCATCACCCATAGACTATACAAATGATGTAGTCACTGCAATGTTCCCATTAGCGGGATTAAGGACACCACCGGTGAACATGCAGTGGACAAAATCCTCCTCTCTCACTCTGGAAATGACCAGAATTTAGAATTAGCTTCACGTTTTAGTCAGTATGACCTGAAACTTGTGACTGAGTCCATGAAGTCTTCAGGAAACTGAGGTCACAAAGCTGAGGGTCATTATGCCGTCCGTCCATCCATCCAGTTTCTTCTACTTATCCAGTTCATGGTTGTTTGGAGCCTATCCCAGGAGTCACAGGATGAGAGGTGGGGTACACCTGGACAGGTTGCTGGTCTGTCACAGAGAGACAAACAACTGTTCAGGCTCACATTCACACCTGTGTGCAGCTTATATGGATAACCAATCAACCTAACCCCATCATCTACTGCTGGCACAGACTGAAGAGTTTCCCCAGCTTAAATACCAGTCAGGGGAGAGCTCATGAAGAACAGGTGAGTGACTGGTCATTTGTGACAGGTGAGAGAGTCACAGTGGCCGATCTGAGGGCAGAATAACCAGCGGACCTGCCCTGGAGAACAACAGGACACAGAGAAAAACAAACAGCCCGGAGACAGTGGAGACCAAGACAGCAGCCACCTTGAAATGCCCGCAGTTACTTATTTGAGCACTTATTTTGAAGCTTTATTTGATCTACTTTAATTTCAGTGGTGACTGGAACATAAAACATTTTATGTTTTTAAAATTTTAAGTTTTAAATTGTTTCAGAAGCATAGAGTTTAGCTCCATGGGGTCTTTTACTTTGAAATTTAAATGGATTGTCTATGTTCTTCCTGTGCCTGACTTCCCTGACTTCCTGCCATGCTTTGACAAAACAGCAGGTTTTGGGACTGAGAGGAAACTCATTTGCTTTCTTCAGCTGCTGAGGCCATTTGTCATGTTCTGCCTGTCACAGTTGATTCATCATTTCAAACATAAAAAATAAGGAAGATAAAAAGCATTTTTTTTAGAAAGCACTTTAATTAGGAAACTAAAGGGAGCATAAAACTATTATGTTTCCACATTTTTTGCTGCCCCATCATATGAACCCGTTTTAATGGAAGAAGTTATTCGTTTCAATTAAATTAAGGACACGTGATTTAAGTCAGAAGTCTAGATTGCCCATTTCAGACTGGTGATGTGTCTTCACTGCACATTCACTTCATGTGTGCCATTAAAATGCTCAATAATCCACTTTTTTCCAAGGAAAAGTACAAAGAGCGAAGCTACAAATCCAATTCACCCTCTCTTTGATGCAGATGATGCTGCTGATGGTCTTGGCCTGCATGTGCATGGCCTTTCCTATTATTTGCTCTTACTGCATATAGATTTTATGATGATGTGTGTGGGCTACTCACATCCTGTGAACTGCAGGATGTATTTTAATGCATCAGCCAAAAGCTGCCTCCTCCTCACCAGGCTGTGTAACATCCTGTGGAGCTCTGTGACACTTCATTTTCTGGACCACAATTTCCACAAAGTTACTATTTGAAAAGGATAAAATCAAGTTCCCATAGACAGAAACGAATCGCAGAGCCAGGAAATAAAGCACTGTTGTAGAAATCCACTCATGGTCATCGGATTTGACCTGGGTGATTGTCCAGTCCATGAATTCAGCTTGTTGTCAAAATGCTGTTACTCAGCTGAGTGTTCACAGAGGGTTTCCAGGGCTGTGGTGGAGAGCTGCGCCTGCTAATGTGCCAGAACTGGATTCCTGCATTCAGTTTCTTTTGCAGGTGATAGAATCGCTCATTTTCTGCTCATGTAAAAACACGGCTGGAGCCCATTTCAGAGGAGTGAATCAGATATTATGTGAAACTGCGTGCAGTGTGTCAAATAAAAGAGTTGCTATCACCACAAAACAAAAACACAGCGCTACAGGAAGAGTGAGGCTGATAAAAAGGGATTTCTGCTCTGAACTGTATAACAGATATACAGTTATAATCATGATAACATCTTACTTGTATCTCCTTTCAGGTATTTTAGTCACACTTGTCCAAAATGAAGAAAACTAAAACAAACAAAAGTTAAATAGGTTTAAGCAGGGATGCTAAAGGCTGCAGGGACAATGATGCACAAACAAACCGTGTGGGTGGAAATTTGACTGTTTCAGAGTTAAAGGCCTTTATTTCCAACATGAGGAAAACACTGCAGAGAGACGTTTACTGCTAATGTGCTAGGCTTAGCTAGGCTACGTTATCTCATGTTACTTTTTTTTTGTTCATTGTGATTTCAGCTTCAGAGATGATCTTAGTCTTATAGGAAATGCAAACTTAATTCTTAGCGTGTTACCTGAAGGTTAAAGTTTAGTAAACAGGTAAAGTTTACTCGCTTTAGCACTTGCATTCGCTAAGAGCCAGCTTAAGAACAATAACTCAATAACTGCAGTTTTAAATTTATCACTGCTTTCTGGTTTTTGCAGGATTTTATGAAAAACAAAAATTATTTTGATCAGTTGCTTCTGGTCAATTCAGCCTTCTTAAATAGCTCCCAATATCACACTAATGCTTTGAATGGATCTAGCTTTTTTTTTTTTTTTTTTTTGTAATGTACTTGCTTGCAAAGCTAGATTTCTTGTCATCACCAATGTTTTTTTTCTTCTTCCACACAGCTAGGTTAGTAGGAAGAGACTTGTAAATTAGATAAAGTAGGCCTACATTATTAGTACAATGTTAGTAAATGCTTAGTTACACTTTAGAGGCACTGATAAGTGTTTTTTTCATTATTTAATTACAGTAACGCAAGCTTTGCTTTTTATTTCTGCTATTTATGCTAAGGTAGGATAATTATCTCTTGCTACCAGTTTAAGAGAGCGATGTCAGTCTTTCTATCAAAGTCTAAGCATTGCATTAAAGTTGAAATAATAGGCATGAAAGCGCTTCACACCGCACTTTAAAAAAAACAAACAGAACATATTGTAGTTCATCTGTGACTGCCATAGGTGGACATGGCGTGACTTACTGCTGCAAACTGTGTAGGTTTTCCTCAAAGATGGCGGGTTTTTTTTATTTGTCCTAATGTTGAATTCATGTTTCACTGTTCAGAGTTCTAATAGGAGCCTGTTTTTACATTTACAGATTAAAGTGTCAATTTTCTTTGACATTTAGCAGGTTTGATGACTTCAACACTGAGCATGGACTCAGAGAAAACATTTTGTATATTTGTATATCTTTCATTTTTTCTGTCATAAAAAACTGCAGATTTGTTTGCATGATTTTGTCAAGGAATGTGGTGGAGACAGGACCCAAATCCAGACCCAAAATTCAACCTAACAACAAAAAGTTGGCTTTATTGAAAACAAGACTAAAACTGGCAAACAGGTAGAGAGGAAGGCCAGAAGAACATGAGGAAAACAAACCAGAAACAGGTGGCAACAAGGCAAGGGTGGAGACAATCACTGACACCTGAAAATGACTAAGTAAAAAAAAAAAAAAAGGAATAAGACATGAGAAAAGAATCTTCATAGTAAAACAAGAAATGACCAAAACACAATAACTAACATGGAGGCATGAGTGTCTCCCACCTGACCACCTCAGGTGATGTGACTGAATGATACTGATGCTTGAAGCTGATCATAAGTTGACCAGTTTTATCTCTGTCTTCAGATTGTGACACTTGGAGTGGGTGTAAATTTAATTTGGTTGCAGTTTTTTACAGAGCTTAAATATATTTGTCAGCACTGAAAATTTCACATTTTCAGTGTATGAAAGTAAAATATTGCATGGCTTCATTGAATATACTAAAGTTAATGTACAAAAAAAAGTCAAATGATTCCGTGGGGGTCAGCCGGGAACTCTTTCCAGATTTGGTTGATTTCATATGGATTAACCCACCTAACATGATTACAGGGGCAGGGGAACAGAGACGGCGTGGGGAGAAAATAACACTGGAAGCAGCTAAAAACCATGGCGACCGTTTTTCTGTTGTGGTAGAAGCTTTGCAAAGCACAACCTTTAATCCAGCTGTTCACCAAAAGGAAACTGCAGCTACAAACAAAGAGAGATTGTTTTAAAGGGAAACTAAAACTAGGTTTGTACTCTGATACCATTTAAAGGTGAATTAGCATAATTTTAAAACTCAAGAGGAATATGAATGAAGAAAGGCAATGCATTTGCAATCTCTTATGTATATAATGCAGCGTTATCCATCCGAGTGTCTGTCATGTAAGTGTGTCAGTGTTGTGAGCCAGGTGGGTCCCCTGTGCCTCTGTGTGGCATGAGATGATGCCACTGTATATCAGTGAGCTCTCTGAAGGCTTTTCAGCAAATTTCAGTGAGAGGAAGAAACAAATCAGTAAGCAACATTAAAAAAATA
The DNA here is from genome assembly GCA_034780415.1 of Cichlasoma orientale. Taxonomy (NCBI): domain Eukaryota; kingdom Metazoa; phylum Chordata; class Actinopteri; order Cichliformes; family Cichlidae; genus Cichlasoma; species Cichlasoma orientale. The sequence continues at coordinate 46,072 of JAVDPK010001924.1, forward strand.
TATCAAGCATATGAAACGTGCCAGTTAGGGAGTGAAAGTGGAGGGAGAAACCTGGAAAGCTACTCAGAGTGGAGCTGTGGCACTTAGGCCCAATTAGAATGCATATTTTAAGTGGAGTTAAACCCGCTGAAATATTCATGATGTGCCCCACTGCTGCTGCAAGAGGAGAAGAAAAAGGAGGAGGAGGTGGAGGTGGTGGTGGTGATGAGATGGCAGGGCTGGCCTCTTGGGGGCGCCATGCTCACATGGAGTGGCTTGAAGATGAGGCCGCGGCTGTCCGTGCAGGAGCAGAGAGGATGAACGGATGGAGAGAAGAGACAGCAGGTATGATGGACAGACAGACTGACAGACAGAGAGGGAGAGGAGGGACAGGGAGCTGATGCTCTGATCCTCACTGATTTATTGTATAGAGCAACAAAAGCTCTATACAGCTCCTCCATCAACACAGAGGCCCTGTTCAGTGTCACAGCAGCACAGACACGGTCATCATGTATGAAGCAGGTTCTGTTTAGGGCGACACAGCAGAGATGCTTCAGTGTCAGCTCCCATCCGCGACCGGAGCTGAGGGACTACAATGAGCCACAGAGATGTGAGATATCATGCATATGCTCCTGCTCAAGTAGAAATCAGGTTTTTCCACATGCAGAAGTTATTTTAAACCAGTGACGGTAATTTCAGCCCAAACTCGTGCCCAGGCCTTAATTATAACACAGCCTGTTGTCATTTTGGCTTTAAAACAAATGTCGCCTGTGGTGAATGCTTGTAAAGATCCATGATTTTCTGTATGCTAAAGACAAATACTTTAGAATAGGTTGTAGATCTGTCACCGATTCTGTTCATAATTTTTATGGGAAGAATTTCTAGGTGTAGCTAAGTGGTGGGAGGCTTCCGCCTCGGTGGTCTCAGAATCTCATCTTTTTGTGGATGATGTTCGCAGTCGAGTGTGAAGCGGCTGGCATGAGAATTAGCACCTCTAAGTCTGAGGCCATGGTCTGAGGCCATGGTCCTCAGCGGGAAGAGGGTGGTGTGCCCACTCCGGCTCAGAGAAGAGTTGCTGCCCCAGGTGGAGGAGTTTAAGTATCTCGGGGTCTTGTTCACGAATGATGGGAGACGGGAGTGGGAGATTGACAAACAGATTGGGGCACCGGTCCGTTGTGGTGAAGAGGGAGCTGAGTGTGAAAGCGAAGCTGTGGACTTACTGGTCAGTCTACGTTCCTACTCTCACCTGTGGTCATGAGCTTTGGGTAGTGACCAAAAGAATGAGATCACGAATACAAGCGGCAGCAATGAGCTTCCTCTGAAGGGTGGCTGGCCTCTCCCTTAGAGATAGGGTGAGGAGTGCAGCCATTCGGGAGGGGCTCA
>JAVDPK010001926.1:0-10000 GCA_034780415.1 Cichlasoma orientale
TGCAGGAATGGTGAGGGAAAAGTAATTCATTTTACACATTTTTTTAACTACAATCCGAGGAGCTGTTTGGGAGCCGAGCCAAAAGAGCCGGCTCTCTTAAAAGAGCCGAACTTCCCATCACTACTCTCCACCCCTCGCTGGATTTAGAACCAAAACCAAGTTCACTCCCTGATTCTGACTTGAGTATAAAAGTACTGCAGTGAGCCGATCCATGGATAAACAATAAAACTGCAGTAATGAACTTTTATTTTCCGATGCTGATCTTCCAATCACACAAATGACCTCAGTTTACTTCAAAGTGTGCAGGCTTAGAGGGGTTTAAAGGGGGTAACACGGCCTCCAAGAAGCAGCTGGATAAACATCACTTTGGAGTCTCTCCTCTTGAAAGACGCAGCTTCATAAAGACATATTTATCTGTATCCTGACTCACTCTAAGCCTTTTATATCCCTGTATGTCTTCAGAGGGAATAACTGTTAAAGGAAAGTCTTTCTCAGTGACAATCACAATCTAATCACAGCTGTCAGCTGCTGCAGAGGTATTACCATCCCTCTCCTCAGGTCACAGCGTCATCGGCCGTGTTCTTAAAGAAAGCCGTCCAAGATCTACAATTATCTCCGCCTCACTGCATTCAAGAGAGAGGGATTACTGAGCATGTGCAACAGTCGACGAGGGCTTTTACATGTTCTCTGAGGATTACACTTCTGCTTTTAACACTTTAGGACTTCTCCCAAGGATTTCTACACAGCTGCTCTTCTACGCAAAACACTGGCTCGAAAGCAGTTAGTGCACGTCATCGTGACATAAAGCAGATCCCTGTAATGTGTTTCAGCACTCTGTTTGTAGATACAGTTCAGTGCTCATCCGTCCTCAGAATATTCCTCATATTCTTTTTCAGCAACATCCTGCAGCTCCTCCTCGGGGATCCCGAGTCGTTTTCAAGCCAGAAGAGATATATAATCCCTCCAGAGAGTTCTGGATCTGTCTCAGGCTCTCCTACCATTTGGTGTGTTCCAGAAAAATCTCGAAAGCAAGGGGCCCAGAAGGCATCCTGATCAGATGTCATGTTTCAGAGGGAAGCAGCAGCAGCTCTGCTCTGAGCTTGTCTCCTCATCTCTAAGACTGAGCCCAGAAATCCTTCAGAGGAAAGTTCTGCTGCATCAAACCCGCAGCTCGTGGTCACAGAGGTGGATAGGAACACAGTTAGCCCAGTAACTCGCGTTTACACTCAGCTCTCTCCCACATCTGACCCCCCCCCAGTGCTGGCTTCTTTTTTTAGCCTCAGAAGTTAGCGGCTGTTTTTAACAGCTAACCTGCTCCGAATAAAAATTCCTCCATCGTGAGCTGAACTTAACCTGGAAAATGGGGCAAAAAGATTTCATCCATCATTCCAATAAAATCTTTCTGTCACTGTGCAGGTCAGAGACAGAGGGCGGATAAATCAGCTTCCTTCCCCTCAGTTACTCGTTCTCTGACAGACAACAGGAGCTAAAACATCTTCCACACAGTTTATTCTTACAACATTTTAGCAGCCTGTAAGCATTTTCTTTAGATTTCAGTTGCATGTGTGCCCCTGATGTGTGCTCTGCCTCTGTGATGATGCTTCATTTCCCCACTTATCCCTAAAAGGCTGCTAAAGATGCAGATTTCCACTTACAGTAATTTACACTCTGAATCCAAAGCAGCTTCATTTTTTAAAGTGGTTTCACAGCCTGTAATGATTCAGACTCTTTTTAAGGTGTCATTGTTCGGAGCACAACTCTCACTTCATTCATCCCACTCACTGCAGCCCCCCCCCCCCACACACACACACACACACAGCTGAGTTATAAATCACACTGATCAGAATGGTTTCTTTACATTTCTGATGAAGCACAGCAAAGCAGCGCAGTGGCCTTCATCACTTATTGGAGGTGTTTGCTCACTGAAGAAGAGGAAGGTCCATTAAACAAAGGTTTGCTTTGTTTGTCTCTAGACTGAATGTAACTTCTCCTCTGCAGTAAAACTCTATGCAGAGCTTAAAACTCTCCAGCTGAGGTCTGCAGCCTGTGAGGGAAGCTGTGATTGGCAGCAAAGGGAGCAGCTGGATGAATCTGCCTTCGGTAAACTGATTAGAATCTTCTGTTGAAGTTTCGAGCAGGTCCATCAGGAGAGGTCATTAATGAGAGTGCCACCCATCACGCAGTGGTTAGATCCGGGCTGGAGGACCAGCATGTTCAGCACAAATTCAGGTGACCAGACTCGAGATGTGGGCGTCCATCTGCTGCAGCGCTGCTGAGCTCCAGACCAACCGGAAGTCATGGTCAGAAGAAGAGGCTGCCACGAGTTGTTGCTGTTTTTAATCCTTTTGTTAAATCATTTTTAATATTTGAGCTCTTTTTTGTTTCTGTATTCACGTAAATTGCATGACGTAGTCACAGTGTTGAAGCAGTCGAAGCGTCCTGAAGGTCACTGAGACTGCTCTTCATCCTGATTCTTTAAGCTGAATTTTCTGCCACATTCATACGGATAACATTTGCTATAATTTTTTTCACACGTGTTCAGCTGAGAGAACCTGTGGAAATGCTGTTTGCTGAACCCAAAGGCCACGCCGACTGCTTCTCTTCTTAAAACAGCAGTTAAATCGTTTCTTTTCCGCGCGTCACGCAGAGGAACGAGAGTGAACGCGTGACGAAGGTGACATGTTTTCAAAGGTCCTGCCAGTTTTTTAAATGTCAGCTTCCCTCAGCCTCTGCGAACTTCACAGCTCTCATTCACTTCCCATTCAGCAGGTTTAGAAAGGCAAAGGATGGAGCGGCTCACACGGAAGCTCCTCATGAACGTGCTCAGCCTGTCGGAGGGGGATTCACTGGAGCTTCACCTGCAGTCCTGCACGCACCTGCTAAAGACTGTGCAGAGCCTCACCTGTGCAGCAGGTGAATGCTTTTACAGGTGAGGATAAAGACAGGTCTGTTTGCTTTTGTGCATCATGCTGCAGCTTCGTGGTGCACATGAACCGAGCTCGGGCAGTTTTTGGAGACGCGGCCTGAAAAAGTTTCTATCAGACACAAACTGAAGCTCTTACTGTGCTTACAGGGTTAACTGTGGAATGATTACTACAGTCATGCATCCCAATAAGCACTGTGACTACAGATAGTCTGCCACACTGTGAAGCTGCTGCCCACACAAACGTTTGCATCCCGAGATCACTGGAAACTTAAAGTGAAGCAGCTTCTAAAGCAGACGTGCTGCTTATCACTCTGCAGCCTTTATTTTATTTTATTATGAAGCCACATTATTTATTTTATGCTACTTTTGTGGTTTTCGTATAATGCTGTGAAATTTTTATAGTTTCAATATTAATTAATTAATTAAATAAACCAAAACCTTTGGATCTGTTCTGTGTTTTAATGGTATTTATTGTATCCATTGTGTTTTCCTTGCATTGAAGCTGCTGTACAGTCAGAGCTTTATGAGCTTCGGCGTGGCCCCACACCTCCAGCATCGAGCACTCACACAACACGTATGCATCTCCTCTCTGAAGCTAGGACCACACATCAGCTTTAACAAAGAGGCTCAGTAATCATCCAGACGAGCATCAGCCTCTGTGCCGGAGATCATGGCATCTCAGTGAAACTCAGCAGCTCCTGTCACAGGGCGAGAATGCAACACTAAAGGTTTAATCGCCCAATAATAACCAAACAACCCGTGAACGAGTGTGAGAATAATACCAAACACACACGTCAGCGGTCAGGAGTGATGCTGTTAAGCTAACAATGTGATGCGTTTACTTACATCAGAAAAAATGGAAAGCAGAGCTTCTTTTTCACTCCTTGGACTTTAGTTGTGACTTCATGACTGAGCCTTACAGTGTGAATCCAGACATGTAGAAAGTGTGTTGTTTCTGCAGCATCAGGACTAGTTCACTGCATGCTTTGTGTTTCTGTTGTGTAGCAAAGCCACTAATGAGTCCTGATTGATTAGCATACATAGCCAGTTAACTGCTGGGTGGGCGGTGCTCTGTAGATAAACCCACCTGGTAGTTTCCAGAAACCAAAGCAGCAGAAGCAAAAGTCAGATGGGAGTGAAAACGTCTACAATGGGAGCAACATTAATCTGCAGCTAACACTGAATGCTAGGACATCTTGTGTGTGCAGGTGAGAAGCAGGTGAGAAGCAGGTGAGAAGCAGGTGCCATCTGTCATAATGTGACTGCGGCATGAGAACGGACTGTTTGAGCTTCAGAAAAACATGAACTTTGACTGCTGCTCATTCCCATTCTGTTCTGTTCTAAAACAGTCTGCATCATTATTTCCACCCAGCTTCCATCCACTGAATCAGCCTGCGCCTTACACACAGCTCTGCGCGTTACACACAGCTCTGCGCGTTACACACAGCTCTGCGCCTTACACACAGCTCTGCGCCTTACACACAGCTCTGCGCCTTACACACAGCTCTGCGCGTTACACACAGCTCTGCGCGTTACACACAGCTCTGTGTGCAATCACAGAGCTGTTTCCAGGTTTACCCTGACTTCATGAGTAAAACCACTCGAGAGCTGGACTTTTGATCTCATCAGTTTAATGCACCAAGGATGACTGTGCTCTCATCCTCAGCGACCGCGATGAGGAAGATGAGCCTCGCCAACACTGAGAGCTGAACCTCGGATGAGGACACATACGGGACAGTGTGTGGGAGGAGGAACAAAATCAAAGAATAGGACTTAAAACAACCTGCTGATGGGCCTCCGTCACCGTCTTTACTCTTTTAACTTCTTTAGGACAATAAATTGTGACTTTTGTGATTTCATACCAGCACAGATCTCACACACACACACACACACACACACACACACACGAACTTTTCTCGTGCTGAGGGTCTTTCCCACCATGCTTTCTCATTTCTTCAGCCGTGTGTTCCTTTCAGAGTGTAAGATGTGATTTCTGAGCAGAGGGTCCTACCTCAGGGTCCTACCTCAGGGTCCTACCTCAGGGTCCTACCTCAGGACCACTTCTTTTCTCTGCTTTTATTCTTCTGGTTGCTGTGCTACAGGGAGCTGATTCTATGAGAAATACAAGTCGTAGAGGCTTGAGAAGTACTTCAAACTATTACATTAATTGTTCAACGAGTTGCTTGATAAGAAAAAAACAGAAGCTAACTTCAAATCCAGTCCAGAGTTTTCCTCATAAATGTCCTTTTTATTTTAAAGCAAGTTGATTAAAATGTTTTGGGAAGAAGATGCGGCTTCTAGCAACACTCGGCCAACTCCTAAAAGATGTGAGAACATCTAATTTAGCAGACACCGCCTCACTGTGAGCACAAGCTGTCCTTTGCAGGAGTCTGAAATGGGAACGTCCACATTAGGAGGCCGGATGGGCGGCAGTGGTGAAATAAGTCACAGGGTCATCACCCAGAAGGCCGTGGGGCGCGTGCTTTTTCGACCTTTGTTTGTGCTTTCGCTCGCTGGTTTAGGAAAAACTGGAGCTTTGGGTTAGAATACTGTTTCACAACAGAAGCCTGCAGGCCGGCTCGAACGTACAGGATTTGATGCCATAACGCTCCAAAGCCAAAGGACACCTTGTTTTGCTTTGACAAATCAACATTATTTGATGCCCCCGGGGATGACAACAGGCGTTCTCTCCTGATTTTCACTGCCAGGCAGCGAAGGACGACGCAGAGCGACACGAGCAAACTGAAGCATGACAAAGTGTTTCACTTCACTTTCAGCAAATACGGCCAAAGTGTTTTTGTGCACTTTGTGTAAAACGAAAAGCACTCTCAGTACGGGGAAGCTGTCCTTAGAGAAGATCTATTTATTCTTTGCTCTTTCATACGTATGCTTCAGAGACAAAAAGTCTAAGTGAACTGAAAGCAGAGTGTGAGTCTTTGTAAAGGCAGCAGCTGCTTTCTCAGGGCTGCTGTACACTAAATACCGCCGAGCTCCTGCAGAAGGCCAGAACCAGTCCTGCAGACCGCGAGCAACTCGTAGGACAAAGAGCGAACACAATCAAACGCACACCGCCTCAGAGCGAAGGTAGAAACCCATCGGGTTAATAATCCGTTAAACCCTCTGCTCCCATTCCCAGCTCTCCTCTCCTGGGAAATATAAAGGAACAAACTATCCTGGAAACGGGAGAATTTATTGAAAAATCGAGTTTTGGGCGATGATATCAGCATTACAGCAGCAGCTTTGATTAATTCAGAACACAGATCACATCTCACCATTGCTGCTAATTTAAGGCCTCACATGATGACAGGGTTTTGACTAATGACGCATTTAGATGCTCACCAGCTAAAGAGAAGGTTTAGCTGTCCTCTGCGGCGGACTGGCAGAGTCTGCAGGTGTTTAATGCAGTTTCAAACTGTGAGCTGCCGCCGAGGGAAAAGTGTAATTTTAGAATCAGACTAAAAACTGAGCACACGGCCTTTACTGGAAGATGTTTGCTGCTTAACTCCATTTTTATTTAACTTTACTCACATGATGATAAACTCATGCTGATGCTGGTGTGTTTGACCAGTCAGTGCTTTCACCCATAGATTACCTTCAATACGAGACTACATCAGTCAGCAGAGTCCACCTGAATCAGCTCACTAACTCTCAAACATGTCAAAGCCAGCAACGGAGGACACGTGATCTGCTTTGCAGATGTAATTCTGCTGCAAATTAGCTGCAATTCATTGACTGAGAGGAGGTGCTTTAACCTTTGAATGTGTCCTCGAGTCAGCATGTTACACAACAACAAATTTAAGAAGCCATTTATCGATTTCATCGGTGCTTTTATCCAGACAGCATGCAGACTTAATGACAGTCTTTTCAGAGCTACTCAGGAAATGAAACCTGCAGCGATAACAACCCGAGGACTCACCTGCCAGCCGAAGGAGACGAGGAGGATAAAATGTGTGATGTCAGCCACGCAGTGTCGGACTACCTGCTCTAACCACAACCTGTCATCAGCAGGAGCTTCTAAAAAGCAGCAACAATGAAGGGAAGAGTAAAAACGCGCCTAAATGATCTAAAAACCTCTTTCACCCTACCCCCCTAACCCTCAGTGAATGAATCACATCAGTATTCACACAGGTGACCCAAACCTCACAGGGGTCAGATCTGAGTTTGGACGGTGTCACAGATGAGCCTTCATGCTGGGCCCAGACCTCACCATGTTTCACTGGTCATTGTGTCACATTAGAAGATCACAGAGACATCAAATTTGACTCTTCTGTGACCGAGAGACACGACAGACTGCATGCTGCCGTCTGTTACACTGATGAGTTACACTGATGAAAACCTCTTTAGTTTTATCATGTTTGCCATCACACAAAGCTGTGCTCTGATTGGTGGAGAGAATCAATTGTGCTAGTTTTTCTGCAGGATGCCAGGCAGAGATGCCCATTTTCATTCTTTTCATTCTCAATACGATGCAACACCCTACATCATCCAGCTCTGTCCATAGCCTGCCCTCGGCATCAGGGACAGCCCAGTCCGCTTCAGAGGAACCTCGCTTCCACCGCTTGTAGTCTCGATCTCCCTCGTTGGGTGTCTCCCCACAGCTCGTGGTCATAGGTGAGAGTAGGAACATAGATCGACTTCTCCTTCACGCCCAGCTCTCGCCACCGATTTTTTTCCTCAACCAAATCACTGAAACAACAGAAAACCATCAGCGGTCTCACTGCCATCACTGGATTATGCTGATACTCTGTGGTTTGAGGCAGAGCATGAGCAGCTTTTTGATGCAGCTAAGCAGCAGCTATAGACCAAGCAAGTGTCAGCATTAGAGGCGTAACGGTGAACCAGTTATTGTACTGAAAAAAATAGATCTAAATAAAGTTCTGTGTTTTAAGCGAGGGAGGTTAAGTGAGGTCTGTGGGTTGGAGGGTGGAGTCGAAGCGAGGGCCGGGCGATGCCAAAGCGTACGAAGGGACGCAGTACGAAGGCTTTATGTACACAAAACACAGCGACAGTGGAGGCTCTCAGGTCTCCAAAACGCTCCAAAAGTCGCCAATGTCACCGGAAAAAGTCACTAAATTTGTCGCTCGTCGCTTTTTAGAAAAAAGTCGCTACGGGGGTCTGAAAAGCCGCTAAATCGAGGGACAAAGTAGCTAAGTTGGCAACACTGAATGTTGTATAGAGAAGTCTACGTCAGAGAAACCCGAGCACATCATTCACACGCACCTTCGTGTACGACCGCTAGAGGTCGCTTGATTTTAAGGTAGATATTGGTGGTAAAGCATGCTTGCAGAAACGACCTGTGAGGTAGTTTTTAAAGGGGTCCCGGCTCACTGTGTGTAAAAACACATTATTGTCATGTATTTGGATAATATCAGCACTCATCAATAAATCAGGAATAAATAATATTTGACAATATTTCCCCTCACACACTCTGGCCATCCTTCTCACATGTGCAGATGGTGGCAGTCTACCCTCATTATCTGAGATCTGAGGAAGTTCCAGAGCTGGAGGATGAGATGCTCGTCTACGCCTCACCTCACAGCTGCTGCTCACTCCAACACCTGCCTCGATCAGAGGTGCAGCAGTGCATTCTGCACCCTAAATAATAAATGGTTTAAATGTGGGGAGAGGAGGTGCTGAGTGCGCTTGGTTGGCCAGCGTCTCTCCGACAGCTTTTTCACCGCTCGAAGCGCTCATGGAGGCATCAGAGTGGCGGCCTCGTGATGGCCGACTGCTGACAGACGTCACAAACCTTTTAACTCCTGCAGACATCGTGAGCAGGAAAAGGCCTCATCGCTCCTTCAGTGCTGCAGATGAACCGCTTCCTGTTGCCAGATTCAATCTGCAGCTGTTAAAGCAGCTTCCCTGTTACTCGTGCTCCTTTCCCTCTCAGTTCCAGCTGAAAAATGGCTGATGGAGATTATTTGGATTTCTTTACCTGCCTCCATTATTTACTCCTCTTTTCTCACTTTATTTGATATCATTGGTCCTAAGAGTGATTAGAGAAGCCTGGAAGGAGGCCAGAATACGTTTGATGCCAACCATATTATAAATGTATGCTTTCATTCATGATGGCTCCAGGTGAGCTGGAGTGCATGTGATGGCTTGATGCAGTGAGCATGAAACTGCAGGAGTTCATTTACAAAGTCAGACAAGTAAGAAAAAGATCTTATTTGTTATGAAAGAATGAAAATGTATTCAAACGAGAGCTGATTGTCATCAGCGGCTGAGCTGCACAGCAGCAGCTTTAACAGCCGTCATTGACCTCCGAGGGAAAAACATTCAGTGCACATTTGCAGTTCAGGTATTTACTTTACTCTGCAGATAAATTCACGTTTATGCTTGGATGAGCCAGCGGTGAAAATGAACGATAACTGCAGCTTCAGCTGTCCGCAGCAATCATTTAACAAGCTTTAAATGATCAAAGTTTGTTATTTACAAGGACAAAATGTGCAATAAACGAAAGTCTGCTGCACCTCGCTGAGCACGTCCATCATGGATGCAATTAGAGGGAATCGTGCGAACAGCATGCTGTTCGAAACACTCGGCGGTTGGCGTGCTCGTGTGATTCCCAAAGCTGAAAGGAAAACAGAGAGCAGGTGAGTCTCTTTGTTTCTGTGCGACACACACTCCCTTTGCGCAAACCTTTTGAGAAGCTGGCCGTGCGTTTAATCCAAACTTTGCAATCTCCCGCCTGACATCATCGCATACGTATCATCACAGCATTGTTGTGAGGGCACGGCCGTAATCATGTGTGAAATGAGTTTGGATGGGATTTGATGGGGCGCCGTGTCTCCACGGATAAATTCAAAGCCTGTCTAATTAGCATGTGGAGCAGCAGAGGAGATAACAGAGACCTGCTGATCGTCATCATCTGAGAGCAGAAGCTGCAAGAAACCGTCCGATCATTTTCCATCAGGAACAGCTCGGACTTCCACACATATGATTTCAGCACAGTGAAAGCACTTCTTACAGATCTGGGCATCTGTGCAGAGACTCTGTGACTGAAAGGCGCCGACACGTCTTTCTGTAAATGTATGTTTTATTTTTTAAATGAATCCCAGAAACATGATTTAC
>JAVDPK010001928.1:0-12792 GCA_034780415.1 Cichlasoma orientale
ACACACACACACACACACACACACACACACACACACACACACACACACACACACACACACACACACACACAAATGCGCAAAAGCATCTGGACACACCACTTCAATGCTCCGACCAATCTTACTAATGCAACAGTCAATTTTCAGTTGGAGGCACTTAACCTCTGGACCTCAGCTGCCAGCACTTGTTAAGCCATTAGAGTTTCACTAAACCAGCCTTCCAATAAGCTGGGCTTAATTTTAATCCAGACATGGATCCTAAACTGCTGTTGGCCCACTTCGTGGCAATGACATTACAGCATATGTCTTCCCAAACAACGCTGACTCATCATCTCATGAAGTGAGAGACAGAGAGACAAATAGAGAAGAAGCAAGTGAAGTAAGCATAAGGAGAAAGTAAGGGAGGAAAAGTGAGGGGGTGGGTAGGAGGGGTGGCTCAGACTCCATCAATATTACATGTGCTGAGCCAGCAGAGGATGCATATACCCATCAGTGGGAGCAGCTGTCATGTATCAGTGATGCAGCCCGCTCCAAAAACCAAGACCTCGACGAGCTCACGCCACAGACTGATCGAGTCTGTATAATGTGACTGCACACTTTTCATGGATTCTCTTAATGTGGTGGATTTGTCTTCCTTCTCCCACATGTTCATGTTGTCTTTGTCTGCCTCCCTCCCTCTGTGTTTATTTCCATCTCCTGTATCTGCTTGTTTTTTCTTCTTGTGTGTCTGCGTTGCTCGTCTTCCAGGCCTTCACAGTGCTGAGAATCTGTGCACCGCCTGGAAATCGCCCTATAGATCATGTTATTAATTTATGTTTACAAGGTATAATTTTACCATCTATTGCCTGTGTTGTAAATCTTCTGCACATCTGCCAGTCCTGGAAGAAGGCTCCCTCCTTAGTTTCCCCCCCAGAGGTGAAGTTTAACTGATTCTATCTACAGATTATAGAACAGAGGGTGCACTGCTGTGTGGAGTGCAACTTTCACAAACTCAGTAAATCAGTAAATTTGCCAAATTCAAACCAAACGCATGTCTTATTCGTGATCCTCCACAGATCCCTCTGTGACATTGTTATTGTCCTGCTGTCTGTGGAGCCACATGTAACTGAGAAGGGTGGAACTACAGATCCGCAACTGAGGCTATAGAGTATCAACCTGAATGGCTGCTGCATATATCCATTCTGCTTTACAATGTCAAGCCAGGGCTGCGGGTAGGACAGGTGCAAAGACACGTCCATGTGGCGTTTTCCGAGTGTCACATCAAAAAGAGTTTAAAGTAATCACCTTAGATAAGGTATGTGTGAAATTTTAAATCTCACTCAAAGGTAGTAAAAAGTACAGATTTTTCACAAAGTTTCTTCTCAGAAAGTGAATGGCGTGACAGGTTGGACACAAAAAAAAAAAAAAAAAAAACAGTGATAGAGAGAAAACTTTCCCTCACACACACCAGTTATTAGCCAGCCTCTCATTGGGCTGTTTTGACGCGCAGCTGGGCATGGTTTCTGCGCACATTGTGACAGGAAAAATACATCCAGGTGAAGTTCATGGCAAACATTTAACGCCCACGTTGATTATGTAAGAGACTACTCACCGCTCCAAGCAGCACTGCTACGAACACGGAATACATTCTGTATCTTCTTTGCATCTTTCTAGGGAGGTCAACCGTCGGATGCAACGCGGACTGATGCGGATAAATCTTTGCACTAAACCCTGCTGCCATTATTGCGCGTCTTTGCGAATCTTTTTTGGTTCTGTTGTTGGAGAAGATCTGAACTCTCCAAGTAACTGAGCTCTGTCAGGTATATACCGCAGCGGGAGGTCACTCAGTCCGTAAACACTAGCTGCAGACACAATCCACTCGCTGAGATTGACCCATAGGATTCTCGGCTGCGTGCGCTTTTTTTTTTACTCCTACAGCGTTCATATGGCAGAAGCGCTCAACTCAGCGGCTTCAGGGAAGGACCCATCACCCTCTCCACGCCCACAAAACGCGCACACACATACACGAACCAGCGCTCTCACTCTTTAAATGGTTACATTACGTTGTTGTTGTTGTTGTTGTTGTTGTTGTTGTTGTTGTTGTTGTTGTTGTTGTTGTTGTTGTTGTTGTTGTTGTTGTTGAGTCAAAGAAGCCAACTTAAAAAAAAAAAACAAAAAAAAAACAGATCGACTCCTGTCTAAACCATTCTCATTTGAACAACTTCTGAAATTAAGAGATCCATCAGACTGCTGTCTGCGCCCTGCCTAAAAATAGAAGTCACCTCAGTCACACAGGTACACATCATCTGTGTGCAGCAGCATGCTGATGCTGGAAAAGAATGATTCAGAATGATGCTTATATCCTACAATCCTCTGTCCCATCACATGAAAATGACTTTTCTTTCTTTTTTTAATCTGACCTATTTAAAACTCATGTTACATTATTTATTATCTTGGGAGAGTTGGAATGAGAGGGCTGCTTTTCTCAGAAACACTGGTGCCTTTATGTATCTACTGTTGCAATCTCTGTGGCAAAAAAAAAAAAGGAAAGAAAAGAAAAGAAAAAATGATGGATTAAGATCATGACAATACATGTTTAAAGTGCTGTACACAGCAGCACAGGCTCCAACGCTGGCAGAGATTTTTTATGGGTTTCTTAAGGAGCTGGAATACAAAAAGTCATGTTTGTGCAATATCTGCACTTGCTGAAAATCCCCGAAGCAAAATACGTTATATTGTAGCTATCTCGTTCACTTGGCTCAACACTTGACAAGCTAAAGGACATTCAGCTACCTGTTACTCATGCAGTATGATTCCTGGAATTATAATAAAGCACATTATGGAGAATAATTTGGATTATTATCTTAACAGTAGCGTGGTTCTCATACACCTTATGGTATATCATTTTTTACTTTTAAATTTGTAATGTAAATCTGCTTTTAATAAATAATAACAGTTGCAATGCCGTGCTGTCCTTGCAACGTCAAAGTCTCACTCATCTCCCAGTGTAGGTTTTGATCACAGTATAGATCAATTTGGCCCTCATATTCATCAAGATTGTACTTGAACCCTCTGACTTCACAGTTGCAAAACATCATGTAATGATGATGCAATACGTGCAGATCTGTTCTTGTACTGATTTTAATATCCATGAAGTTTTAATAAAATGCTATCATCTAATCAGATCTAATCAGCCAGTCACATGGCAGCAGCTCAATGCATGCAAGTATGCAGATATGGTCAAAGATGACCTGGTGAAGTTCAAATTGAGCATCAGAATGGGGAAGAAAGGTCATTTAAGTGACTTTGAAAGTGTCATGGTTGTTGGCTCCAGGCAGGCTGTTGTGAGTGTTTCAGAACCTGCTGATCTACTGGGATTTTCCCACACAAATATCTCCAGGGTTTTGCAGAGAATGGCCCAAAAAAAGAGAAAACATGCAGTGAACAGCAGTTCTCTGGGTGAAAATGCCTTGTTGATGCCAGAGGTCAGAGGAGAATGGTCATAGAAAGGCACCAGTAACTCAAATAACAACTTGTTACAACCAAGGTATGCAGAAGCCCATCTGTGAGTGCACACTACATCGAACCTTGAAGCAGATGGGCTGGAGCAGCGGAAGAACACGCCGGGTGTCGCTCCTGTCAGCAAAGTACAGGAAACTGGGGCTGCAATTCATCAGACCAGGCCGGAGGCTTGTCTGGCCTGAGGAGTCTTGATTTCTGCTTCAGCATTCAGATGGTAGGGCCAGAATTTGGTGTAAACAACATGAAAGCGTGGCTCCAACCTGCTGTGTATCAACAGTCCAGGCTGCTGGTGCTGTAATGTTGTGAGGGATATTTTCCTGGCACATTTTGGCCCCCTTAGCACCAACTGAGCAGCCTGCCTGAGAATTGTTGCTGTCCATGTCCATCCCTTTATGACTGCAGTGTACCCATCTTCCTGTGGCTGCTTCGAGCAGGATAACACACCATGTCTCAAAGCTCAAATCACATCGAACTGGTTTCTTGAACATACCAATGACTCAAATGACCTCCACAGTCACCAGATCTCAATCCAATAGAGCACTTTTGGGATGTAGTGGAACGTGAGCGTCACATCATGGATGTGCAGCTGACAAATCTGCAGCAACTGTTTGACACTATTATGTCAATGTGGACCAAAATCTCTGAGGAATGTTTGCAGCACCTTGTCGAATCTGTGCCACAAAGAAGACAAAAGGCGAGCCAACCCAGTACTAGAAATGTGTAACTAATGAAGTGGCTCAAGCGTTTATTCCTCTGTGAAGGCTGATCTCTGCTGTTAAAGCATGGATGACTTTGATGTGTGCGTTGATGATTTTTTACAAAATAAGAGTGAGGTGTTGCTTCTACCTTATGTAGCAGTGTGATTTATATAGAACACGAGGGCAGTGGGGTACATGGGGACAGCAGATGAGGAGAGAGGGGAAGTTGGTTTGCTCTAAGCAATAAATAATGCATGAATGCAAAGAGAAGGAAGTGGGGGGGAGAGGGAAAAACTGAACTGAAACCATCAAAGAGAAAGAACAGCCAAAATAGATGCATCTAATTGACAGCATGCCACCTGCAGTTTGTGAAGACAATCAGAGCTCGTTCCACCTACAACCAACCACTGAAATGTTTTTAATTCTTGTGTTTTTCTGCCCAAATGACATGAAGACCACTTATAATAACAGCACTCAGAGGAAGAACATCTTAACCAGCTGCTTTAATAGGAGATTAGACCCTTCTGTTGGCTATTAAAGAGGGGGCTTAACCCATTGCTAACACACTCAGCAGGGGGATTATGAGTGCTTAAGAGAAACATAAATTGTTAAATGATATTTTTGTGCTTTAGTGATATAATTAGCGTGTCTTTTTGCCACTTAGTTTGTCAAATATTTAATATTTTCATGAGAATTTCATCTTGTTTGCCTCAGCTCACAGTTCTAGTACATTTGGGCCCTCATTTTGCATCCAGTAAGTACTGATTTTTAATACTTCTTTCCCTTTAAGTCTCTCTTTCATTGTTGCAGAAATGTGCAGCGTAGTAAGTTAAAGGGAACTGCAACCAGCCAAGTTCAAACTTGGATGTCTACGTTATTTCTGGAGCAACACTTTGGTTCATCTATCTGTTCTAGTTCACTGGAAGAGTAAAAAAATTGCTTAGTTTGTCACATGTTTGTTTCCAGTTTGTCACATGCACAGAGACAAAGATCGAGATTCACCCTCACAAAGACACACAGTTTTTCTGCAGGGCCAGCGAGACGTGGAACAGAATCCTTTTTCTGGAACCTGAGACGGGTCAGTGAATGTCTCCTGGACCACCCATCCTCCGTCCATTCACCGGTGACAGATGGTGTTGTGTGTGTCCTCCTCGTTCCCCCCCCCCCCCCAACAAACACCAGCTCATGCATCTTCTCTACACAATCACTGTTTTTCTTCCACCAGCACCACCTGAGTTGAGGAGAGCACCTGTCATTCCTACATTAGCAGCAACACAGAAGCACAAACAGCCTGGAGATGAGATCCAGTTTGGTTGCAAGCTTTCCTTCTAATGTACTGTAATAGCTGGAGAGGCATCATATGACGAGCCAAGGAAGCCCTTGAATTACTGTGAGAGCACTCACACCAGTATGGGAGTGATATCAAGTTGTGTTTTGAGAAAACCTTCCGAGTGCTGCAGTACTTCCCCATTACATCGCGTATTCCAGTCTAAATCAACCAAACACCATCATTCTGTGAAACAGGAGTTTTATTTGTGCCCATGCAGATGTTCTTAACTTCATTGTGTGCCTGCTTTGGGGATGAAATGATTAATCTTGCGTTAAAGTGAACCTTGGAGGGGGCCAGATGGCAACAAACCCAGCTTTCCCCCCACAGGACTCCCTCATCTGCACTGTATTGATCTGATCTCTCTCTTTATTGTGCATCCTCAGTGTATCCTCTGTTCACTATCTGCCACATCTCATGGAAAAAAGTCAATAAACATCTATTCACTAAGCCTTGTGTAAAAATAACTGAAACCAATATGCTGCCCCCCCCCCCAGCTCTCTCAGCCTACTAACTTCCTTCACTAGACAAAATAATTAAGACAAAATATTTCTGTTACCGTGAAGTTTACCCATATTCCTCTAAAAATTCACTATGACTAAATGAAGAAGGTTCAGAAACACTTGTATAAACATTCATTACACGACCGTTCAACTGTGGCCTGACTTGAACCAAGAGGCTAACAGGAATTCTACATTCTCATCGACATGATAAAGGTATGTGTACCTGTGTGTAGATATTTTGTCCATGCGTATGCACTGACGACTGTGGTTCAGTCTGGCATGAAATCTGTGCATTTAGCACGCAGCATTGTTGGTTTCTCTGCTGATGTGCTGCAGAGAGCGGGCGATGTGGGGACTTTTTGGGGGATTGAATTGGCCTTTGTATTGATCGTATTTGGACAAAGATGAGCCTCAGGCTGATGCCTGTCGATGCGGCCCATTACGCATTCAGAGATGAAGCAAATGATGTGCTCACAAGCACATAAGTAATCTGCTCACTTCGGACATTAAAGTCCCAGGTACAGATTAGGTTTTACTTTAATCATGATTTTTTATTTATTTATTTTTTTAATTACCACTTTTTAGAGTTTTTGTCCCCTTAAGCTTTTATCTAATAAACCCCAGTTCAGTGCATAAACTGTATGTTGCAGTTAGGTCTATAATTTGTTGGTCAAAAACACTTTTTATATAATCTATTATATATGTGACTGAAGTGCAGACTTCCTCTTTTTGACAAGCATATTGCATTAAACAGTTAGGAGTTTTAAACATTTTTATACATAGACAACTGACTGTGGAAGAAAGCCAGCTTATACAAGCTCCTAAGCATGTGAAGTCATATTCTTTATTACATGGGAGGCTGTTAATTAGGACCTGAAACCAAGGAAGAAACAGGTAAGCAGAACAACCAATACTGTCAAGCCGTTTCATGGCCAGGTGAGGTCTGATGCCTTGTTATTTCATGACAAATGAAGCCGACATCATGGGAAGTCATCATCAGGCTGAAAAACCAAAATAAACCAATCAGCATGACAGCAAAAACTTTAGGAGTGAATATATTTATATTCCGGTGGATTCTGAAAAAGAAGGAATTCACTGGCCAGCAGCACCAAGAAGGTGCAAACCACTGGTTACACTCAAGAAAAATGAGACTCGGACAGAAAGCATCTAAAAGAGCCTGCACGGTTCTTAAAAATACATTTGGACGGATGAAACCAAGATTAATTTGTACCAGAAAGATGGGAAGAGAAAAAGTTGGAGAAGGAGAGAAACAGCTCATGAGCCAAAGCATACCACATCATCTGTCAAACAAGGGGAGGCAATGTTATGGTATGAGCATGCATGGCTGCCAGTGGAACTGGGTCACTGGTGTTTATTGATGATGTGATTGCTGATAGAAGCAGCGGGATGAATTCTGAAGTGTACAGGGCTGTACTCTCTGCTCACATTCAGCCACATGATGCAAAACTGATCAGACAGTGAGCACAGTGCAAATGGATAATGACCCAAAGCATACTTACTGTATAAGCAATCCAAAGGTTTCTCGAGGCAGGAAAGTGGGATATTCTTCAATGGCCAAGTTGATCACCCGATTGCAGTGATTTCAGGCAGTGATTGATTGTAAAGGATTTCCACCCAAGTATTAAAAACAACTGTTGTATTTAAAAATTATGCTAGTCTGTCAAATTTATCCTGAGCCTATGAGCATTGGCAACTGTGCTGTAATTCCTAAATAGTTAATGCACATGTTTTTGTTAAACCAGCTTGAATTAAAGGTGAACGTCTGCACTTCATCACATCATGATTGTTTGATTTAAAAAATTTGAGGCAAAGCCACAAATTTTTTGTGGCTTTGCCTCTGGATTGGCCTCCTGATTGGCTCGTGTATTGTACAGATACATTACTCTATTGAAAATTTTAACAGTGTTTTTGATGCAGGAATAAAATCTTTGTCTGTTTTGCCATTTTTCTATTCAGTGCCCCATGCCTGTAAATTGCGCACAAACCAGCACAAGATTGTGAGATGAGAAGTAATGTGCGTGCAAGAGTAGACTGTTAAACATAAGCAAAAACCACATAGCAGCGCAGTGGTTAGGGTGTCTGATAAGAACCATGCGAAAAACAATGCTGTTGTTCAACCCAGAAAATGACAGTAAGGACTATTTACACAGCTATGCATTAAAAAAAAAATCCCCTCTCACTTGGTGCAGGGATTATCTGCACAACTGCTGCTTCACTGACATGTAAGACAGTGTGAAAAAAGTCAAGAAGAAAGCCTCCAAAGCAAAACTGCAAGATTAAACGTTCCCAAAATGTATGGAAGCACACATATAGTCTCTCAGTAAGAATGTTTGGATCAGATAGGGTTCAGCGTGTTTGGTTTGGAGCTGAACCGCCGCTGTAATTGCTCTTTGTGAAGTGAGCTGATAAGCGGCTGCAAGGGAGCCGACATTTATGGCTCGCTCTGTAAATGTTTGTCTGCACAAATAATGAATGAAAACATAACTCAGAGTGGCAGGAAAAATATCCCAAACACACTTAAACAGTTAAGCACAAGAAAAATATAAAATATTGAATGGCATTTTTTAAAGTGGAATGCTGTTGAGTATTTCATGGATGTAAACACTTTGACCTTTGGCCTTTTGAGCCATTCCATTTTGAAACACTATGTGTGAAAAGCCTAATCACTGTTTACCCCATAATATTAAATAATATAAATATTAATATTATAAATATTAAATATTTAGTGTTTTGTTCATGTTTGCGCCTCAATTACACCAAAGAGAAACACATATGCCTCACATATTTTAGAAGTGTTGCATTTTATCTGACAGCACACAGGTTTTTCTGAGCTTGAGTGATCACCATATTATGTTTGAGTATCTACCAAAGGGAAATATTATGTGTGTACTGTGTTTGGGTATTATGTGTGGAACATCATCAAAGTTTTTCTTTGTGCCCACTTTTTTGGCTTCGAGCATAGCAGAGGATGAACGGCGCCTGTGGTTCACTGATGAGCGACGGTTTGGCAGAGGAGAGAAAATGTGGAGCTTTGCAGGTCACATGTGACCTGTTCATGGTGGTAAAACGAGGACCGGAAAATTGCACTTTTGTCCAGGATCTGAGCACCTGCAGGGGTGAGATCGTGGAGTGGAAATTTACAGAAGGGATGTGCAGATGTAGATTGTAGATCACTCACTATGAAATCAAAAAGCCCCGAGGGTTCGAGGCAGTCTGCCTTCTGTTGTGGGGGAGCGCTTTGCTTTTTGTCAATGCTTCTTTTTTTTTTATTAGTTTGTCTTTTCAATAAAGTATCCTGTGAAGTATCCTTGAACTCTCATCTCCAGCGGTCATTTAGTCACTTTTTGGCTGCAGGTAGAGCTCATTCAAAGGTATAGTTCAGACAGTAAATCCTCTGCTTCTGAGACAAGATGCAAATATTAAAACAATAATAAATGACATTATGACATGGGATCTTTATCTTAAATGTAGCCTAGCTAACCTGCTTGTTTTTAATGATATGCAAGATTTTGATGTCATGTTCAAATGTAGTTAATAAGTCAGAGTGACATGATTTGCATCATTGTGGTTTTTTGTTTGTTCTTTTAGGAAACTCCTGTTTTAAAGATGTCTCTAATATGTTAGTAATATCCACAGAGGGAAATGAGTACTGGTTGTATAAGAACCTGAAGAACCTCACTGATTACACCACAGTCACTGCCACTGATGCTGCGATGCCTTAGAGAATGCTGCCCCCTGCTGTGCTGAAGATGAGGGTTCTCCATGGAACTGCTCCTTTTCAGACTGACTTTGAAGAAGTCCTCCTGAAGTATTAAAGCATTGGCTACAAATATAATCCAATTTATAGATTATTATTATTATTTAATAATACTTTGTCCATATTAGTTTTATTTTAGGTATTTGGTATTGATACAATATTGGCATGCAAAATATCGTGATCATATCGATGTTTTCCCACCAAACCCTTACTTTTAAAGTTGTACCCTTTTTTTAACCTAAAATGTGTTGCTTTGATAGGAGATACTGAATGAAGTTTGCAAGTAACTAACAAAAATTAAGAACAAAGTGACCACAGTGTCTTTTCTTATGCGTTTTCAGATGCAGTCATACCCCACCTGCCCACTAGGTTCCCTTAGTAAGTTTTTTCCCTTCTGCGGATCACCTGCCGTCTCCTGTCATCAGTCTCCTGCCTGCACACCTGCTCCTCAGCTTTAGTATATAGAGAGCAGAGAGCTGCTTTCCAGATGCTTTCTTTTTCCAGATTGTTGCCCAGCTGCAGTTTTTTCTTCCTTCCTCCTCTGACCGAGTGTGGCTGATGTTCTGCCTGCCCACCTGTTATCACCTGTAAGATCAATCCTAAACCACTAAACTTCTTTTTTTAACTCTTTAAACGCTCATTCAAAAGGGTTCAGGCAGCTCTTGCCTTTTTCTGTCCTTGCATAAGGACTCCTCTTATGCCCTGTGACCACTTTCTGTGATTGTACTTTGTAGCAGAAACAACACTGAAGGGCTGCGCTTCACTTCAGTTACCGTCTGTCAGCATTTTAAAGAATGCTGTGTGAAAAGCAGTGCAATTAAAGAAACTGTCTTTTCCAAAAGATTACAGTACCAGCAAGGTGTCATAAAGCATCCAAGCACATAAAAGCAGTTTCCTTAATATCAGAAGTTGTTTATTGAACTGTATAAATAAACTGTATATAAAGGATGGATTGATTTCTGAACTACCTCAGAGCAGGTTATATTATTCGTCAGATACCCCCATTACAGACACTGCAAAAGGCATGGTTGAGATCTATGTGTTGGTAGATGGCGGCGAACAGAAAGCTGTTGGTTATCTGCTCTGTCTGTGCAAGCAATCAATGCAGACTTTGAAAAAAAAAATCAGACTGGGTTGTAAAATAAATAAATAAATTCTCCCCCATGCACTTGAAAGTTAAATATAGAGACACAAACCGGTTTTTGAACCAGGGTGTAAACATGTTGACTGAAGTGGGGCGCACGTGTAGATTGACTCACTTTTGGATCCGGCCTCAGGTGGTCATTGGAGGAACAGTCGTTTTTAGCACTTCTACAATGTTGCCACTTAGTTTCAGTGACTAACTGGTTAAAGATCATGTTTTTTTCTCCTGTTATAATAAAATGTTTAACTACCGTAGATATATGATGTTATCTAAGAACTGAATTTATTCAGGTGCACCATGATTCTGGCATCCTGCCACACACACACAGTAAGGATCTACACCTCCCTTTGTTTGTTGGTATATTCTCAGATTAGCCCTGCACGCATCGCAAACATGTTAGTGCCAGTTGTAGCTACTCTGGGTCAAATCACTCCCACAGTTATTGAGTGGCTGATTTGTTGAATTTTTTTAATGTGGTTTAGTTTGGAGCATTTTTTAACAATTTTTTTATTTTTATTTTTTATCTCCACTAAGGTTATGTTTTTGGTGGTTTGCATGAGTGCGTGTCTTTCTGTCTGCAAACACAATAGCTTCAAAAGTTTTGAATGAATTTTGATAAAACTTTGTTAGAGCGGGGTCATGTTAACAATCCATTCCATCCACCAAGGTCTTCAAGGTCAACTTAATGATTTATTGGTCAAAAATTTACAAAAGGCCTTATAACTTAGAAACTATGACAAGTGTGGTGTGCATTGTCAACATATAGAAAGTATAAAGATTTAAAATATCATGTCACATTTGACCTCTGACTTCTCCTTCAGGGTCGATAGATTGAGCTGGAGGCCAAAGTGATGGCTCAAAATTTCTTTAATAAAAGTAGAGAAATTTGTGTTTGGTCGATTATTTCTTTATTGTAAAGCTTCTTGGCAATAAATCTTACAAAGTCTGTTTATTTCCCCTTAAATTTGTAAGGAAAAAGCATTTGTTAAGCAGCAGAGTTGAGCATGTGGGTTGCACCCATGAGAACCTAAATCAAATCTCTGCCAAACAGCTTATTCTGCTATTTTTTTTTAAGTTTAAAGAGAGTCATTTAAAACTATGTTTCTTACTGCCATTGTTTATACTGACAACATAAGGGCATGTGAGTATTGATGTATGGGGATTCTAAATATCACATTACTTTGAACCTTTGACCTCTTCTTCAAGGTCAAACTTTCATTAAAATGTCTTTTATCTTTAAAACTGCTTCAGATTCTACCGCCTTTGTTTGTATTGGCAACATTTAGGAAATGATACTGATATATGGGGGATTCTAAATATCACATTATAGTTTGCAGCCAAATATCATGTCACATTTGACCTATGACCTCACTGTTACATTTCACATCTGCCTTTCATTCAAGTTTTTTTTACAAATCAAAACTTATTATCCATTATCTACTCATGCATAATGTTTGTGTAATCGAAGTAAACATCTGCCATGCTACCCTCATCTGATTTTTACTGCACTACAAACTTCTTATAGTACACTTTAAAACAGCAAAGAAAACAAAATGAATACAACACTGGCGTTTGCGCAATATTTCTAAAATTAGAAGCAGCCTGTCTGAGTGATGCTGAAAAGCTAATTCATGCATTTATGCAATTATTGTAATTCATTATTATCAGGCTGTCCTAAAAGCTCCGTGAAAAGCGTTCAGCTGATCCAAAATGCTGCAGCTAGAGTACTGACAGGGAGAGAGAGCATATTTCTCCCATACTGGCTTCTCTTCATTGGCTCCCTGTTAAATCTAGAATAGCATTTAAAATCCTTCTCCTCACATACAAGGTCTTGAATAATCAGG
>JAVDPK010001928.1:12808-27173 GCA_034780415.1 Cichlasoma orientale
AAACTTTCCTTTATGATAAAGCTTATAGTTAGGGCTGGATCAGGTGACCCTGAGCCATCCCTTAGTTATGCTGCTATAGGCCTAGGCTGCTGGGGAAATCCTATGATGTACTAAGTGTTTCTTTTCATTCACCTCTTTTTATTCTGTTTATACACCACTCTGCATTTAAGCATTAGTTATTATTAATCTCTGTCTCTCTACCACAGAATGTCTGTAGTCCTGTCTCTCTCCCCTCAGCCCCAACTGGTCGTGGCAGATGGCTGCCCCTCCCTGACCCTGGTTCTGCCGGCGTTTCCTTCCTGTTAGAGGGGAGTTTTTCCTTCCCACTGTCGCCAAGTGCTTGCTCATAGGGGGTCATTCTGACTGTTGGGTTTTCTGTGTAATTATTGTAGGGTCTTTACCTTACAATATAAAGTGCCTTGAGGCGACTGTTTGTTGTGATTTAGAGCTATATAAATAAAATTGAAATGAATTGAATTAAAAGTAAATAGTGCCCAGAAAGTGAGCTGCTTGTTTGGAGATCTGCACTCTCGAATGCTCCTTGTTTCAGTCTGTAGTCACATCAAAGTTAGAATGCTGGCCAAATTTGAATTAAGAAAAAAAATGATTAAAGCTTTTGCAACTGTTTTGCAAAACCTAAAAACAGTGGAAAGAGTGCAGTTACACATGAATTTCATGCTATTTTTCTGTAATTATATATTTGTTAATAGAGAATCCGCTCACACTTGTTTCACCCTTCCTGAGAGATATTGTTAAAAAGTAGGATAACCTCTTGCTCATCCTATTGCTTACTTTTAGCCACACGTAAATGCTGTTAGTATTGTACCCTTTCACCACTGTACTGAAGTCAGTTCTCACTATTTTCACCAGTAAATGCCACTAACTGAAGGATCGAACTGAGTTTTGGCACCCTAGGATGGGTGGCTTCTGCTGTTGCCAGCAATAAGGTACAGTTTAGTTTAGTGAAAAAAATCTCTGCAGACTTATCACACTGAAATTGTTGATACTATAATTATATCTTGTTTATATCTAAACTGTTATTTATTAGCTGGTTATCTTTTAATGACAAACGAGATGTTTACACAGGAGCAAAAATAGCTGCCTTCCTATGTCCTTCACAACCTACAACATGTACTTTCAGCTGCTCCCTTATTTCCCAGGAGTTGCCACAGCAGATTAAACCACATGTTGATTTTACGCCGGATGCCCTTCCTGACACAACCCTCCCATTTAACCAAGACTCGGGACTGGCACTGGGAGCACACTAGCTCGCGACCTATGAGACTGGGTTTGTGTCTCCTCCTGGTCTTGAACCAGTGGTTTTTCCACCTGTGAGGCAAACACATTAACCACAACACCACAGAAAAGGCTGAACTAAACTAACGTTATTAAACTCTGCTTTGTAAATTAATGTTGCATGAAAATTCATAAGCCAGCGCTGGCTTAAAACTGTTTGAAGTTTGTGTATAGTGTATACTTGCATATCTGTGTATAAAGTATTAAAACTGCTGCATGAATCACCGATGCCATTGTTAAACATTTCTGGGAAAAATGAAATTTGATTTTTCCAGATATGATGAAGGATATCAAGCCAGCTAATCTAGATAGCTACAAAGTTATTATCGGATTGATGACAGATTTAAATTTGCATGCAAAATGACGCATTTTTGTGCCTAACAGCACATAAAGACAACCATAGTAATAATACAGTAACATGCTATATGTTATGATGATGCAGTGGCCTCTGACACATGCAGACGCTCCTGCGCAGACGAGCATCTCTTTGAATTTTGCATATGCAGACAGGACTGCTGATATTTCTTCATTCACATCAATTGAAGTCAATGCAATGCCAAGGAAATTAGACTCAAGGTGACTCCAGACAGCTACATAATGAGGCACAGCGACAGAAGAGAACCACCATATATATATATATTTGCAATATTGCTTGTAAATACTGTATACCTCTGCTATAATCTGTTCACACTTGTCAATTATTATTATTATTATTATTATGTTATTTAAAAAAAAAACTCTAATTACACTGTGCAGAATCTCTCATTTTTGGACTATGCATACATTTCTTGAAGTCCCCTTTTAAAGATTGGAAGAGTTGAATGTTACCTGATGTTTGCAGTTAATATTTGGGATCTGTTTTGCTGTTGGCTGAGAAAAGAAAAGCAGATGAAAGCCAGCGTCGAGCAAACGTTCTACCCCACCGGAGCTGAAGGTGACCAGCCCCAGCAGAGAAATCTAAGCCCTTGTTGTCTTCCAAACACAGACATTAAATGTGATTAAGATGCAGGTGGGATAATGACACAGTTCAACTAGTTTTCTTACATACCGAGCCACTGTATTCACTATCAATATTATGGGTGAGACCGGAACACATTGCTCTGTTGGATTTGTGCTTCGAGAGAATTGGAGTGTACGTATCCATGTGTGTGTGTGCATGCATGTATTAGTCCCACCTATTATTGGGCAGCATGCACACACACATAGGCACTGAAGGAGCTTTAAAGAGGTGGTGTTTATAAAGTCACGATTTTTTGCCATTCTGGGGTCAGTTCACTGACCAGTGCCTGCAGGAGGTAAGTGTCACCTTTTCTGCTACAACTGTGAATAGCATTTGTCCAAATATACAAGTTAAACTGTTACTTTAAAGCATGAAAATATGGGAATGGAGCACTTCATGAAAACTGCACACTTAGTGTTGGTGTGTGAGAGTCACTGCTGCAGGTTAATGCAGGAGGTTCTTTTTCCTTCTGTTTTTAAATAAAACTTCAGTAATAATAATGTGATACTAACTGTTGAAGAAATTTAGCATTTAGTGCGATACAGAATGTGACAATCCCAGTCATGTTGTGACATCGTCTAAAACTTTATGTAATGCAAACCCAGTGAATTAAATATGTGCACGATGACAAAATCTTCATATCTGGAATTATTTCCATGCCTTTCTGTGTGAGTTAGTGTGTATTTTGTGCATGGCAGTTACACATTTTTATGCTAAATAAAGCTAATAAAGCTCCTGGCATTTTAATGATCTTTGAGACACTTGACAGAAACTCAAAAATAATGTGCAAAGATTGATCCAAGTACAGTATTTAAAGCAAAAACAGAGTTTGTGCAGTTCTGAAGAGCTTTCGAGTCAGTATTTGGTGTGACCACCTTTATTCTTCAGCACAGCCTGAACTCTCTCAGGCTGCTTTTTTTAAGTAGTCTTCAGGAAGGATTCTCCAGGCTTCTTAATAGACAGTCAAAGCTCTTCTTTGGATGTTGGCTGCCTTTTGTGCCTTTTGTTATGTTTTGTGTCAGGATGATCCCACACTGCTTCAGTAATGTTGAGGTCCAGGCTCTGGGGAGGCCAGTCCATGACCGATAGTGTTCTGCTGTGTGTTGTTCTATCCAAGTGTGCATTTACTGCACTGGCAGTGTGTTTGGGATCATTGTCATGGTGGATCCATGCAATACTACTCACAATTAGCGGGTCCGCAGAGGTGGCCAAATCACTGCCCACCAGCTCCAGGCTTCCAGCTCTCCTCCTCCCTTTTATACCAGAGTCAGCAGGAGGCTCTTTCTGCTGCTTCCCCAATCCTGCGCACAGCTGTCTTCCGTTTGTACCCCAAAACTCCGAGTGCAGTGCACACCATCCACAGTGACTGTGCTGCAAGCCCTCTGCACCCCACCTCCACAGGAAACAGCCATGCTTACCACCCTTTCCCTCTACAGTCCTGGACAAGGTCTTGGTATTTAAGGCTCTTCCTTTCATATTTGGATTCATCACTCCATAAGACCTGTTGCCGCTGATTTTCAGTGCAGTTCTTATGTAATTTGGCATGCTTCCTTGTTTCTGAGGCTTTGGGGAGCAGTAGATGGATCAGCTGAAGGGCCAGAACTGTCTCTCAGGTCCTGTGTCAGGTCTTCTTCTTAAGGATGTGACTTTCTGATGCTGCTCATCTGCTGCAAATAGTTTTTTTTAGGCCTGTCACTTGCTCATTTGCCCTCCACTTGTCCAGTTTCCTCAGTTTTTTTAAGGACACACTGCACACTGTGCTGAGATATGATTGAAGTGTGTTTTTTTTAGGGGGTATTTTTGGGAATCACATTGTTGGTGCAAAAATACAATTTTTTTCCTGTCAAACTGTGTTATCACTGGATTTTTAAAAATAAATTTAGCTGAAGAAATGGGAATAAATTATGTGTTTTTGCAACAGGCTGTTAGTAACAAAATGCCTAAAGATGCAATTTAAAATGGGTTCTTTGCCAAGTTGTCGGTTATGTGTAGTCAACACTGGTTCATCCCTTGACTTTTATGCTTGAGTGATTCATAGGTCAGTGTTAAGTGGTTTAACAAACAAAAAAAAAACATTCCTCTGAAAATGGTCAGGTGCAAGGACTGGACTGAAAATGGGTGAAAAGCAGCCAATGGCCAGAGAAAAACTCTGAAAAACCTTCAGAGAGCCTGAAGGAGTATTGCTCAAGACCTTTCACACAGTACTGCATCTTTGCAGAAAAGTGCACACACAAGGTTGAGCAGGGGACAATTTGATTCATTTACTGCAGCCTTATCTTTACCTTAACTATTACCATTACCTTCCCAGCCAAAACCTTAAAATTAATCATCACTATAATGCACGAATTTACATTTTGGTAACTTACATTTCATCCCTGAAAGAAAGCAGAGTCCTCACAATGTTACTTATCTAGCCCCCCACGTACTGTGTATTATAAGTACACACATATACATTTTAGACAGTGTCTAGTCGCTCTAATCTTAATTCCACCCCTTTGATCTGTTCTGTTTAGTAAATAAAATATTTTGCATCTGTTACAGCTGCCTAGAAAAGAAACATCAACACTAACCCATTACAGAGTGTAAGGTAAGGGTCACGCAACATACTTGATTAAACACACACACACACACACATGCGCTGCCTACCCACTCCAGACACTCGACACATATTGACAGTCCAAACACGAGCAAGCGGCCAATCCTGTGCCACTATTAGCTTCCAGCTCTGGAGCCTGGTGGCTGTTGAGGCAAGAAAACCATGTTTACCTTTTAGATACAAAGTGTCATCTGGACATCACCTTCCCACATATGCCTTCAGCACAGCACGCATGTCCTGAAGATATATCACCTTAATATTACTTTATGCATTTAATATCGCTACGAATCCCAGAGCAAAGTTTGTGAATCTAGGCTGAAGAGCAATAAGCAGAAAAATGTTCTAAAGGAGATTTCAGTGTGGAACCACAACACTGCCTCTATTGTATATGATACAAAGATTGTTGATCTTTGTTTTTGTGACCTGTTGGCAAGTCAAGCTTTGGATGCTTGGTTGAGGTCATTGGGTCTTCTGCTAGTAGACATGTTCGAATTATAGTGTACTGAATGTTTCCTGTCATTTTAAGCAGTGCAGTGCCAGACCATTTGAACAAGACACTGATTTATTTACAGTGGATTGGTTCTTTATTTTGGATCAGTTGGTCAGCATCTCGCTGGGATTAGCAGCTCTTGCTGGATTTGAAATGTTATGTTTTGCAACATGATTCTTAAACCTTTTAAAGCCAATGTCCATCTATGTGCAGTGACCTTAGTTCCATTTGCCTGGAATAAAAAAAAAGGTGGTCTAATAAATACACTCCAAAAAAAAAAAAAAAAACTGCTAGAAAGAAGAAGCTCCTGCATTTGTAGGCTACTAAAGATGTAAGAGATTAGTGAAACCACAGTTGTAGAGTTGCAGGTCGACACCACGTGCTCACATGCTATGCTTGAGGGAGGTGCGTGCAGCTCTAAGTCATCTACCTGCCCTGTCCAAAATTCACTTGTTGCCTCACAAACACAAAGTATGCTTGCACCTGTGTCCTGTGCTCATGTCAGCAAGCGTGTGTTTCTCTGTGCCTTCAGAGGTGCGTGAGGCTGAAGGATCTAATGAAGGACGAGAAGCAGCAGGGCTACTGGCAGGAGAAGGGCCGATGGGCAGGCTACGAGGAGAGCTTCGACCCTCAGGCGCAGGTGTGGGCGCCCTCGCACATCTCCTGCCTCACCTTCAGGAGCCTCATCCAGCTCAGACGCACCATGAGCCCAGGTCAGTGAGGAGAACAAATAAAAACACAAGCAGCATTTAAATTTTTCTGAAATTTACTGAAGTGCTGATTTTAAAGTGCTTACATTTTACTTGTGTTTTTTTTCCCAAGGCGTGACCATTTTCAACTGCGAGGAGAAGACCCTGACCACCATCGCAGAGAAGATGGTCGGTGAGATGGTTAACAAGAAGGAGATCAGGGCAGGAGATCGGGAAGGAGTGCTGAACGCTCTGCTCCAAAACCGCAGGTGAGACATCACCTAGTATTGACTCATATACAAATGACCTACATTTAGGCATTTAGGCTGAACAGAAAATGTAGCTATTGTGGGGTCCAAACTATAATTATGTATCATCACCTCTGACCAGCAAATCCTTCCTCCTGGCTGTTAAAGTCTTTATTAAAGAACAAACAGTGGACACTGTAGTTACTGTTTTGTTTTGTGTTGCCTTTAGTGACCCTATAAAAAAAAAAAATCCCTTTAAAGCCTTTAAAGGTATAGTCGGACTTTTGTTGCTGAGAATTAGATTAAAAAAGAAACAGTCAGCTTAGATGACAAAACAAGCATAAAAGATCCTGTGTTTAGGGAGACGACAAAGCTTGTGGTTCCAACCATACACGGATGGTTGGCAAAGACTACTTGGATATGCAGATTATCCATGTAAAACTAGGATTTTTTTGTTTTTGTTTTTTAGGGGGCATTTATGTAGTGAGTATGTTATGAGTATTTATGGATGTTTGCTTCCACCCCTAAAAACAAACAAACATTTTTTTCAGTTTATTTTTTAGAAGTTTGAGTTAGTAAATCAAAATTTTGAGATAAAAACACAAAATTCTGATTTATGGATGGCAAATTTTTTTTTTTTTTTTTTTCAGTGGCAAAAACAAGTTCCCACACAGAAGTATCAGGGGCTGCTGGAAGCTAGCTGTTTATTTATTCATCTTCTTCCTTTATAGATGTTCCTTATTTTTTCTAAGACAGTGGTTAAGTATTTAGTGAATTTAAACCAGGGTTTTTTTAAATAAATAAAACAATATTACAATGAGGCTTCAATTAAATAAGAAAATTTTGCACTTTCTGCTCTCTTGTGTAATCACCTGTTTGTTGATTGATTGCCAAGCCAGGTAAATATATACATGCGCTCACTGAACAGAGAACTGCCAGCGAATATTTTGCTCCTCTGCCATCGCAGCCATTCGATTATGAGTCACAGAAGCGCTGACGTGTGTTTCTCCTTCCAGCCAAAGATCCGACCCAGAAAGCCAAGCCTTGAATGATCTGATTGACCTGGAAAAGTTTTCAGTCAAGGAAAGAGTAAGTTTTTCTGCTAATGTAATTTATTCAAGGGTCACACAACGTAGGTGTGACAATGGCCATGTTTAAAGGTGAAAATTTATTATGAGACATATATGTTTTGGTCCTGATAAAGTCCCACTTAAATATAAAACCATTTTTTCTTGCTGCCTTCCTTTAGACTGATGAATCGGACCATGTTGAGGCCTGCATGGTGCTAGTAGGTAAGCTGCATTTTTCATCTAGGATCTGGAGCGCAGTTTTCATGAGCACATTTTAATTTTTATAAATATATTACTGTCATGTTTTTGACCAGGAACCTTGGAATTTCTGGAGAAGCCCACAGCTGTTTTTGTGCGTCTGAAGGAAGCAGTAGCACTTGACTCAGCATTGGAGGCCCCAGAGCCTGTACGCTTTGTCTTTCTTCTGATTGGCCCCAGCAGCAGTGACATGGACTACCACGAGACTGGCCGTGCTATGGCAGCACTAATGGCTAATAAAGTGAGTTGACTGACACGCTCAACAGACAAGAAATTTTAGTCATTGCAAAACAGTATTCAAGTTTTTGACCTCTGCTCTTTCAGCAGGTAAGAACGTAGAACCTAAAATAATCAGCTGCAAATCTGCGGTAAACCTAAGTCCCATAAGGAGTCCTTTGATCATTGTTGCATGAATTGGCTACATTTCATCTGTATGATAACAAGTAGTTGGGCTTTCTTGATTGTGGAGGAGGTGATGGTGTTTGCTGAGCAGCTAGTAACCACTTTAGTTCTTTTTGCCATATATCAGTTGGCTACTCTCTGCCTAAGCTTCTAGTAAAACTGCTTCATACATGCTAGTTTTCTTAGTAACAAACTGTATGCTAACACTTTGACCATATTGCCAAAAGTATTCACTCACACATCCAAATCATTGAATTCAGGTGTTCCGATCAGTTCCATGGCCACAGGTGCATAAAACCAAGCGGCGTGGTACCGTGATAGGATGCCACCAGTGCAACAAGTCCGGTTGTGAAATTTCCTCGCTACTAAATATTCCACAGTCAACTGTTAGTGGTATTAGGACAAAGTGGGAGGAACTGGGAATGACAGCAACTCAGCCACAAAGTGGTAAATCGAAGAGTGGGGTCAAAGGATGCTGAGGCACACAGTGCACAGAGGTCACCAACTTTCTGCAGTCAATCGCTACAGACCTCCAAACTTCATGTGGCCTTCAGATTAACTCAAGAACAGTGCGTAAAGAACCTCAGAAGAACCTTGTGGAAAGCCTTCCCAGAAGAGTCGAAGCTGTTATAGCTGCAAAGGGTGGGCCGACATCATATTAAACCCCGTGGATTAAGAATGGAATGGTTTGAAATTGAGTCCAAGTTCAAGAAACAAAATAAATGAGTCACAATTCTGAAATAAAGAACTTTTTTGTTTTGTTTTTCCAATTTAGTGATTTACACAAAAAATAGAAGACCTAGACTTCCTAAAGAAAAACAAAATAAGAGAATCCTGCAATCGTTGGTCTTCATATCAGTTTCCGCTCACTCTGTCCAAGGTGTTTAACCAGGCAGCACTTCAGGCAAAGAGCGCTCGAGAGCTGACTGATGCTATGGCCGACTTCATGGACTGCAGCATCGTGATCCCTCCAACCGAGATCAAGAATGAAGCGATGCTCAGCTCGGTCATCAGCTTTCAGAAGAAACTGCTGCAGGACAGATCGCGCTCCAGTGATCTTCAGCGCCGGGAGTCCAAAGCTCGCAGTGGTGAGTGCTGTCGCACCCCAAACTGTAAATACCATTTTCGCTTAACTCTTAAAAAATAAACACAGCTAAACAGATTATTTGTTTGAACGTTTTCATTTGAAATGTCTAGTTGCTTCAGCTTTGATTTCACATGTTCCCCAGATTCCATAATTTCTGGAACTCCTCCTGAAGATCCCCTTTCTCGTACTGGTCGGCCATTTGGTGGGATGATTCGAGACATAAAGAGGCGCTACCAGTACTACAAGAGTGACATCACCGATGCTCTGAACGCCCAGGTCCTTGCTGCCATCATATTCATCTACTTTGCTGCCCTGTCTCCCGCCATCACATTTGGAGGACTCCTGGGTTTGTATGGCTACGGTCACATTTTGTACTTGTGTTGTTATTTTTTGCAGATCCTGTAAATATTTTTTAATCTTTGCCTGCAGCTTATAAGGTGGACAACATGATGGGTGTTCCAGAGCTCCTCATTTCTACCAGCATTCAGGGAATTATATTCTGCTTTGTTGCTGCTCAGCCCGTCCTAGTTATTGGTTTTTCTGGTCCTTTGTTAGTGTTCGAGGAAGCCTTCTATGGAGTGAGTTTAAAAGCCTTTTTATTAACCCTACCAAACTTAAAACCCCATTATTATCTCTCTCTCTTTTTCTTTTTTTTTGGTTGAGTGAATATTTTGCACCATCATTCATAAATACTAAATTGAATTGTGATCATGGCAAGAATGCAAATCATTCCTTATTTCCATCATTCAGTTCTGCAAGTCCCAGGACATTGAGTATATCGTTGGGAGAGTTTGGGTCGGAGCGTGGCTGGTCATCATCGTGGTGATCATTGTAGCCTTTGAGGGCAGCTTCCTGGTTCGCTTCATTTCACGATTCACCCAGGAAATCTTCTCCATCCTCATCTCCCTCATCTTCATCTATGAAACATTTGCCAAACTCGGGAGGGTAAACCACCTTTATTCATGACATAACTTTTTTTTCGGGGGTAGGGGGTAGATCTCTGGGGGTGTCCTTTGGTGTCTGGCAGTGGGAGGTTGGCAGATCTTTTCTATGATTAAACTGCTGAGTGGTCTTCACCTACTCTTTTCCAACTTTTCTTTAGATCTTCAACGAACATCCGCTGATTCTAAATTACGATCACGTGAACACGAGCGCTGACTACCCCTGGCACCCAAAGGTCGAAGAGATTGTCACGTATGACAACAGTACCGGCAACAAAACTGTAGCTGTCAACATCGTTAAGCCACCTTACCCCAACACAGCCCTGCTCTCTATGTGCCTCATGTTTGGCTGCTTCTTTATCGCTTACTTCCTGCGCCAGTTCAAGAACGGGACATTTCTTCCCGGAAAGGTGAGTTCATGCTCAGGATACTTAGACTAAAATGAATCAAATACAAATAAAATAACATTTTAGTCGTGAATTTACGTTGATGCCTGATGTATTTAACAGGTCAGGCGCTTGATGGGTGACTTCGGTGTTCCTATTGCCATTTTCCTCATGACTCTCGTGGACTACAACATTCAGGATACATACACTCAGGTTGGCCTGTGATTCTAAGCTACAAAGCCACACTCAACAAAAAAAAAGGATTCTTTGGCCTCATAAACATGAAGCAATGATTTTGAGTAAAATGCAACTGAAAATATATAAAATCAAAGGTTTATTAAGCGTAAGAAAAATGTGATTGTGTCTCTCATCACTTCCTTGTGCTTTAGGAGGATCTCTTTTAATAGCCAGTGTAAACAAGAAGAATGAGTACACAAAGACACACTTGGGCATCTGAATATTTTTGAAAATAGATCAGAATGTGTCCTCCTAAGGCTTTAATCTCTTTAAAAATGTGGTGGCTTTTACTTTACAGAAACTAGTCGTTCCCAGCGGTCTGACAGTGTCCAACCCAGAAAAAAGGGGCTGGTTCATCAACCCTTTCGGAGAGCACAAGCCCTTCCCTGTGTGGCTGATGTTTGCTTCCTGCATCCCATCCCTGCTTGTCTTTATTCTCATCTTCCTGGAGTCTCAGATCACAACGTGAGTCATTAAATCTCAAGTAATGCCACTCGCTGGCTTTTTGAACCGCAGAAAATGTGACATTTCCCTTCTTCGTGTCTCCGACCAGTCTGATAGTGAGTAAACCTGAGAGGAAGATGGTCAAAGGCTCCGGGTTTCACTTTGACTTGCTGGTTTTAGTTGGCATGGGCGGGCTCGGCGCAATGTTTGGCGTGCCGTGGCTCAGTGCTGCCACAGTGCGATCTGTCACACATGCCAACGCTCTCACTGTCATGAGCAAAGGACCAAAACCTGTGATAGAGAAAGTGATGGAGCAGAGAATAAGTGGCATTGTGGTGGCCTTACTTGTTGGTAGGTCCCAGTCCTTACTGCAACAGCATGTAAAGTGAATTATGAGCACTATCCTTTATCATTTATCTGAATGTATGCTTGCATCAAGGTCTGTCAGTTCTCATGGAGCCGATCCTAAAGATGATTCCCATGGCAGCCTTGTTTGGGATCTTCCTCTATATGGGAATCACGTCATTAAATGGTATTCAGCTGTGGGATCGCATGCAGCTTCTTCTCATCCCAAAGAAATATCACCCCGATGAACCCTATGCTACCAGAGTAAGCATCTCATTATTGCATGTTGCACCACAAAACACAAACGTGACCCCCGTGTTAGCACTAGAGGAAGCGCAAATGCCGCCAGCAGGATGTGAATATATGTTTAACTGATGTCTGTGTCTCGGATACAGGTGAGCACAGGTCGAATGCACCTGTACACGGCGATCCAAATTATGTGTCTCGCACTTTTGTGGCTTGTGAAGTCCAGTCAAGTGTCCCTGGCGCTTCCCTTCATTCTCATTCTCACCATCCCCCTGCGCATGTTTATGACCGGGCGTCTCTTCACTCAACTGGAAATGAAATGCGTAAGCTGAACACTGTGGAATATTGAGCCTTAGACAGTGTGCGGGATAATATGTCGGCTGTACGTACGAAACTGTTCTTGTTCATCTGTTTCTGTTTCAGCTGGACGCTGATGACGCCAAAGTGACATTCGAGGAGGAGCCTGGGAAGGACGTATACTGTGAATCTCAGATGCCACTGTAGAGTTTTTAAATGAAAGGACATTTCGTTTATATGTGGCTTAAATTTTTACATCTTAGCACAAAAATGCCTCAAGCATTTTTTCGAGAAAATTTAGATATAGGCTCTGCTCATCTAGCATTGCTATAGGCAACAGTAATAAATTGTAAACAGCTAAACTGTAAATTTCTGTCACTCAGGTAAATCATTTGCATTACTGAACCTGGAAATATTCTCATTTGCATATTTTTTACAAAAAAGAGAGAATAAATCGTGTATGTGCAAGATGTCAATGAGGCACTGAGAGCTGGACAGCTGAGCGGAAACTTGTAGCTATAAAAGCCATACATGTATTTTTTTTCCCAAGCAATTGCACAACTGAATGTAG
The DNA here is from genome assembly GCA_034780415.1 of Cichlasoma orientale. Lineage (NCBI taxonomy): Eukaryota > Metazoa > Chordata > Actinopteri > Cichliformes > Cichlidae > Cichlasoma > Cichlasoma orientale. The sequence goes on from JAVDPK010001928.1 coordinate 25,412, forward strand.
GGAATGAAGAAACACTTAAATTATTTTTTTAAAAGATAAACTCTGTATGAAATATTATGTAATATACACGGCTCAAAAAAATTAAAGGAAAACATTTTAATTGGCGTATAGAATCAAAAAGATACCCAGCATGATTTTTTCCCCCCATTGAGATCTGATGTGTTTTCAGAGTTTTCCTTTAATATTTTTGAGCAGTATATAATGACGTGTGTGTGTCATTACAAGGAGAGGCACACTGTTGTGTGTAAAGTAATTATATTGTGTGTTCTGTTGCATACTTCTTGTCATATGTCTATAAATAAAAACTATCTTCCATAAGAGCCCTTCGCTTTAATTTTTTTCAGTGTTGTTAGCTTTTGGTGGAGACAATTCTCAGACTCTCTTACTGACTTCTCGCTTTGACATATTTGCGTGAATGAACAATTCGTCCAAGACACCATGCAGGAAAAGGAGGCATGTTGGGATGGAGGCAGCAAAAGGCTGGAAAGGTAAGTGGTCTTAAAAGGAAACAGCTGGAGGAACGTTTTACGACTAATTGTTAACAGGTGAGTGATGTGATTGGGTGCAAAAAGAGCATCTTAGAGTAGCAGAGTTTCTCAGAAGTAAAGCTGGGCAGAGGCTCACCAGCCTGCAACTAAACTGCATCTACAAATTGTGGAACAATTCCAGAATAATGTTCCTCAAGATAAAATCACAGAGACTTTGAATGTCCCATCATCTATAATACATAATAGTTAAAAGATTTCAAAAATCTGGAGTAATCTCTGTGTGGAAGGGATAAAGCTGAAAATTAGTATTGGATGTCTGTGATCTTCAGGGCCTCAGGCAGCACTGCATTAAAAATAGGCATAATTCTGTCATGAAATCACTGCATGAGCTCAGGAACACTTCCAGAAATCATTGTCTGTGAACACAGTTCACCGTCCCATCCACAAATGCAGGTTAAAGCTCTGTCATGCAAAGAAGCCATGTGTGGACATGATCCAGAAACAACACTGTCTTTTCTGGGCCAAAGCTCATTTAAAATGGACTGAGGCAAAGTGGGAAACTGTTCTGTGATCAAAACAAAGAGGCTGCATCCTCTGGACTAAAGAGGAGAGGGACTATCCAGCTTATTATCAGCCCTCAGTTCAAAAGCCTGCATCTCTGATGGTCTGGGGGTGCATTAGTGCAGATGTTGAACTGGCCTGCCTGTCATCAGCTGAAAACATCTGGTGCATCACGAAACAAAAAGAATATGACACAGCAGGCCCAGGACTGTCAAGCAGTTAGAATCCATGTCAGACAAGAATGGGACAACATTCCCAGAAGTCCAGCAGCTGGTCTCATCAGTTCCCAGATGTTTACAGGCTGTTGTTAAAATAAGTGGGGATGCTACACAGTGGTAAACAGCCCTGTTCCAGCTTTTTATTTTATTTTATTTTATTTTTTTAGATGTGTTGCTGCCATCATATTCAAAATGAGCTGGTAAATTTTCCCAATTTAAACACTTTAAATACTTCATAGATTATATACTTTTTGTGCATGGCAGTATATTTATCTGTTATTTAAATTTTGTGCACCATGTGATTTCGTTATGATTGCATAATGAAAATAAAGAGTCTCGATTCTCAGATTCTGAGCAACGATCTGCACCAGTTGGTGGCAGTGAGGCACCAAATTTGTGCAATTCTGCTTGAAGAAGCCATAGATATACATACATAGATACCTCGTTGACTGGTTCGGCCCGCTGATGCGACGTAACTGTGTGTCCGCCATATTG
>JAVDPK010001928.1:27273-47869 GCA_034780415.1 Cichlasoma orientale
CATCTCTCTCATGTTATGTTGGCCGCTTTTGCCCCCTCCAATATGGCGGCGACGTAGGCATACGAGTCAGCGCTCAACGCGGCATCTATGTATATATATCTATTGAAGAAGCCGGAAAAAGCCGTAGAAGAAGAAGGAGGTCACTTTTGATTGGTTGTTGTCGCGGTAGTTTTCTGCCTTCCATACATTGAGCATGTGTGTTGTATACGATAGTGTTGTCTCACGTTTTTCGTGGTGTTTTTGGTCCACAGCGGCAGTTAGTACATATAGTGCTGTTACACAGAGTCACATGGTTTAGTTCTAACCTCTGGACAGTTTGTTTGCAGCTGTTACATTCAAAACATGCTGAATGAAACGTACTCTGTTTGAAAAATGAGTCACGCTGACATGGAGGCGGAAGAAGCTGGTGGGTACAAGCAGTTGTTTTTTTCCCTCCACTTGTGATAAACTCAGAATTAAAGTGTCTTTGCGAGGTTAGTAACTCGCTAATGGCAGTTGGATTTAATGTGCTTTCTGTACATGTGCAGAATGGACCAAGGCAAACGTCCAGAAGCTTCTTGCTGCAATGAAAACCATCATCCCAGAAAGTGAGAGAACGATCGCTTATACCCAGGGAGTGAAAACTCTAGACTGGGAGAAAGTGGCTTTCCCTCCTTTTTCGCCTGAGGAATGCGAACAAAAGTGGAGAGAGATATTTCTGAAGGTGAGCACTTTGTAACTCAGCGCGCTTTTAGTAGCTCAGTTTCAGTTCTGTTCCTAAATATTTTTTAGCAGATGTTCAAATATTCAGTTGTAGTGTTTCATATACCGATCATGGCCTGTTTCAGTCCTAGAGCCATACGGATCTTGGCTCTGTGGAGCTGACACTTATACACTGCTCCAAAAAAAAAAAAAAGAGGACTTTGGAAACACATCAGATCTCAATGGGGAAAATAATCATGCTGGATATCATTGTTGTGCACCAGGAGGAACCCAGGACCCACTGCACCAGCATAGGGTCTGACAGTGGGTCCAAGGATTTTATCCTGATACCTAATGGCAGTCAGGGTGTCGTTGCCTAGCCTGTAGAGGTCTGTGCATCCCTCCATGGATATGCCTCTTTAGACCATCACTGACCCACCACCATACCAGTCATGCTGAATGATGTTACAGTAGGGCTGGGCCATATCATATCATTCACGATAATACTGGTAAAAAAAATCTTGCCCGGGAAAATAAATTATATCATATAAAAAGCCAGTCTGCAGTGAAGTAGACTTCACCAAAGTACTTGCTCCTGTGTGTACTCCTGTACAGCCAGTACTCTGTGCAAATAACAAAACATGTAAACAGACTGAATGAACAAAATTCCATCCTTCAGTCAGAAAGGTTCTCGCTATCTCAGTAAATCCACAGACATATGCACTGACGTATTACAGCAACGGGCCCACCTGCTCAATGCGGCATGTACGTGTCCGCCGGCTGCATCACGAACACATGAAAAAGACTCACTTCCGTTATTAAGGTCATGTGACTTACAGTACAGTACAGTACAACCCAACAGCCAGGTACTTCTTGGGGGTCCAAGCGACACCAAAGCGTAAGAACGGACACAGTACAAAGACGCAAAACACGGCGACAGCGGAAAATTTCAGGATTCCAGAACTCTCTGACGCCACTGGAAAAACTAGCTACATTTGTCGCTAGTCGCTTTTGCAGGAAAAAAAAAAAGGCGCTGGGGGGTCTGAAAAGCGGCTAAATGTAGCAACAAAGTCACAAAGTTGGCAACACTGCATGACCCACGTGAGCATAATCTGCTGTGTGGTGGGGTGACGTATTTACGCCATGAAATTAGCATATCATGATATAATTTATTTTCCCGGGCAAGATTTTTTTTACCGGTATTATCGTGAATGATACGATATGGCCCAGCCCTACAGGCCACTCTTATGAATTCTGTTTCTGATTATTTGGTCAGAGACATTTACACCAGTGGCCGGCTAGAGGTCATCTTGTAGGACTCTGGCTGTACTCATCCTGTTCCTCCTCGCACATAGGAGCAGATTTCAGTCCTGCTGATGGGTTAAGGACTTTCTACATTCCTGTCCAGCTCTCAGCCTGCCTGTCTCCTGGAATGTCCTCCATGTTCTTGAGACTTTGCTGGGAGACACAGCAAACCTTTTGGTAATGGCACGTGTTGATGTGCAACCTCTGTAGGGTCCCGGTATCGCCTCAAGCTACCAGTAGTAACATTGACCCTAGCCAAATGCAAAAATAGCGAAAAAACAGAACAGATAAGGAGGGAAAAAGTCAGTGGCCTCCACTAAAACCATTCCTGTTTTGGCAGTTGTCTCATTGTTGCCCCTCTAGTTCACCTGTTGTTAATTTCATTAACACCAAAGCAGCTGATATTAACAACCCCCTCTGCTGTGTAACTAATCAGATCAGTGTCCCAGAAGTTTAATTGACTTGATGCTGTATCAGCACTGGCTGATATTGTATACAAAGGGTCATTGTTTATCAGCTTTCCACCAATGTTTCCTGGGAAGTTGTTGTTTGTTTGTTTGTTTGTTTTTTTTGGGGGGGGGGGGGGTTTAAAATGAGCATAGCAGCTAATTTAACAGAATGCAAAAAAAAAGAGCCTACTATAAAATAACACAATATTTTTGAAGGACGATGCACTATAAACATCCTTGTTGTTGCTCAGATGCGGAAGTTTCGCAGCCTCACAGAACTCATTGATGAAGCTGAAGAAGTCATTTCTGATCCTCTCAAGAACAAAAAGGTAAGCACAGAACAAACAGAACTTCCATGCCTCTATTTAGTGAATGGAAAAAATGTCATGCGAGTCACTGTGTTTATTAACACAAATCTTACTGCAAAGACGCTTCAGTCTTAAGCAGTTTGCGAGATCTGAAAGTGGCCACTGGTATTCTGCTCTTTGAGTTCTGGCATGTGTTAATGTTATACAGGTCATCTGCTGCTATTAGCTGGTGAAATGGTGCTTTTGGCTGATCAGCTGGTGCTCTCTGACTGTTAGCCAGTTCCTGATGGCTGGTAAACTGTTGGCCAGTGAGTTGTTGTTTGGACTGTATCCTGCTGCTCTAAAGTAGACCTTCATATATGGGATGTTTTTTTTAACTAGGAAAAAAACATATAATAACACAATAACACTACTCTAATTCTTTATTATTGCTAGAGTGGATTCAGTGGAAAAGAAAAGGCTGCTGTCTTTTGTTCTTCTGTTTTCTGAAGAAATCCATTAATGAACTATGAAACTGGTTGGTCAAGTTTGAAAATAACTACAAATTAACCAGATATGCAGATTTATTTTGTTTATTTATAATGAAGCTGCAATCAGCTTCCATTACTGGCAGATCACAGCATACCCAGAGGCTGACCACTGAACCCCCAGCAGCTTGTGCCATTTTTCTTTTTTTTTTTCTCGGCGTCTCTGAGTCTTATGATGCTGGTCAGCTGCGTAGCATTGAAGGTGCATTGCTCGGTTGGTTATAATTGCCCTCTATTGAATAATTACTGTTCTGAAAATTCAGATCCATCCAGCGTTCCCGAAGAGACCCAGGCCCATAACTGCCATCTATTTCTCTGAAAACTATTCCAAGCTTCGGAAGCAGCATCCAGGGATGAAAAACTCGGGTTTGATGAAGATCGCGATCAAGCAGTTCAAGGGGCTTCCAGATAAAAAGAAGGTAGAGTCTGTGAGAGGCTGTCGCTACAACACTGCCCGTTCCCAACAACAGAAAAGCTCACATTTTAAGTAATGAATTATTGACTTTTTCAGGCTCCATATGTGGATCAATTCAAGAATTTACACAAAGAATACACTGAAAAGAAGCTGGAACTAAGGTAGAAGATAAACACACATGCCCTACAGAGTGTACATGTGGAATTGGGTCCAGTAGGCTGCTTGTGCAAAAAAAAAAAAAAAAAAGTCCAACAGATGTTTTATCTTTCAGGAAAAAATATGAAGTATCTAGTCGGAAGTGCAAAAAGACAAGGGCGGTCTATGAAAACACCCCAGCTGTGGAGTCGGATAAGGATGAAGTTGGTCTGCCTCCCAAGCCACCTGTGTAAGCCACACACTACTTAGCTTTATATTCATAAATTTTATGTTCATTATTCTAAATGTCTGCATTTAGTGTTTCTGTTCAGTATAGATTTAGGGGAGGAATTACACATGGGCACAGTTAGTGTGTTAACCTGAGACATGATTTTGTTGCTGTGCATCTTAAACCGATATAATTTAACACAGGCTCTGCAGCAAACAGAACATCTCGAACGAGTGTGCAGTTTGTCCATAACCTTTGCTATACAACTGCATTTCTGGCTGCCTGTGTGATTGTGTACCTGGAGGACTGTGTTATAGTGACTTGGATTTAACATAATTTTAATCACATCTTGTGTCCTACGAAGAGGCTACTGAGCAGGTTTGTTTGTTTCTGTGTATATCTTTAGAAGTGGCTACATTTTATTCTGCAAAGAAATGTCAAAGGAGGAGGATGTCTCAAAAAAGTGCTACATAAGACAGTGGTCCCAAAGGTGGCGAAATTTAAGTGAAAAAGAGAGGAGAGCATACATCACACGCTGCAAAGAGGTATGAACTTAAAAAAAAAAGGATATTGATGAGCCAATGATTAATAACTTGCTGTAAAACAAAACTCTGAAATCAAGATTCTCATGTCAGGTTATGTTAAAAAAATGTCTTGAAACAGAATTAAACATGTAGTTCATTCATTTCAGTTGAAGATCCATTACGCTACTAAGCTGCGTAACTATCTAATGGTAAGTGCTAAGACTATAGTTGCAGCATTGCTAACAAATCTCACAGGTTTTGGGTGACAGTTACTATTATGTTGTGTTCTCTTCTTCAGAGATTTGATGAGGACAAGCGGCAACAGATCCTCCATGAGAATAAACTCACAATGCCTAAAATGCATAAGGTGAGATGTTCATTGATCGAGAAGCAAACGGCAGACATGTACAAAAGTGTTGGTTCCTTTCAATGTAAAAAAGAAACAAGGTCCACTCTGAAATAAAAATGCCTTCAAAAAACTAGATGATGTGGCAAGGCTAAAAAATTAGATACAATATATGGAGCAAAGTATGGGGCCTTACCTCTTTGAAGTCAGTGGCATTTTCAGTCATGTTGGCACAGGTGTGTAAAATCAAGCAGCTAGTCATGCAGTCTGCTTTTAAAAACATTTGTGAAAGAATGGGGCATTCTAAAGGGGGCACCACATTTGAGTGCGGTGCTGTAATAGGACGACACCTTTGCAACAAGTTAGTTTGTGAGATTTCTTCCACGTCAGCTGTAAGTCGTCTGACACTTCTTATACACTGCCCAAAAATATTAAAGGAACACTTTGGAAACACATCAGATCTCAATGGGAATATTTTATACTGGATATATATACTAATATGGACTGGGTAATGTGTTAGGAATCAAAGGAAGCCACATGCTTTGATGGAAATGAAAATTATCAACCTACAGTGGGCTGAATTCAAAGACCCCCCCGAAAATCAAAGTGAAAAAATGATTCAGCAGGCTAGTCCATTTTGCTCCTCCCACATCTGGACCAGGGCATCACTGAGCTCCTGGAGGTGCAACCTGGTGGCGTCAGATGAACTGAAACATGTCATAAAAGTGTTCCATTTGAATTTAGGTCAGGTGAGCGTAGGGGCCAGTCAATGGCATCAGTTCTTTCATCCTCCAGGAACTGCCTGCATACTCTCACCACACGAAACCAGGCATTACCGTGCACCATGAGCAACCCAGGACTCACTGCACCAGCGTAGGGTCTGACAATGAGTCCAAGGATTTTATCCTGATGCCTCATGTCAGTCAGGGTGCTGTTGCCTAGCCTGTAGAGGTCTGTGCATCCCTCCATGGATATGCGTCCCCAGACCATCACTGACCTGCCATCAAACTGGTCATGCTGAATGATGTTGCAGGCAGATAATTTTCTCCACAGCTGCCTCACAGCAGGAATATTCCCAGATCGAACCCACCAGCAGGGTGGAGTAATATGACTGTGCCAACACTTTTTGCCACTTTTTTTTTTCTTTAATACTCAGTTGACTAAATTGAATATAAATTTTGGAGAATTGTAATTTGTTCACTTTTCAGCTATCTGTTGTTCATTGTCTTTTAATATCTTTTTGTTTCTAAGTTTTCACTCTTGTAAAGATCAATTCTGTGGCACTGAAATCAACATGTTTATTATAAATCTGCAGATTTTCAATAAAAAATACCAGGAATTGCTACCTGGCGAGCCCAAGAAGCCATCCACGTGAGCATAACCATCAATTTTCTGCACCTTTGAGGATTCATTTTAACTCACAGTACATCAAAGATCAAAGTTGTTGTTGTTTTTTTTGTTTTTGTTTTTTTCTTCCAGATGTACCCATATAGGTTTCTGGCAAGAACAGATGCAACTCCTGAAAAAGGAAATCCCAAATGGAAGAGACCGCTTTGCTGTGATCAGCAAACTGTGGTGCCAACTCTCCATGAAAGAGAAGGAGCATTACAAATTAAAAAATCAAGAAAAGCTGAAAAAATACTCCATGGAGCTGACTGAGTGGTTTGAGGTAGTAAAATATTTATTTATTTATTTATTTTTTGCTTAGTTTCAGGTGGAAATTAAAATTTTCCACTTTTTTTTTTTTTTTTTAAAGACGCTGACGGCAGATGAGCAGGAGGAATATCGTAAATGTAACAGTGAGGTGAGTACATCACAATTAAATTTCCTTTTTTTTTTTTTTTTTTTAAATAAGATATTGACATTCATAAAATACCTGTTCTTGCAGAAATTGAAATTTCTGGATCAGGTGCACGTGAAAGTTTATGACAGGGAAGAACTGTATTTGAAACTACCATCGGTAAGTGAATATTTATACAACAAGCATAATCATGATATAAATGCAGTTCAGTTATTCACAGGCTTTACTTATGACTCACATGTTCACATAATGCTAGAATGCTATATATATATATATATTTTTTAAAGTTCAAATTTCTTTTGTCATACAGGACTCGGAAGATGAAACCACTGATGGCAGCAGCAGTGACGATGAAGACGAGAACGTACTGGATTTGAATGAGGTTTGTGAACCATTAGAGTAATTTTACTTTATGTTCCTTATTAAATATTAATTTTGCCCATCTAAATATGAACTGTCTACTGTTGATCTGCAGGAGGATGATGAGGAGGAAGAGGAAGATGATGATGTCATGTTTGACATGTATTTGTGATTAAAATGCACCGTTGAAAAACCACACACATCACTTTCAGAGGTGATTCTGGATTTGAAGAGCTGCAGAAGTCCTCCAGAGGGCAATTTTTAAATAACCCAGTCAGTGTTGGCCATGCCTGCTGGGTCATACATCTTTATGTACAGTGTGCTGCGTCAAAGGCTGCGCTACAAAATCCTTCAGGATGACAAAACCTCACAATCTCGGATTTGTTACCATGTAACTGCGGTTTGATTCTAATAAGCAGAATCATAATGTCTGGTCTGTTTTATAGTCTGTTTGAATGCTGTTTATACTGCACATAGAGGTGATTCCTGAAACACATCTGATTATTGCAGGTGATGTGATTAATATATTGGCTGTACCCATATTCTACTATTTTTCTACTGTGATCATTAGCATGCATGCATCCCAACAATATTTTTTTTTTGTTTTTTGAGCCATATCTGACAATTTTTAGCCAATTATGACATACACACTTCATATTGTTATGTCACTTCACCTGTGTGAAATTGAAAAATAATGAAAGAGTGAAAATAACTACCAAAAAATAAAGAGGCAAAAGCTCTGTTTCACATTGTATACTGCGTTTAACAGGCTTTCCTTCATTTGGCTATGTAAAAAAAAAAAAAAAAAAATCCCTTCATACATTGGGTAAAAGTCAGACTTTGGAAAAAGTGCATGTCCTGCAGAGCCAATCAGATGTGGGACGGAAGAACAAGGAATTAAAACTAACCTTGACTAGAAGATTTACTGTCAATAGGCTTTCTATTTTACATTTACTTAAGATACAATGACGTGGATTTAATGGATTTCTATTGTTATAAAAGTTCTACGTGTTTCCAATAAATATCCCTAAGTCTGTTTAAAGATGTGTTTAATCTTGATTGTAAAGTTCTAATAACTGGGCTCAAACCTGTGGTGGGGAGAAGCGAAATAAACGGGACAGAGTAACCGTAAGAAAGCAGCGTGGGGAAGTACAGTCACATGCTGCCGTGGGAGGTAAACACTCAGTCCGAGCTGGTTTAGCAGAGCAGAGGAAGCGCTCGCTGGTGCGAACTCGTGTAGCGATCGATTGCTACTGCCTGATCTCTGTGATGTTAAAGATGGGTGCCTACCGAAACAGGTAAATAAACACAATTAGGAGTATTTGCGGAGCAGAGATTGCTTTATTCTTCGTCAGCGGGCTTTATGTGGGGGATGCGGTCGTCGTTTATTTCCCCCACCCCTTCTCAGTCGGTGTTTGTACGGGGAGTTGAGAGGCGGACAGCCGCAGTGCAGCAGCAGTGTTGAGGGTTCGGGGAAGAGCCTCGCTGTACTCTGTGTTTCTTCAGCAGCGAAGAAAAAAAAAAACAGCCTGTCACAAATAAACGTGTTAAAGAGTTTCTAATTAATGTGACACATTTAGCGTGTTTGGCTAGTAGCTGTGTGTGCCGCTGAGCCGGAGGGGTTCGTGGGTACGATACCGCCTCTCCTATAACCTCTTGGCATTTTCAATTCCTCCAGCAAGCAGCCTATTCACAGCCACGCTCTTTGTTTTCTTCAGCAAGGTTTGGGCTAAGCTACTTTCATTAGATGGTAATGCTCGGAGCGGCACTGTAGCGTCACGTTTTCGTTGGTCTGCCGTTTTCTTGAGTTGTTGTTGCAGTGCTAGTTGTTGCAAGTTATTGTGATTTGCACTATTCGCAGGTTTTAAACGTGGGAAGGAACTCCCTGGCAGTGTTTAACGTGCAGTTGTAAGTACACGCATCTCATCCCAGGCGTCAGATGTTGGCCACAGACTGATTTGCATTCATTGTTTGCCACACCGTGTTACTAACTGTGTATCCCTCCCGCTGCAGCCCTGTTTTGGCCAATGCTTGCTGCGCTACAGCATGACCACAGCAGTGTCTGCTCATCTGGTAGTTCTGGCAAATGAAAATGGAGGAGGTTTCAATGTCCAGCCTGGACAACAGCAAGCTGGAGGTACGGTGGAGCAGGACCACGGTGTGATAGTGCTTCTGGTAGACTTGGAAATGCAAATTATATCTGCAGACGCACATGGCTGAATTACTTGATACAATAACCCAACACATGTAGACATCACTGTGGGTCTTTTCCTTCCTTGATAGGCCCTAGCTCAGGACATCCTGTCTGACCTGGTGGAGGATGCGTGCCTGGGTCTTTGCTTTGAGGTCCACCGGGCCGTAAAGCAGGGCTATTTTTTCCTGGATGACACGGACCAAGAAAGTATGAGGGACTTTGGTGAGGCCAGACTCAATTTTTCGTTTTTCTCCTTCCTTCAAATAATACTGACTTGTTTCTTCATTCAAGCCAGTATATAACAGAGAATAATGGATTCAGGAAATGAAAACATCATGACATTAAAATATAAAAGAAATGCCTTAATTTCAACTTTCAGAAATTGTGGACCAGCCAGGACTGGATGTGTTTGGCCAGGTGTACAACCAGTGGAAAAACAAGGAGTGTGTATGTCCCAACTGTAGCCGGAGCATCGCTGCCTCACGCTTTGCTCCACACCTGGAGAAATGTCTGGGGATGGGACGTAACAGCAGCCGTATAGCCAACCGCAGGTATGAGAGTAAAGCAGACAGTGGAAGTTTCAGCCTGGAATAGGTTTGTTTCATAATCAGACCGCTATTTGCAATGAGTAATGCCCACTCAGTGTGTGTGTGTGTCACGCTTTGCTCATTCCTCTTTTACAGAATAGTCACTGGTAATAACACCAACAACAAGTCAGAGAGCGACCAAGAAGATAATGACGACGTCAACGATAACGATTGGTCTTACGGGGCAGAAAAGAAAGGTGACGTTCTCGTAGGCCTGGGTTGCACATGTGTGAGATTTCAGTGTGACAAATATTTGTTAAATCTGGCTTAAAACTAAAAAAAAAAATCTTTCTTTTACAGCCAAGAAAAGGAAATCTGATAAGGTACTTTTGTTTTTTTTTAGCTGGATTTATACTTTAATTAAATAATTATGTTATGCTGTTTTACTATCCCCAGCATTCTTCAATTTATAAAAACATGTGGCACTCATTTGTCCACTCAGACATAAAATATTTTGTCTTTCCACCTCAGAATCCAAACTCGCCAAGAAGATCCAAATCATTCAAGCATAAGAACAGTAAGTGAAAACAAGCTTTCAAACTCCTGCTTGAGCACGTCTGTTTTTCATACTTGGCGTCTGCTTGCAATCAAATACTTTGAAGTTACAGTGTGTAAAAAATTTTTCACAGCTTGACATTAGTAGATTGCAGATTGCAGTCTGTTTTCTTACCCCTCCCAATTCAAGTGCGTAATCCTAGCTGTGGTGGCTGCTGTAGGATAAATGTCTTTTAGTCAGCCAAGAGAGATCAAAAACATTACATTTAGACTGGATCTCATAATGGCTGTGGCCGGCATGCGTGTTTCTACTACTGTTTGGACCGGATCCGGGTCCTCCCCGGAGGTTTTCCTTATCTGGGTAGGCTGTCAGTCCACTGTTCACCTCAGCTGTCAATGCCAGGTGAGACGTGCCCGCCTTTATTCACTCTGGAAGACGCTGTAAAACTTTGTGAAAGGAGTCCGATACAGGTCGGTGAGTCAGTGAAGCTCACTTCTGACCGTTAGGCTCTGTTAGAGCCCTGATATCAGTTCAGGTGATGAGGCTTGAGGTGAGGTGGAAGAGGATGACATTTTATTAAGATGCTGGTTGTGTTGTCTCTTTCCATCATGTTTTCACTTCTTTGGTGAAGGGAACCCCTTCTCAGACGATAAAACATAGATGTGATCCTTCATATCTTGAGTCTAAAGGTGCAGGCGTGAATTTAAATGCCCCTCCTCAGGAGGCAAACACCTACACCTTCATTTCCACATTTGGTGTACTGCATATGTGGCCGGTCTCTAGACACATACTTAAAACGCGATTAGTCAGAAGAGAGATGAATAAGGGAGCAACCGAATCTAGCTTCTCCTACCTGTCAGTCACATCCTTATGACTGTGATATCTATCTGTGAGCGTCTGCTTGGATTCAACAACACACTGGAAACATTGCAGACCGATTTTGGTCCATATTGACTTGACAGCATCACACAGTTGCTGCAGATTTCCCAGCTGCACATCCATGATGGGAATCTCCCGTTCCACCACATCCCGAAGGTGCTCTATTGGATTGAGATCTGGTGATTGTGGAGGCCGTTTGAGTACAGTGAACTCACTGTTCAAGAAACCAGGTTGAGATGATCTGAGCTTAGTGACTTCATGTGTTATCCTGCTGGAAGCAGCCATCAGAAGATGGGTACACTGTGGTCATAAAGGGATGGACATGGCTGCGGCATTTAAACAATGCTCAGTTGGTATTAAGGGGCCCAAAGTGTGCCAAGAAAATATTCCACACACCATTATACCACCCCATCAACCTGAACTGTTGATACAAGGCAGGTTAGATCCATGTTTTCATGTTTATACCAAATTCTGACCCTATCATATAAATGTCGCAGCAAAAATGGAGACTCATCACACCAGCCAACGTTTTTCCGATCTTCTCTTGTCCATTTTCGGTGAGCTGTAGCCTTAGTTTCCTGTTCTTAGCTGAAAGAAGTGGCAACCAATAAGGTCTACTGCTGCCACCCATCTGCTTCAAGGTTTGATGTGTGCTCGGAGATGCTTGTCTGTATACCTTGGTTGTAGCAAGTGGTTATTTGAGTTGCTTTTGCCTTCTTGTCAGCTCACAGCAGTCTGGCCATTCTCCTCTGATGTCTGGCATCAAAAAGGCATTTTCAACCAGAGAACTGCCGCTCACTGGATATTTTCTCTTTTTCAGACCATTCTCTGTAAACCCTGGAGATGGTTGTGTGGGAAAATCCCAGCAGATAAGCAGTTTCTGAAATATTCACACCAGCCTGTCTGGCACCAATAACCATGCTACATTCAGAGTCTTTCTTCCCCATTCTGATGCTCAATTTGAGCCATCTTGTCACATGTCTACATGCTTAAGTGCACAGAGTTGCTGCCAGGTTATTGGCTGATTAGAGATCTGCGTTAATGAGCAGTTGACGAGGAGTACCTAATAAAGTGGCTGAGTGCATATTTTTGTAGATTAAACATACTGTATACTCAGATTTTGCTTAGAATCAATAGTAGTTTGTTAATTGAGACACTGAATAATAACGAAATGAACAGTAATTTAAATCAATGTGTGTTTGGATTGAAGGCTGAATAAATGGCCCGTTATTCCCCTAGGCATGATGGGTCCTAGACGGCGTATGGACAACCAGGAGAGCCCGCGCATGCTGATGAAAGACGAGGCATTCTCACAATAACACAAACGCACATTCTCTTACCATCGCGTGTGAACGCGCACACAGAGGCACGCTCACGGGACGACCAACAACACTTCACCTTCGGTTCTTCACGTTGTGAAATGAATGGACGTTGATGTTACACCTTTTATGGTGTTTGCTGCTCTGCAGAAGCAGTCCAGAACTCCCACCTTATACTTGACAGATTTATTTTTTATTCAGAAAATCATTGTACCAACACGTGTTTGTTTTTTTTGTTTTTCTTTAGTTAATTATCAGTATGGAAATGATGAATATCACCAAATATAATTTTCACTGCACAGATGTAAACTATGGTGTAATTCATTCAGTATTTTCCTTTTCCTAAAATACAGAAATGATTAGACATTAGATGTCCTTATATTACCTCACATTTTAAAATCTCATTCTTTAAAAAAAAAAAATAATGTCAAAGACAATCATCGCTAATGGTTTGTCTTTTATTTTCACCTCTCACTGTCAGACTGAGTTCTCAAACAGAATAACAACACAAGCATCGCTGTCGTTCACCTGTGGAAACTTGTTTCAAAATGTTCAGTCTATGAACCCCTAAATGTAGAAGCAGGTATTTGCTGCAGAAAGCAGGTTTCTTCATTTTTGTTTCATTTTTTTGGTGGATAGATTTGCTTGTTTTCTAGCATTCGAATATGTCTTTGTATCATGTGTTTACATTGTAAAGGGTTACATATGTCCTTGGTGTGTGTGACGTGTTAGTGTAAATATTCTAATAGTTGAATTGCTGCTATCATGGCTCAGTTTGTTTCATCTGTCTAGCATAATAAATGATTTGTTATCTGTCCTGTGGTTTCATATTCATTTTTAACAATTAGAAATAAGGACTAACTGACCAACAGGGGATGCTGTTGATCAAATCATGCTTAACCTACTGGATGTGACATTAAATGTTGCCTTTGTTAGTGTGGTTGCAGGTCATATTCTTAGAAAGTTGACAGATGATTGTAAACAGCTATGTTCAGACAGTTTGCACTTTTTGTTCAGAGTTCATTGTGCCAAGGAGGAGCTGATAATGTTGTCTTTGTGTAACCTTCCTAAACTCCGACCTGCAATACAGCGGTGTATGTAGCCCATAGGTCAAAACACGTCTGGTTAACCTTTATGTTGGGACTTAGTCCACAGCAATGTGCAAGCCTTAAATCACCCCTCATTTCTTTATAGTTATAGACAAACCTTTTAAAGTGGTCTTGAGCAGTACTGTAGTTCTCCAGGCTTTCCGAAGGTCTTTCAAAGTTTTTCTTTTCACATTGGCTGCTTTCTCACTCATTTTTGATCCAGTCCTGCCTGACTGTTTTTTAGTGAAATGATTTTTGTTTGTCTATTAAGCCACTTAACACTTATGTATGTGGATCATTCATGCATAAAAAAGGCACCTAGCTCAGGGAATAAACCAGTGTTTCCATATATATCAGACAATATAGCAAAGAACCCATTTTAAATTGTACCTTTATGCACTTTGTTACTAGCAGCCTGTCATAAAAAATACATAGTTTGTTCCCATTTCTTTAGTTGAATCTATGAAAAGATAAGGCAACATAAAATTGTATTTTCTGCACCAACAAAGTGATTCCCAGAAAGCTATTAGCCAAAAACTTGGCATATCTCGGCATGCTGCGCAGCATGTCCTTGAAAAATGTGATGAAACTGGACAAGTAGAGGACAAAAGAGGAAGTGGGAGGTCTTAAAGTATCTACAACAGATGAACTGTATCTGAAAGTTATGTCCTTAAGAAACAGGAAACAATCCAGCAAAGATCTGACTCAGGACCTGAGAGATGCATCTGGCCCTTCAGCTGATCCATCTGCTCTTCACTGAAGCCTCATCACAAATGGTGTCAGTGGAAGGGTGGCTGTCAAAAAGCCGTTCTTAAGGAATGGCAATGCAGTAAAAGTGTACCTGGATAGAAAAACACACAATGGGACATTATAAGTCATGAACTGGTCTCCTCAGAGCCTGGACCTCAACATTACTGAAGCAGTGTGGGATCATCTTGATAGAGAACAGAATAGAAGACACCAACATCCGAAGAAGATGTTGAATGTCTTTCAAGAAGCCTGGAGAACTTTTCTGAACACACACAATAATTCAAACTAACATACTTATGTACTCGCCAAGAAAAATTTGACGCCGAGGTTAACTTATTAAGGCGCGCTGAAATCTGGAACTCTGTCATTTCCGACATCCGTGAAGGCAGCATGTAGTCTTGAGTATACAGTACTTGGTTTAGCTTTAGAGTGTAGAGACAGTCTGTCTGCTTAAGATACTCCGTCTGTCTTAAGTCAAACGTTATCATGTTTTTCATTTGCCTCACAGTCTAATAGCTGTTAGTTATCGTTTATCTGGCGACATTCAGTCGTATAGCTACGTGTGGGAGATGACAACAGCGGCCAGTTGGTGTCCACAAAACGAGCAGTCACTAGGTAGAAGCAAATCCCGGAACTTGAAACGATAGGAAGCGAGCTAACATTAGCTAGCTTTTTGTTGACAGTGTGCTTGCTGTCAAACCAGAAACCGACCTAAGCAGAAGTAACTGTAGTTAGCTTCCTGTTTTGGGACTTCAGTCTGCCGCGCTTTTATTCGGACCGAATTTCGTTTGAAGTTTCCGTCACTTTTAACCACTTGTGGATCTAGAAGATGGCATCAAGAGGAGGCTTCACGGGTCCTCCGATGAATCCGAGTATGAGCCCCATGAATGTTGGGCATGCCGCGGGCATGAGGATGCCAGGAATGCCCCAGCCTCCGGTGGGATATCCCCGAAGCATGAGCAGCGCTCCCCAATACCCCCAGGTTGGTTCTGCTTGATTTCTCTGTGTCAAATAATGAAACTGTGGGAAAGGTAAGGGTAACCACCTCGATGTGTTTTCAAGCTTTTCGTTACTTTAGCTGGTTTTAAGACCCCTGAATTCGCATTTAAATAAAAGTAGCTAATTCGATACAATCACCAGACAAGCGTTAAAATAAAATAATTAAATAAACGTAAAGCTCATTATTTTTATATATCACCGTGTGGGCACTACTTCCGCCTTTGGAGAGGGTATAATTATTTATTGATTAATGCCATAGTTGAGTGTAACCTTTTTGTTATGGCGTTAAAAATGATTAATAACAGTAGTGTTACGTTTAATTAAAATTAATACCACTTTCCGTTTTGTGCGAGTGTGAAAAAGAGTCACGTGGTTGCCCTTAGCCTCCTGTCAGTTAGCGTGAAAGCAAAAGTTTATCACCACCATCTGCCCCGAGGCAAGCCTGCATACATTATGCCAGTACTGCCACCATCTGCAGCTTCATGTGCCTTGTAGTTAACATGCATCATTGCAGTTGGCTCCGTTTTGACAGTTAGAGCCATGCGGGTTCAGACATTTGCTCCTTTGTTCACAGACTGGACAAAGCAGGAGAATTCACACACATTGTTGATAAAAATTATTTACAGTAGTAAGGTTTTATATATCAAGACCTAATAAAAAATTATCTAGTCAGCCCTTAAAATAAATACGGCCTCAGGTGAGCTACAGAAAAAGAGCATATTTACACCAGCACACCCTGTGATTCAGTAGATGGTAGAATCACTTTTAGCAGCAGCAAAGTGAAGAAATCGCTTTCTGTATGACTTTATCAGTCCTCCACAATATTGTGGAGGAATGTTGGTGCACTCTTCATTACAGCATTGCTGCACTTCAGTAAGTTTTGCAGGCATTCGTTGATGCACAGCTCTCTTAACATTCTGCCACAACATTTCAGTTGGGATGAGGTCTGGACTCTGATTGGGTCATTGCAGCACCTTGATTCTTTTTTTATTTTATTTTTTCAGCCATTCTGTTATAGATTTGCTGCTTTGCTTGGGATCATTGTCCTCCTGCATGACCCAGTTTGGGCTAAGCTTTAGCTGTCGGACAGATGGCCTCACATTTGACTTTAGAATACTTTGGTATTCAAGTTTATAGGTGACTCTGTGACTGCAAGGTGCCTGGGTCCTGTGGCTGCATAACAAGCCCAAATCATCACCTCAGCCTGTGCTGATATGCTGTGTTTGGTTTTCACCATACGTGGTGCTGTGCGTTATGGCCAAACATCTCCACTTTGGCCTCGTCTGTCCAAGGGAGATTGCTCCAGAAGTCTTGTGGTTTGTTCAGATGCAGCTTCACAAACCTAATCCATGCTGCCATGTTCTTTTTAGAGAGAAGAGGCCTTTCCCTGGCAACCCTTCAGTTCAGTGTTTTTCTGTTTAACTGATCGGTTTCCAGTTCTACTGTCCTGAACATTATATAACGTGATAACTGAGGCCTATCGAGTCTGAGATGTAGCTCTTTGGTTTTGTTGTAATTCCTCTGAGCATTGCACAGTCTACCCTTGGGGTGAATTTGCTGGGACATCCATTCCAGGGATGACTGGCAACTAACTGCCTTGAATGTTTTTCCAGTTGTGAATAATCTTTCTCACTGTAGAATGGTGGATTCGGATAGTTTGAAAATGGCCTTATAACCTTTCCCAGATTGATGGGCAGCAAGAGTTGCTTCTCTGAGATCATTGCTCATCTCTTTCCTCCTTGGCATTGTGTTAACACACCTGAATGCCCCAGACCAGCAAGCCGCCAAAACGTCTGCTTTATAGAGGTGCTCACACCTGCTGATGATCAATTAATCAAGTGTATTTGAATAGCAGTACTTGGGTGTTACTTACCCTATTAATTCCTATGGAAGTAGTAAGGGTGTACTTAGTTTTTCACACACTTCATTCCTCATTTTGGTTTAGTTTTTTTTTTTTTTTAAATAAATAATGATATGGTGCAATATGTCATGTGCTGTAGTTCATCTGAGGTTGTATTTCCCTAATTTTAAGACCTGCTAAAGTGCTGATTATTTTTTTTATCATGTTCAGATATGTGAAACCTTAGAGCTGAAAGAGGGTGTAATTTGTTTTGTTAAAAATTGCAGTGCCATATTAGTCTTTATACTCACAGAAATGCAAAACTTTTTTCCCTTAGTTCTGCAACACTGTCACTGACTAAGGAAATACAAATTCCTATTACCCTCTTTTTAAAAATGAGATCTGGAGAAATTGTTCAGTGAAGTCAGTTTCCTTCCATTTCTCTAGCGCCCCGGGATGCCACCCAGCAGAGTCGGGGGCCCCATGGGGTCAATGGGGGGTCAGCTGCCTGGTCCCTCTTATGGTAGTGGTAGCATTCCCATGCGGGCAGGCATGGGACCCCCGAGCATGGACGCCTCAAGGAAACGGTTTCTTCATCAGCAGCACCACCATCACCAACAACAAGAGGCGCTGGGAGGCCTCAGAAGAGGGTAAGAGAGGAGAGGGGACAACATTTAGGGGGTGGCACTGCCAGTGTTTGGACTTCACTGCCATGTAAAGTAACTAAGCTAACTACTCCTTCATCACTTTTAAACCCATTAAATCAATTCTTGATTATTCATTTAGTAAATACAATCCAAAACAGGAAAAAAATACAACGTCCCAGAGCTGAATGTCACATTTTCACAATGTTCTTTTGTTTGTTTTGTTTTCTTTGTTACTCATTAAGTCACTTACTCAAAGATTAATGTTAATTTTCTGTCCACTGACTTAGAAATAATATAAAAATAGGTTCAGCTTCCTTATTCATTTGATACTGTGCGTAGTGGCTCCATGGTGGCTAACACGTTAACACGTTTCCCTTACATGATTCCATTTGACATTGCGAGGACAGCCTCAAGGGGGTGTCAGGGAGGGCAAGTATAATAGTATAATAGGCCCACTTTAAAGATGCCAAACCAAATTCAGAGTTTTACTGAAACAAAAGCCTGGTTTAAACCGCAGCTAAGCCAACATTTTTTTTTAGTATATTGACTTCAATGATTCCAGGAAAGTGCTCACAAGAATAAAGGCATTCATGTGTAAAAACGGAGCGTATGAATCTGGGTGTACAGCAAACAGGATCACTCCAGGGACCTTTCCATTAATATTTTCTAGGGCAAAGTAGTTGAAGTCATTGAGCTATAAAAATGCAGTAAATTTGTCTCGTGGTTTGTTGACATTATCTCAACAGCACTTTTCATTCAGGACTTGCTCTCCTGTCTGTTTATGAAGTGACTGTACTGTTAAAAGCACAGCTCTGATCACACAGACACGAGGATACCAATATCTCATGACTGGCCTTTGCTTTTAAAGTGGGTATTTTTGACTTCAGACTGCTCCGTGACGCCACGCTCATAAATGTGGCCGGCCGTAATGCTTCGTCCACAGTGATGCTTTTGTGTTTTAAGGTTAATTTCATTAAAAAAAAGTCAGTATCTTAGCATAATCTCAGTCTAGAAGGATTATTGAGTCACAGTGCTATGGGCACCTTCCTAAATTCTCATTTAATCACATGGAAATGAGGTTTAGTCAATGTGAAGGTGAAGAGTATAATTAAAGGAAAAAATCAATTTAATGAAGTCAGTGAGTAAAAACTTGATGCGCTCTTTCAGGGGACTTAACTAACATATCGCATTGGCCAAGAGTATATGATCACACACAGAGTTTCCCCATAATCAATAATCAGATTAAATGAAAGAGGTCTTTTACTTGATTTTACATCACATGTTAGTGTGTGGCCAGTTCCTGTGAAATTGGTTGACTGAAGTCGTACTTCTGAGGGCAAACGCTAAAATGATCGCACACACTGAGAAACAGCAGCGTGACCCAGTTTGAGATATTGTTACAAATCAGATGCAGTTATTGTGTTCTTTCCAGCCAGACCATGTGCGACTCTGGAAATCATTTTCTTTGCTTTTCTTTCTGTGTGATTCAGAGCAAAAAGGCGTAAGATGGCTGACAAGGTTCTGCCACAGAGGGTAGGAACCCCCCCCCCCCCCGAATCACATTGATAAATGTTGCCACAGTTGGCTATGTTCCTCCAATACTCAACACGCTGCTGTTCTCTAGATCCGAGATCTGGTCCCAGAGTCCCAGGCCTACATGGACCTCCTGGCCTTTGAGAGGAAGTTGGACCAGACCATCGCTCGAAAGCGTATGGAGATTCAGGAAGCCATCAAGAAGCCCATTATGGTATCTCTTCTTGATCTCATTGTCATGTAGTTAAGTGTACTTTAAGATCATTTTCAGGCTTCGTGAAGTGAAACAAATGCTCATTTTTAAAGAAGTCAGTAAAACATAATCTCAGCTGTGATCTGAGTTCCTGCTGGGTTACTGTGTAAGCAGTTTCCACAGAACAGCAGGACACAGTAAAGTTTGTTCCCACATTGAAACCCGACCTCTATGCTTTCTTGCTGCAATTTTAACTTTCAGCTTTAACTCTAGTGGCAAAAACACTGAGCTTGCTGAGAGGTCTTCACAATAAAAGTGCCTGCAGCAGCAGGAAATAGTCGGTTTGCATTAGCAGTAAATTAATACAGCTATGATGCGGCTATAGAGAACAGTGAACGGTAAGACTGATGTGAAATTAAAACGATAACGACTTTTTAGTGCGTTCTCCGGTGTTAACAGTGCAAACTAATATAAAAAGATTAAATTGTTGTAAACACAGTTAATAGCTTGAAACAAAGAGTTTGATTTACATTGTCTTTGTTGGAGAGCCCATTTGACAAGTGAGCTTGAGCGAATCAGTTATATCTGCTTGTACCTCTGAATTAAACAGCAAAAGCGCAAGCTCAGGATCTACATTTCCAACACTTACACTCCCAGCAAGCCTGAGGGTGAGGAGGCGGAGAAGGTGTCCTCCTGGGAGCTGCGAGTCGAAGGCAAACTCCTGGAGGAAGTAAGTGAATAACGCATATGAGTGCGTTTGCTCTGTTTCACTGTTGTCCCAGTGTGGTCTGACTCCAAGTATTTCAGTCTCTCTTATTGTGTTTCTGAAAACTTAAGCTGGCCAGTGTTCCTGGCTCAGACTACGCAGCCAGATGTGTGTTTACAGATTTTCTCATTCCACCCCACAACTGCTTACACACACACACACACACACGCGCGCACACACACACACACACACACACACACACACACACACACACACACACACACA